>CANIUD010000279.1:0-525000 GCA_947470075.1 Closterium sp. Yama58-4 | reverse complement strand
ACACACCGCACACACACACCGCACACACGCACCGCACACACACACACACCGCACGCACACACACCGCACACACAGAGTGCACACACAGAGACCGCACACAGACACCGCACACACACACCACACACACACACACCGCACACACACACAGAGTGCACAGTGCACATGCACGCACCAGAGCCTGCTTGGCGAGTCGCAGCTCCTCGAGATTGTCGGCTGTGATGTGCGTGGGGAGAACCTCCAATAGCGCCTTGGCCTGCCCATGCATGCATGCACGCACACGGTTGCAGTGGCAGGGGAGAATGGCTGCGCGAGTGGCGGGAGGGAACACGAGCAGAAAATGGTGTGGCAGTGGCACGGATACAAGGCAGGATGGAGGGCGAGCGTGGAGAGGAGGGAGGGAGAGAGGAGCGCGGTAGAGAGGGAAGGGTGACTGACCCGAGGCTCGATGTCGAGAAGAGCACTCTCAAGTCGCTGCGTGCGAGAGATCAATGCACACTCCACCACCTGCATGGGGGGAGAACGGGGAAGAGAGGGAACGGGAAGGGGGAAGGGAGGGAGAGGGAAAGAGGAAGAGGGGAGGGGTAGATGGAGAGGGAAAGAGGGGGACGAGGGAGGAGGTTCGACTGAGGGGAGATCAAATGGGTGTGGTAGCGGGTTTGATTAGAGATGGATGCTCAAGTTCCACGTGGGCATGGATGGGGGGCCTGGCTGGAAGGAATTGGGCACAATAGCAACATGCATTTATGCATGCGCGTTGCAGAAACACATACACCCATGGGAGGGAAACACCAAACAGCACAGGAAGCACAGCCAATGACAAGCAGTGCAGCACAACAATGCATGTCAGCAGCATGCATGCCATGCCAACGCACCTCCAGCTCAAATGGCACAGGTCCCCCCACGCCCTTGCTCCCGTGCATGTCTGCCAAATCAGCATCCAGCCTGAGGCGATCCAGCAGCACCTCTAGGAATGCCCGCGCTCCTGCACTGCAGCACGTGAGGACATGCCGGGCATCGGGAGGACGCAACCAGTGGGTAGGGGAGGGGCGGAAGGCGGGGGAGGGGAGGGGCGGAAGGCGGGGGAGGGGAGGGGCGGAAGGCGGGGGAGGGGAGGGGCGGAAGGCGGGGGAGGGGAGGGGCGGAAAGCGGGGGAGGGGAGGGGCGGAAGGCAGGGGAGGGGAGGGGCAGAAGGCGGAGGGGATGGGGGGGAGACAGGGGAGACGGAAGAGAGGGGAAAGACAGGGGAGGGATGTGAGTGGGAGACGGGCGAGGAGGGGGAGGAATGTGAGTGGGAGCGTGGGTAGGGTGCACTTTCAACGAGGGTAGGAGGTTGTGTAAGAAGGAACAAAACGGGTGGGAAGGGGAGGAAGGTTGAAAGGTGAGGGTTGAACCCAAACATCACTAAGACTGGAAATCAAATGCTTGAGCACATCCTCCCCCAATCCCTCCCCCCTGCTCATGATCAATTCCTCACTTTACCCCTTGGCGGAACTGCTACGTGCTCTGCATTGCAATGCGCATTGTGCCTTGCATTGTGGTGCACCATGCATGCATGTGGCACCTGTGGTGGTCAAAAGATGAGCACAGAGTCAGCAGCTGTGGCTATGGCCTTGGCGGTGCTGCGATGCTCTGTGCACCAGCATGCATGTGGTGGGGTGGGGTGGGGTGGGGAGTGGTGGCACCTGTGGTGGTCGAAGATGAGTACAGAGTCAGCCGTGGCTATGGCCCGCAGGGATCCCAGGTTCACCAGGATCGCACTCTCACGCACCTGCATGCGGGTGTGTGTGCGGGGAGGCGGGGGGGAAGGGCAGAGGCGTGGATAGGCGGCCGCGATTGGGGGTTGCAATGCATGGGATGTGTGGGTGCGTGTGTAGGTATGGGAAGGGAGACGAGGAGAGGGTGTGGGTAGTGGGGAAGAAGTGCAAGAGCGAGGAGGGATGGAGCAGGAGAGGCGAGAGGAGTAACAAGAGAGGGTGAAGAAAGGGTGGCACCGTGGCGGGAGGGTGGTCACTCAGAGAATCAGAATTATGCACACCTGCTTGTACCAGAGCAGCTGCAAGCACAACACGGGAAACATAACCACCTTTCCAGCTTTCATCCACCTTTCACCGCGCCTACACGGCTTAGCGAGACCCCATGCCCATGTCCCAGTCTCACTCACGAGCAGGGCAGGCAGCGCGTTGGTGACCCAAAGAGACGGGTCAATACGGCGAATGTCACGCTGCGATAGGCCTGCGCAGGAGAGGAGGCGTGCGGGCAAGAGGAAAGGATGGGATGGAGAGAAAGCAAGAGGATATAAACACACGCACACACTCTCACCAGGCCCCCCCCTCCAGGCCCTCCTGCGTCCCTCGTAAACACACGCACACACACTCTCACCATCATGCCCCCTCACTCGCTATCACACTTGAAAAGCCATTTTCTGTCGTCGCCACTCCTTCCCTCAGCCCTGTCGTCACGTCCACAATGGTACGTTGTTGTATCATTCTTTCACAGACATATCCCTAGATGAGTCCCTTACCGCTGTGCCACACAGGAGGTGCTGACTTCCTAGGCACCTAAAAAGAAACTCACCACTGTATCGCAGCAGTTGCCGTCGACTGACCTCCCTCTGCCTGAGTGCTCCGCTCGCACTCACCTCCACCACCTGCGTTCAGGGGCGGTGGACGGGGGAGGGGGAGCGGGGGGGGGAGGTGGGGGGGATGGTTGAGTGGAAGGTGGGAGGCAAGAGAGATGAGTTGGGCTGGATCAACGAGTAACGTTCCATAGAGGAGCCGGGAGACTAAGAATGAATGAGGTTGGAAGGGGAGTGGGGTGGGAGGGGAAAGCCCGCAATCTATAAAGAAAAGCTGCAAGTGCTCTTGTGCAAAAGCCAGGCAACACGTACACCGAAAGTGTCTCTTGCAAAACCTCGCATCCTCTCCACAAGCCCCAACTCCTAATCCTCTCAATCAACCCTCCACACCACTCTCAACACCTCTATCCCTCCACACACACACGCTCGCATGCACACGTCCTCACCTCACATGACAAACACGCACCCTGACACACACACCTGGTACACGGGTTCCTTAGACATGGTGAGCGTGAGGGCATCCATGCCCTGACCGGATCCCGAGGCCACCCAGCCTCTCCCAACAGCAAAGGCAGGCCCGGACGTCTCCCACCAGCTGCCAATGTTCGGCCGCGTCACTCGCGCGAATGACCCCGGGGACGTGCCCACTGCTGCAGCAGCGGCTGCACTGGCGGCAGCGGCAGACACAGCAGCAGCACTGGGAGCGTTGGCAGTGGCAGCAGCAGTGCCGTTGGTGACAGCCGTACCATTAACACCAGAAGCTGCTGCTACGTATGGAGGAGTATGATTAGGCAAAATCCCACTACCAGCCGAGCCATTGGCACTGGGAGAGCCTGTCCCTGGATTTCCACTGTCTACTGTGGCTATACTGGCTCTTCCGTTGGTTCCCCAGTTGCCTGTGTGATTTATCGCAGTGACCCGGTTGGCTGCAGCGTCGTTGACCCGTTTGACTTCTGCAGCGTGGTTGACTCGATTGACTCCAGCAGAATCCAATCTCCAGATCTCAAATTCCGGATGGCCCTCCCCTCTCGCACCAGCTCCACCGTTCTCAACTCCACCGCCGCCACCACTACCACTACCACTGCTGCTGGAGCTCACCCTGCTGCTTTCCCCGCCCTTTTTCTCAGTCAATGCATGCATCCCCAGTTTACTTTCCTTCTTTTCCCTCTCACGAGCCAGATGCGAGGCTACCAGCGAGACTATCACGCCGACCCAGCCCATCCCCGCTCTCGCCCAAGACCACTTCCCTTCCTCCTCTACTCTACTCTCCTCCTCTCCCTCACTCGGCCTTTGCTGGTCATGACCACCATCTCCTGCCAAACCGCGCGTTGCTGCAGCGTCAAATCCACGCTCCAACTCCTGTAACTCCTGTAACTCCTCCAGCGCTTCAAAATCCTCTAACGCGTCTATCTCCATAGTTGCGCCACCGCAGTCATCCAGCCTTCTCTCCTCATGCCCATCGTAGCCACTATCCGCACCGGGCCTAAAGCTGCTGCCACAATCCGTGCTGCTGTCGCTGCTTCTCGCACCGCTGCCGCCGCTGCCCCCGCTGTCCTCGCAAACTCTACTGATGGTTCGACACACGAAGCTGTTACTGCGTCCTCCACAGCCCGACACTTTTCGGTAAGCACCGCCGTTGCGATTCAACACCGGATTTACGAAACCGTTGAACCCCCTTCCGCACTCCCTCTGCACCTCGGCTCCAATCCTTTCTCGCCATTTAATTCTGCTCCTGGAAAATCCTAAATGGGGGATGTTGTTGCAACGTGGTGAAGCTGCTGACGCGTCAGCCAGAGAACAGGATCGCTGAGGCCCGTGCGACTGCGTGCGAACCCGTCTATTGTGACGCCGTAAATGGTTTGCTGTGCCTACTGTAGAGGCGGCTGTAGTGGCTGTTGCAGAGCCTGGGCGGGGCTGCGATATCGCGCCCGATTGCGTGCGACGCCGCAGAGGTACGAACGAAGGGTGACAGGGACTGCTCGACGTCGCCTTTGAAACAGTCGACAAGGAATAAGTGACTGCGGAAGCTTCGAGGGTGATCCAGCTCCTTGGCGGACCTTCCACTCCAATATAAGAACATCCTTCGCCTCTTCGAATGACGGTCCTATGGGATGATGACAATGACCGAGAAAACTGCACTTTACGATCTTCGGGAGCGAATATTTCGTTTGTCGTACCGGATGCGCGACATCGCCTTGTGCGAGATACGTTTTTGCCAATTAATAGACGACGGTGCGAGAAGAGATCACCCGGCCGGGGTTCGGGAGAAGGGCAGGACAATAGCAGGGATTGGCTAAACGCAGGCGCCAAGAACCTGACGCAGGAATAATGAGAGCTGCGGCTTAGAGCTGTTGAAATTTGAGTCGACGGAGGAGGCAGGCCGTGGGGCCTAGTAATGAACGCCATAGATTATACAGGCTTCAATAAGCCGACCTCGAAACTATGTGTCGGATGAATGGCTAAATACGACGCATTGAGATCATCCAGTTGTTGGAGACAGGTTCACGACGAAGTGGAACAGGAGCAGGCTGTCTTGTTGAGAGAGCCTGCAACAGAAGCAGGCATGTCAACTATTGCAGCGCAATGTCACCAGTTCCGTACAGCGCTGCTGAAGTTTGGGGGGTCTAGTTTTGGCGTGGTAAGCTGCCAAGTGCACCAGGATGCTGAAGTGGAGGAGAGGGAGATTGCAGCTCGCTGTGTGAGGTGGTTCAGATATCCCATAGATTTTTTGGCTGGGTTCTTCACTCGTTTTGCGCATTACCGTATTTAAACGTGACCTATCTAATAGAACCGTGAGCTGAAAATAATCACGGGACAGGAGGGAGTGACAAACAAGCCAGCACCAGATGATAAGGGCGCAGAAGGGAGCAGCAGAGGGGAGGAAGGATCTAGGATTTTCAGCCAATGGCGCTGCGTGAAGCAAACTGGGGCCCTGCTCGACAGGCTAACACTATGCAAAAGGCGAGTGTTAGGCTAGTGTTCAGGGAAGGGTTCAGAGCAACTTCCCGAGCTGATCAAACAACCAAATCAATCGGTAGCTTCGCCCCTAGCAATCGGAAGGAGCGGAGCCCACAAGGCGAAGCTGCCCGCCCCTTTCAGCCTGGGTCACTGCGGGCACAGTAGAAAACTTTGGGCCGCTCGCCAACGGGGTCTGGGTAACAACGCCGGAAAAAAAAGGCATTCCCCACAAATCGCTCGCCTCACAAGGAAGATTTTTTTAATGGGAGAATTTTGTCAACCAAACTGGTTCAAAAGGAATAGTTTAGGGTACACGGATTGGGTATTCCTCCCACTGCAAACACTTGACGAGCCCTTTGCAAAACCCCACTTTTGGGGGGCGAGGGTTAGGCTAGGCGAGGGCTAGACCTTTGCCCGTGCGGGAAGGCACCTGGTTCTTTCTGTGAGGGCGAAGGGGTCAGGTTTCGGTTGCGTTCGACAGGCTAACACTCTGCCAACAGGTTAACAAGTGTTAAAGCCCCAGTTGCTTATTTCACGGGCTGACCGTGAGAAAAAATGAGAATTCGAAACAGCCGCGATGATTCCGCAGGCGTCGGTGTTAGCCTGTCGAGCAGGGCCTGGGCCCCGAGTCTCAGAAGCAACCAGTGCTGTGCATTGAGGAGTGTGATGTGAAGGTCTGCCATAGAACTTCACTGGGAACCGCACAGTACCGTTCTTTAGGGATAATTCTCCAAGCCTTGTTGCGCCGCCAGCGGCAAGGTAAGCAGGAAATCGACGGTGTTGCAGAAGTCCCAAAGTCTGCGGAAACCGATTGGACCAATCAAGCAACGTAACGTAGGTTTGCTTGTTGTTCTGCCGAATGCGTTTTGTGGCTGTATGCTGAGCCATGGTGTAAGCAGGCTTCGATATTCGTTCAGAACCAATCAGCGGCAGGTAGCATCCTATCCATAGCTTGAATGATATTAGTACCGAAACAGCATTTGTGCACATGTGAGGAAAAAACCCATCATGTAAATTACAAAACATTTAAGAAAATAACATAAATAATGAGTATGAATAAATTTAATAAGGTGTAAATAAATATCTAATTTAGTGGGACAGTCACCTGTATGTATATGAGATATTTATACTACTTATACTGGCCAGAAAACATATGACGTTACGGTCTGCTCCTCGGTCCCATCACTGTAGTATCCTGCCCCTCAAAAAAATGGAGGCCCCTTGATGATGACAGCAACCAAGGCCAACAGCAACCTCTGGGTGGGGGGAGCTAATCATTCCTTTTGCTTCGTTGGAACCCCTTTCACAAATCAGAAGCATTGTTGAAGCCAGGATAGATCTCCATTGGTGCTCTCCTCCAGCGCACGATGGCGGAATCCCTTTGACTGCATTGTTTGTTTCTTCTCTGACCAAGCGGGGGAGCCATCGTCCAGCAGACATTCCATTTAGGCAGCATTCTATCACGAATGATGACTCCTGAGCATCCCATTTTCGCTAAAAATGTTAAAATACAATTTTGCTACACTACTACATTCCGTAAGGACGTGGGCCCAATCGACTTTGATCGGCGCGATCAGAGGCTATCAAAAATTTCGAGGAAGGCGGGAAGCAGATTTCAGGCAATCGGGGGCAATCAGCTGATCGCGATCAGCTGATCGCTCCAACTCGATCAACCGCCTCAAACAGCCCGATCAGACCCGATCAGACACAATCAGACCCAATCACTTGATTGCATGTGATCGGGGACCTGGGCGATGTACGCAAAATGTAACAAGCTTCGCAATGGGGTCTCGAAAATCCTTGCGAATACACCCAGATTGGCGAGAACTGCACCATAGCCATCGTCTCGCCACCCATTCGAAATTCAATCGAAATTACCACGATACTGAGATTCGTCAGTCTCGCCAAAGTTGGCCTGCAACTACCAGGTAATGGGCGGAAAGTTTTCATGCAAGAGCGCGAAACATTCGAGGAAAATCATCTCTGATCGGGCGGCGCGGGAAAAACGATCAGAAGCAATTCGATCCGATCCAACCCGATCCTATCAGAGCCGATCAAATTCGATTGGGCCCACGTCCTAAACATTGCAAAAGAAATGTCGACAGCGTTTCGGGTGGGTAAACGCGATTTGCTTAGGGTTCAGAATGGCTCCACTGCCCCATCACAAATCGCACGTGTAATTCCTCGACACTTCCGTTTTTCCTCACCCCGTACACGCAAAAAGCAGCAGCATTCTTTTCACCAGCAGCTGCTGCGCACGGTTGGCAGCAGGAGCTGGAATGGGTCCTTAGCAAATGACTGGGACGTAAGAATACTCTACGGGTGTCCAAGTACAGCCAACGTGTGGCGAGCAAGTGGACAGGTGTCTTTATGAGGGCATGCGATTTATCCCTCCAACTCCGTCAAGTCGCGGAATACTACCCTGATGATCCACCAAAGATGAAAAGTTCCCTCCCTCGTTGGCGGCAGGCGGTCCGAGCTGCTGGTGCTTCCCGCGGACATCCAACCACCACCACCAGCTTCACCCGGCTCGAACCAAAAAGCCAACACCAGCGCATCGCCACAAACTGTACACACATCAGCTTCGCTTGCCCCGCGTCTATTCCTCCCCTCAAAACATTTTATTTCTGCCCCTTTGCTGTGGTCGGCTCATTTCATTTCTGACTCATCATGTTGCTCCATCCCCTCCATTGCCTGCGCTGTATGCCCCCGCGGCACGCACTCCTCGTCATCCATTTCGCCCCCAACCCCAACCCGTGCTCATCGCCCTCATCCTTCGCCCTCATCTCCTGGACCTGGCCTGGTCCCTTCTCGCCCTTGCAGCTTTGATGCTCACACACGCCTCAGTCACACACTCCCAACCCAACACACTCGCAAGCAACCTTGATTGCTGCTGACGCATCCCCATCGTTTAGAGACCAGCTTTGCGTCTGGTCTCGTCCATCCCAGTCGTAGATGCTGGATTGAATAGGAGCAAGATTGTCAGAACGAAAAGCTCGCATGAATGTAGAGACAGAAGCGACAGGTGGTGGGGTGTATCCTGTCCTCCTTTTCCTTACGTCTTTTCCGATCTGGTGAAATGGCGTCGATCCCATTGCCAGATCTTTATCTGGTTTCATAGTTTTTTTCTCAGCTCACTGGAGTAGTTTTGACCAACAGGCTACGCGTTTCTCTCTAAACGACTGTGCGTGGCAATCTAGAATCGACGGGCCGTCAATTGTTTCTCGCGTTCACCCAATTAGTCCCCCTGTTTCTTCTAGACTTTGTTAGCAATAAACAACTCGATTGTACCTAATTCCGGACGAAGCGGGCGGATTCGCGTCGTACGCAGCAACGAGCTGTCAGCCTTCCTTATCTTCTTCAGCGGCGTCAACGTTACACGGAGCGAGGCCAACCGCCGGCGGAACCACAACACGACTGTAAATTCCCACAAAAGGAGGAGCAGAGAGCGGTACCACAGAGAACCTGTCCGCCATGCCTATGCTCAAGGTTCAGAAGCTCTACGATGCGTGCAAAGCTGCCTTCTCCTCCCATGCCGGCTCCGTACCGTCTCGGCAGCCGCTCCAGCGGGTTCGCGATATCCTAGGTACGTGGCTGCTGCGTGTGACCTTACTCGGGCCCGAGTTACGCAATTGAGGGGCTGCTCGCCCGATTCGCGTCGCAATTGTGCCAAAAGGGTTTACGAGACGAGTACACGGCGAACTGGAGGTCAATTTTTTAGAATTCTTGCGCATTATGTATCTCGTGTCCTTGTCTGGATCAGGAATTCTTGCATCTGGTAGATGTTGACTTGTTCAAGTTTCTTCTTGGAATTTCTTGCGTCGTTGCACTCTTTCACCCATGCACCTTCTCTTTTCGCTACTTATTCGCATTCTTTCTTGCGCACCCTGTTCACGGAATTTATAAACGCATCCGCTAATCGCAGAGTCCATTGAGGCTGCCGACGTCGGACTCGACGAGGTCGCTGCTTGCTGCGAGAATCGCAACGCCGCGAATTACGGCGCAAACCAGGCCGCCACGGCTGCGGCAGTCGGGCGCTCCTCGCAAGGCGACGGCGCGGAGGCACGCGTCGGTTCGAACGAGCGGAACGGCAGCGGGGCTACGGTTTCCGCGGATGGGCGGAACCAGACGGACGGAAACGCGAGGGGAGGCGGGAAAGCAACACGCGGCGGCGCAGCTGCGACTCCGAAATGCTCTCCGCCAATCACTTACCTGCACCTATACGAGTGCGACGACTTTTCTGTAAGTAGTTTTTTTTTTACGCAACAAGCAACCGCAACGACTTCTACTCCTGTATTTACATTCGTTCTTTCTCCGAAAAAAACTCGTAAAACTCAGTGTATGTTCTATTCCATCTCCCTCTCCCCTCCCTCACTTTCCCTTTTCCTGCTTCCTGCGTGTCCCTCGTCCCACCATTCAGATCGGAATCTTCTGCATCCCAGCGTCGGCAACCATACCGCTGCACAACCACCCGGGGATGACGGTGCTGTCGAAGCTGCTGTTCGGGTGCATGCACGTGCGATCGTTTGACTGGGCTTTTCCCACTGAACCCTCCACCGATCCTTACCAACGTAATGCTCTCTTCCCCCCCCCCCCCCCCCCCCCCCCCCCCCCCTCTCTCTCTCTCTTTACCCCCGTGTCTCTCCCTTACACACGTTTTCTTTTCCGCCCCCCTCCCTCCCCTTCTCCCCCCCTGCTCTTCCCCTGCCATCGCCTTGCCATCATTTCAGCCTCCGTGGCCTCCCTCTCCCCCACAGTCTCGTCATCCACACTCGGCTTTTCAGAACCCCATCTTCCTTCTCACGCTCTACCTTCTCCGTCCCCCAGCCCTCCACTTTCTCACATTTTTCACCCATCTCTCCCCTTCCCCACTCCACACCCCTCCCTCTCCCTCCCCTCTGCCATCCCGCCCATGATGCATGCCTGCTGGCCCACCAGCGCGCCTGGCAGAGCTAGTGGAAGACCAGGTGGTAGCAGCGCCGTGCCCGCCAGACATCCTCTTCCCCACCAGCGGCGGCAACATCCACTCCTTCACTGCACTCTCCCCCTGCGCTGTGCTCGATGTGCTCGCGCCGCCTTATAACGCGGATGCAGGACGTCACTGCACGTACTTTAGAGAGCTCGTACCAGAGAGTTTCCCAGCGCTGGAGAGCACAGAGGGGCTGAAGGAGGGCGTGGAGTATGGGTGGCTGGAGGAGTTTCAGCCTCCTGACAGCTTTGTTGTGCGCCGCGGGAATTACCGAGGGCCCATGGTGTGTGGGAGGAGGAGGTTTGGGAAGGGGAGGGGGAGGGTGATTTCTGGTATGGTAGTGGTGTGTTGGGGTTTGGGGAGTGAGATGGTGTTGTTTTGGGTTGGAAGTGGTGTGTAGAAGTTTCTTCCATCCCACTGTTGTTTTTGGACTTGAGGTTAGAAGTTTGTGTATTTTCTCTGTGATATTTGTTGTCTCTTGGTGTAGATTTCCTTGTGTTTTTTTGTGCCTCCCCAACAGGTGGTTGATAGAAAAAGACTGCTGCAGCAGCAGCGCATGGAGAAGCAGCAGCTTCACCAGGAACAGCTTCAGCAGCAGCTGAGGCAGCACCAGCAGCACCAGAAAGATATGCAGCAGCAGCAGCAATCAGATTCAGGGTCAGGCATTCTGGTTGTGCCGACAGCAGCATCGCATGCACATAGCATGAAGCGGTGCGTGGCTCAAGTGCAGGAGGCCGAGGGCAGCAGCGACCATCATCAGGCTGCCATGGATCGACACCACCGCCACCGCGCTGCCTCCACCACATCTCGCCCGTGACCCATCAGCACACCTGGTTTATATATGGTTTATTTAGTAACGAATCAAAGTGCTGTCACTTTCTTCCGTGGCTTTTCAGAAGTGTTCTCTTGTGGCAGTTTTTTGGCTTCGTGTCTGTTGCGTTCTTTGTACATGTTTTGCATCTGAGGCAGGGTTCTCGTTATCAGACCAATTTGGTCTGATGGTCTAAGTTTGAAGACTTTGTATTCATCTGCTTCCTAGGACTTTGTGTTTTTTCTCATCTGATCAGTAAGACAAGCGTTTCAGGTTCGTATGATTTTCCAGACCATGTAGAATTCTTAATCTGAATATACAGATATCGAGTTCGGTTTCGTCTGAAATCGACATCTTGACCCATTAGGCCATATGCCCAGTAGACGAGGATAGGACCACAGGTACAGCCATTTGCTGCCCTGTAACTGCACACGCATTCAATACGCGTGTCCAGTAGCAGCCTCGCTGTCATGTAACTGCGGCATATGCTGCCAAGAGTTTGTCGTGTGGCTGGCTGTCGGCACCGACGCCAGCCACATCCACGGCAACGCGTTGTCTCGTGCCAGCGCATTTGCATTGTGGTCGTAGTGCCCCCCGCTCCCAACACGCAGCGCCTTTCGGTTCTCAATGCACTGCACGGTGATGGGGTTGACTTTTGACTCTGCAGGATTACAGTAGGTTGACTTTTGACTGAAATTTTTTTTCGTCTTATGTATCAGACTAGAAAAATGTTTTCAGCTTATAATGCAGACCATGAAAATTTCGTCGTCCGAGCATAAGACGGGGGAAAATTTTTCCAGGCTACTGTCAGACAGCCCCAAAACCTAGCGAGAGCCCTGATCTGAGGCTTAGGTAAGCGAGGTTGTGCTTGCATGTCAGACCGAGTTCTCAGGCCTGATGCCTTGGAGATGCTCATCCATTCTTTGCCTTGCTTTTCTTGCGAGTGCCTATCCTATAGACGTATATTGTGCAAAAATGTCTTCCCAACCCAGTTGAGGTTTTGAACTACGGTAGTTGAATGCTACGTACAATTCTTGCGAGAGGGGAAGTGAATTATGAACGTTATCGTATTAGCTGCTGGAGAATACACAATGGCCGTAGTGTACTTGTTTGCCCAGTTTCTATTGGTGCATATTCAAAAGAACAGCCACAAATATACAATTATTGGCGTCAATGCGCCTCGCGTCCAAAACGTCGCACCGCATGATCGCGTTCCCTTGTTCTGGAATGGAGGGCGATTTGCACCTACATGCCACGATTTGGACACGAACGTCGCGAAGTCGTTCGGGGTTGAAGTACTTGCTCGTCAACCAATCACCACACCACTCTTGTCGCTTACCACATTTCCCCGAGCATCGCGCTGTCGTATACCAGATGAGAAAAGAAACAATTGGTCGCAACATGAAATTCCCAACCCCACCACCATACTTCGTCGCTACCCGCTCTCCTCTGCTTCCCCATTCTTCTCCATCGCAGAACTTCAGGGACCCCTTCACCGCTCTGCCCATAATTCACCCATTTTTTTGGCCGCCAGTGAGATTGTCCGTAGAAATGCTCCCGTTTCTTGGAACTTGAACGCGTAATATACTTGCTGCGCCAAAGATCAGTCAAGGATGGGCTGGCTGGGCTGGTCTTAGCATCTCATGGTTTGGGACCAGGCCTAGGTCATGTTCGTTAACAAAGATAGTACTAGTAGTTGTAAGAGAAAAAATTCCGCACGCGTTGACCCTGTGGCTTTATCCCAGGATACACATATTTTCGGATTGGAAAGTCTTTTTTTTTTACGGCGTGTCATTCATCTCTGGAAGGATTATTTTTCGGTAACGCATGGCACAAGGGATAGTCGCACAGGGAGATGCAAGGGTAAGTGAGACGGAAGTGGGAATGTCCGAGTCCCATCCTGCTGAAATCGAGGAGAACGAGCCGAATACGAATGGAGAGCAAGAGGTAACGAGATATCGAACGAAGGACGGAGAAGCCGCGGGCAAGAGGAACGAGGAAGAACAAAGGAGGGATGAGGAGCGCGACGGTGATGCTCCAACGGGCGGGAACGGACTGGAGACGAGGGGAAATGAGGGAGCGAGATTCGCGGCTGATACAGCTGAAGCGTTTCGAGACGAGAAGCGAGAGCAGCAAAGGAATGGGCAAGATGCGATTGCCGGCGCGGGCGAGAAGGAAACATACATGGAGAGCGAGAAAGAGAGTGGAGATGAGACGGAGGAGGAGTGGACAACGAAACGAGTGTCTTCTGAACCAGAGGTGCAAGCGGATATGGAAGCGCGCCCGAGTCTGGTTACCCAATGGCCGACTGGCGGAAATCGCCGCGAACGTTCTGACGACGATACTACCGAAGAATCTGCGCGTCTCTCATCCGTGGGAGGTGGATCCCCTGCCGTCATCACTAGTAGCGTCGCCGTGGCCAGTGCTGATTCGGCAACTACGTCCGTCATCATCAGCGGTACAAGTAGCACTGGTGCCGCTACGGCTACTGCTACGACCGCTACTAGTGCTGCTACGGCTGGCGGTGATCTGACGGCCGTGATAGGCGCGGACGGCAGTAGTGACGCTGCCTCACCGCCGGAGATATTACGGCCGGGGAGCGGAGAACCAACGGTTGGAGTTTTGGGGGGAGAGAGCAGCGGGGATGCGGGAAGCGCCGGGGTGGCGCAAAGCGGCGGAGGGTTGTTGCGCAGCGAGGAGGGGAGGCGCGGGAGGAGGCGTGTGCAGCGGCAGTCGTGGAGCGGCGCGTGCATGTTCTGGAGCATCGCTGCTCTCATCGTCGTAATCGCCGCGCTCGGCGCGTACCTCACGTGCGTGCGACACGTGGCAATGCGATTGCTAGGGTGGTGTGAAAAATACCGCATTAGCATGAGTCACGCGAAGATTGTACGGCGCCATTTCGAGAATAGTAGCTCCCGTTGCTCGTGCTGCGACGTATCAGAAGCAGAAAGTTCTTCTCTCCCTGTTTCACTGCCCGCGTCTTCAGCCTTCTCGGGTGAACCTGCCGAACCATCACCCCCTCTCACCCTCCTTTCTCCCCTCTTTTCCCCGTCCCTCATTCTCATCAATGAGGAGCCGTGGGACAGCTTCCCAACGACACTCTGTGATGCTTGCTCGTCGAGTTTTGAGCCGTCTCGAACACGTCTCGAAGCTCTCTTCGTTCTCTCCCTCCTTGTACAGAGCCGACGGGCAGCTTCCCAACGACACTGTGCGATACGTGCTCGTCGCCACGATCGTCGTCTTCGCCGTCGCGTCGCTCGCGCTGCTGCTAGCCATCCGATACGTCGACCCGGGCATCGTACCGCCCTCCGCAGTTCCAGGTGAAATGATGCTACGATTGATTTATTAACCAGCGGAAGAAACTGAGCAAGAAGAGATTCGCGTTGCGCGCCGCGAATCACGGGCAGTTAGACTGCTCGCCAACAGCCTCCACACTCCCCCCTTCTCCTCTTTCCTGTCCTCCCCCGACCCCCGCGATCTTGCGCCGACCTTCCCCCTGCCTTTCCCCCGCCTCTCTAGACCCCGTGGTGGTGCGCGCGGAGATGGGGGACGTTGCCCACGAGCTGCTGCGCGACTCCACCGGCCAGTGGGTGCGCGCCAAGCTCATTGCGCGCCAAGCGCTTCCGCGCAACCGCCACGCGAGCGCCCACTCCGCGGAGCGCGGAACTCCCCCCTCGGGCGCAACCGACGAAGAAATGGGGCTGCCTGTCGAGGGGAAGGGGGGCGCGGAGAGGGAGGGGGAACCAGCGGAGGGGGGCGCGGAAGAGAAAGGGGGAGGAGGGGCGGAAGTGGTGGAGGAGGTGGAGACACAGCGGTACTGCATTACGTGCCATGTGTGGAAGGCACCAAGGACTAGCCACTGCTCTGAGTGTGGGTGCTGCATGGAGGTGAGTGCGTTGCTATAACATACTGCACTCACCTGTTAACGTACTGACACTCTGACACTCGGAGGTCATTGGGACCTTCAGCCAACTTGCTGCTGCGCCTCCTTTCCTTCTGCCCTATTTTGTCCTCTCCTGTCCCCCTCTCCTCTCTTCTGCGCCCCCCTGCCCTCTCATGCTCCTCAGTTCAACCTCTTCTTTAGAACCTGAATCCATTTCAGCACCGTCTTTGTTCTTGCTCCCATGCCTTCCCCTTCCTGCATGCATTTCGCCTTCTCAAACGCTTCCTTTCCACCTCATTCCCGCCATCCCTGTCTTCTCATGCATCACCCTATACGTCACCCCATGCATCACCCCATGCATCACCCCATGCATCACCCCATGCATCACCCATGCATCACCCCATGCATCACCCCATGCATCACCCCATGCATCACCCCATGCATCACCCATGCATCACCCCATGCATCACCCCATGCATCACCCCATGCATCACCCCATGCATCACCCCATGCATAACTCCATGCTTCATCCCATGCGCCCCTCTATGCACCCCTCCATGCATCACGAGCAGCGGTTGGACCACCACTGTGACGCCCTGGGCACGTGCATTGCGCGCCGCAACCACCGCTTCTTCATCGCCTTCCTCCTCGCCTCCTCCCTCGTACTGCCTCGCCTTGCCCATCAACCCCATCGTGCTTCCCACTCACCCTTGCCCCTCATCCTCTCCCCCACTCCCTCACACTTTCCCTTCACCCATTCCCATCCACTTGCAGCCATCTGAACCCCCCTGTAATCTGCAGCCATTGCCACCCTTTTCCTTTCATGTGCGCGCACAAAGCGCCCTGGCTTATTTTCCGTTTATGCAGCCTTTCTCCCTCAGTTCTCCATGTCTCATCTTCTTCCCTGTTGAAGTCCGTTTCTAAGGCGCCAGACGAGACTGATGATTCAGTTCATCACATGTCCTGTACTCCCTCCACTCATACGTTGTGTCCCTCAGTTTCCAATCCTTTCAACACTCCTCTGCTGTGCTTTCTCTCGTTTGCACGTCTTACCTGACCAATGCCGCACGACCCCTCATTGCTTCTCAACAGGCAGCCACAGCAGTCATCGTGTCAGTCTGCTTACAGCTGGCATCAGTGGATTGGTCCAGGTACACGGGATTCAGCCCTGTAGATTCCTTCAATGTAGATTCCTTCACTGTAGATTCCTTCAAAGGCTCCACTCACCAAAGTTCTACCCTCTCATTGCCCGTGATAACACTCACTCAAGCTCTTTTCTCTCACACTGAACTAGCTCGCTCTCCCCTTTCCAACTCTGCCTTCATCTCTCCCCTCCACCTTGCGCCACGCCTGTTCCCTGCAGGGGCCTAGAAGGTCAGCCATGGCAGATGTATGCGCTGCTGATGCTGCTGCCCCTCTCCTTCTACGGCGCATGCCTGGTTGTCTTTGCGCTGCTCCACTGCGCCATCCTCCTTTGCGGTAACACTTCTTGTCTTTCTACTCACTCGTCCGCAGCATGTCACCACAGTGTCGTCTGATGTATTTGTCTGCCCAAATTATTGGATTTCCATGTTACACAGCGTTGTGTCTTTTTTTTTACTGGAACGTCATGCTCGTGTGCTGCATGTGGCAGACGTGACCACAAAGGAGTATATCCAATACCAGCAAGGCAAGGCGACAGCATCTGTCACCCATCAGCGGACCTGGGAGGGTTTGAAGGAGAACTTGCATGATGTGTTTTGCGCAGAAGTTAAGGCACGGCCGCGTTTACCCGAACAGTTGTGATTCCATAGTTTCAGAAAACGTTTGTCATTCAATAGACTCCATTTGCTCTTCCCCATCATTAATGGTTCTTGCTCGTTTACTACATACCACAGCCAAATAAGTTCCTCATTTGTGCGAAGAACACCGAATGCATATATAGTGATGAGATTTACAATAATGACGAATGTTTATGTCCACTGTTGCGATTTCGACTACAACGGTATCGAATTCACGTGTATAGCCTGTATACCCTCTTTTCCAGCCAAACCATCGGGATTGCCATTCGCGTCACGACAGAGTATTTGTGCAGTACTTCCTTTTGCTGCTTCTCAATTCGTCTTCCCCCAGCTCACTCAATCACTTTCATCACTCGTACTTTCTTTCTCAATGCTCGAGGTTCCTAGTTTAGTTTCCGTCTCGATCCCCCTAACCCAGTTCCTCGATTGTCTTCCCCATCCTCCGCTCTATCGCAATCAACCAGTCTCGTCGCCTCTCGTCGGCTCCGATCGAAAACCGTACGGTTCTCTCTATCACTTTCCCATTAGTCTTCTAGTATGGCGAATTTAAGCCGTTCCCTGGCAAGTCGCATGTGTCTCTCTCAGAGTGCATGCGGCTGGCTAGTGAAGCACAATCGCGCGTGGCGTCCACCAGATAACCTTCATTCCCTCCCGCGTCTCATCGCAATCCACTCGTTCTTACATAGGCCAGCAGTGAGCTGTTCCCAACCGTCCTACTTCTTCCGTTCGCCTCCGTTCAACTCTATTCGACTCCATCACCACTCTAGTAGTCGCTCGGCTCCTGCCACGCGACGACAGACACTCCTCGCCGGGGATTTTGTAGAATTTACCTTGCCATTTCCGAGGGACGTTCGCTGCTGCTCGGCTGGTCGTCGAGCTCGTTGGGCTCGTCGGGCTCGTTGGGCTCAAGACGCCCTCCTGCTGCCGCCATGGCTGCGGCCGTGGGGTCGCTTCGATCCGCTTTGGGTCGCGTCAGCATGAGCGGGGCGGGCTCGCGTGTGGCATGGGGGGAGAGCCATAGCGATAACGGTGTCTATTGCTGCCCTGGCCGCTCCGAATCTGCCCGTCTGTTACCGGCTGGCTTGCCGGTTGCCATCCGTGGCTCTCCCGCGGTGCGGCTTGTTAGACATTCTGGCGAGAATGGCGGCGGATTGAGTCGTTCAGAAGGCGTGAGTGCACCGCGCGCGTTAGTAGCGGACTCGTCGTTTGCTCCTGAACTCCAGGCATCGTCAGCGTCTTCTCACCCGCATCCACACGCGCGCGCCCATCCGCGCTCCTCCGCCTGTCCTCCCCCACCCGCCCTGCTTCCGCTCGTCCTCCTCTGCTTGCTCCCCGCGCTCTGCCTCTTCCCCTCCCCCGCCTCCGCCTTCCGCCTCACCTTCCCCCCCGCGCGGGACCTGAACGATGACGTGGACTCGCGGCTCTACCAGCCTCCATGTGGCGTGCAGCGCGGGCCCCGCAGCCCGCTGACGTCACTGACAGCTGGCGCGGGCCTGAACGTGACGTGGAGCCTGGCGATGGCGACAGCTGGCGGATTCAAAGTGGAGCTGCTGCGGCCACTGGGGTGAGTGGGTGGGTGGAGTTGAGTGGGTGGGCGAGCGAACCGCTGTATGAACAGATCCCTCCCTTACAGAACAGCATCCCCACCAGCATGATATACAACAGCTTTTACTCACCGGAAGTTTGTTCGTGTTTCCTCGCCTTGCCGTTTCCCCCCTCGCTTCCCTCGTGTCACTCTCAGCGCTCGTTCCCAGCTGTTCCCATGGGAGCAGCGGATACTGGTGGTGGAAGGAGTGGACGGCAAGGTGCTGCAGCGTTACGCGGTTACTGCGCTCACAAACGAGACGGCAGCGTCGTGGGGCATAATGGCCAATCCCACGGCTCAGTGGGCGATGGTCACTCTCCCTGCTGCTCCCTGCTTCGGCTGCACGATCCGCCTCACACATCAGGTGCTCCTCCGTGCTTCTGTCCCATGCCTCGGCTCCGTCCGTTGCTAGTTAGAGTTGTAAGATTTCTCTATCAAGACAACCTTTTGCATCAGGCACTCTCTGTTTCAGCTCCCCCGGCCGCTGTCAACCATCCGCACTCCCATCCCATCCCCCCTCCCCGCCCCTCCCCTCCCCCTCACCCCCCTTTCCCCCTCTTCCCTCTCTGTTCGTGTGCAGTCCCTCTTATCTCACTACCCTCGACCTTCCTTCCTGGGACTGACACTCCCTCCTCGCTTTCTAACCTTCCATGCCTGCCTCTGCCAGCTCTCACCCCTCTTCATGACCTCCCTTCTCTCCCTTCCTTCCCATGCAATACCACCTCCCCCCCCACAACCAGGCGCTAGCAGCAGCAGCAGAGCCGTACGTGAGGTGGAGCTGTGCGGATGTGTCGGTGGTGACAGCAGGTTCTAATGCGTGCCATGGCTGCAGCGGGGGCATCGCACCCTGTGCCCTCTCGCCCCTCTCTGACTCCTGGCAGTGCGCCTGCCCTGCGCAGGTGCCTTGTCTGCCTCACTTCCCCCGGTCCCTGCTGCACCCTTCCGTGCACCACTTGTTGCTTTGCTTCGTTATGCGCGTGCCCTTTCCCGTCATATGCTGCTTGCTTCTAGTCTTTCTTCCAATCGCCGAGTTCCAAGTCGCTGGCTTGTTGCCCCATAATCCGTCAACCTTGTTGTATGCCAGCTACTCACTACCCGACTCACCATTCATCCCTGTTACATGCGTACCCCCGCTGCAGCTGCCGCTGTCAGGGTCGTACTGTGAGCGCAAGGACGAGTGCATAGTGGACAGTGACTGCGGTGTGAATGCCAAGTGCATCGACATCCTCTCCTCCAACTCCCCCACAAGGTCAACCATCAACTCGTACCACCACTGCATCAACCGACAGCCTCTCCTCTACCTTCCTCCCTGCTCCACACCTCCACTCCTCCTTCCTCCTCTCTGTGTCGCTTCCCACAACACACTCTCTCCATTTCTCTCCCGTTTGCCTCCCCTCGTGCTTTCCAATAGCCCGTCTTCACACAATTCCCCTTCTCCTCTTGGTCTCACATTTCCTTATCTCCCACCCCTCTGTTCCTCCCCCTGTCTCTCCTCTCTCCCCCTCACAGGCAGTGCTTCTGTGCGGAGGGCTGGATGGGTCCACAGTGTGCGCAGCGCTCGCCCCTGTCTCTGGATGCAGCAGTGGACACTAGCTCCTGGTGGAGGGAGTATCCATTCAACCTCACCATCCACATCGCTACCACTGCTGCCAACACAATCACAAACGCGTCTGCTGGGGGCCTTTTCACTCCTACCATCTCTGCTGCGTCGGCCGCTTCTGCTGGCGTTGGAAGTGACGGCGCGATTGCAGGCGGTGGAGTGCGGTACCTGACGGTATGGTGGAAGATTCTCAAGGATGATACCCCTGATGCGTCGGTGCCTGGGGGATCCGCGCTCGCCTCCTTTGGACCGCAGGTATGTGCTCTCAGCATCAGCAGCTTATGTGCACTAAGCCAGTGTGCTTAGACTATGTATGCTTATGTATATGCTTATGTGCTGAAGACCTAGGTCCTACTAAGCTAGTCAGACAGTGCTATTATGGTCTATGATCTATTTTCCGCTTCGGTAGGTTGTGGTGCCAGCCAGCCATTGTCCCTACCTACCTTCATCACACATGTTCATCTACCCTGTTTCCCCCTCGGCATTCCCACCGTCCGTCCTTACTCTCATATACGATGCAAACACCGCTGCAGATTGAAGTGGCCATTGCAGCACCCACCACCAGCTACGTCGCCATTGGCTGGCGCCCGGCCAACCTCCCCTGGGTCCCACCTCCCAACATCAACCCCTCTCGCGCCACGCCTTTCCCCCCCTCGCCTCCTTCCCCTCCTCCGCCCTCCCCTTCCCCGCCGCCCCCTGTTCCCCGCCCTTCTCCTCCTCCCCCCCCGCGCTCCCTCCTCCTGCTCCTCTCCGCACTCCCACTGGCCGCCGAAACCGCCGATCCCCTCCTGAAGAGGAGAGGAGGGGTGGAGGAGACACGGGAGAAGGGAGGAGAGGCAGGGGGGAGGAGAAGAGGGATGGGGGGAATCAGGATGAGGAGACGAGGGGTGGGGGAGGTGCGGGGGGCGAGAGGAGAGGTGGGGTTGGTGCAGGGGAAGAGAGGCGAGGTGGGGGAGACAGGAGAGAGAGGAGCAGAGAACCACAAGAAGGGAGGGATGGAGGAAGGTCCGGGGACAGGTCCAACTCTCGCTCTGGACCACAAACAGAATCGCAATCAGCTTCGGGGGGCTTCAATGGGCGTGAGAGCGTGAGCAGCAGGCGCAGGAGTGGAGGCAGCAGCAACAGGGCAGGCGACAATGCGGATGCAAATGCAGCAGAGGCTGATGCAGCAGAGGCTGATGCAGCAGAGGGTGATGCAGCAGGCAGTGGCACTGCTGCGGCTGGAAGCAGCTCAAGTGTGCAGCGTGGGAGAGGACGAGAAACAAGGGAGACTCACACGGTGACTGTTCCGGCTGCAGCAGCAAGCGTCTCTGCAGCAACTGCACACCCCACTTCTACATCTGCACACCCTGCTGCTACAACTGCTCGCCCCAGATCCACTGCTGCTCTCTCCTCCTCCTCCTCCTCTTCCCCGTCGCCCTCCTCTGCATCCCTCTCTCGCACCACCGCTGCTGCGACGCCTCCTCCCTCTGCGCCGCCGTCAATCGTGGTGGAGAGGCAGCACAGGGTGCCAGTGCGGGAGGCATCAGCAGGGGCCATGCCAGCAATGTTCCAGCAGGATATGACCATTGTCACAGCCCGAGGGGGATACTACCGCATCCAGGTGCGTGTGTTGTCAAGCAGCTCAACAGTCATGTTGACAATGTTCCTCTGTTCCTGTTTCAGTATCAACCGTCAACCCCATCTCTCGTCTGCCCTTCAACGTCCCTCTCCTCCTGCTCCTCCCCTTCCTGTCTCAACAGGACGCATGGACGTTTTCCACCCATGGCATGCCCATAGCAGACACGGCAATGGGTGGCACGGACGACATCACAGCTGCCACAGCGCATGAAGACGCTGCCTCTGGCACCACTTATGTCAAATTCAGACGCCCCCTGCTACCTTCCGATGACTGTGAGTCTGCTCTCTCACTCTCCGCGCTTCATTGTGAACTGTGGTAGGCTCATTCTTTCAAAAGCCCTTTCGCTTACCCTTCTTTTCTTCCCCAATCTGGTCCCACCCACCATGCAGCATTCGACCATGCCATCACTGATAATGACTTCACCGTTGTCTGGGCTCTTGGTCAGCCCTCGCCTGCCCTCCCTTCCGCTGGACCTCTCCTCTCCTCCGCTTCCGCCTCAACCACCCAGCCTCTCTCGACCCTCTCCTCATCGCCCTTCCCCTCCTCCGCCGCCGCTGCCTCGCTGCCTCCCCTCGTGCAGCAGCAGATTGCTGCCTTCTATAGGTATGCTACGCACACCGAGGTTACATGCTGCTCCATGCCAACCATAGCGCCGCCACTGCTTCCACTGCTGCCCCTGCTTTCATGCAATGCCTACGAAGTCTCTTGCATCATTCCTCCTCCCTCCCTGGTACGTCCTGCATTGTGTTCTTCAACTCCTCTCTCCATGTGCCCCGTTGCCCATGGGCAGGCCAGACGAGCTAAAGTACCATGGGGGCAGCAGCAGCAGCCGCGGCTCATTCCCGCGCATCAACCTCTTTCTCGGCTCCGATCCCCTCGACTCCCGCCTCTGCCAACCCTCGCCCCTGCCTGGCTTCTCCTGCTCCCTCGCCCTGCAAGGCGATCGGTGAGCCTCTGTTTTCCCGCACACTGTATGTTGTTGACTGTGCCTTGTGCCTTGTGCCTTATGCCTCACTCTCTCAGCAACCCCATCATGCCTTGCGCTCTTTTCCATCACCTTCCACTCCAGAGTCAAACTTCCCTATTCCATCCTGCCTAGGCCCAAATCTTCTTTTACGCTCCCTCTCTCTTCCCCTCCCCTGCCTGTACAGAGTGACTCTCCATTGGGCCCTCCTCCCCACCTCCCTCTCCCTCGCCCTGCAAGTTACCGACTGCAACGGATGGCTCTCTCTAGGCTTCACTCCCTCCCCTTCCTCCTCCCTCTCCTCCTCCTCCTCCTCGTCTCCCTCCAAGCTCTCCGCCCTTGGGAGCTACGTGCTGCTTGCTGATGTCAGCCAAGCCAGCGCTGGCGTCACCCGGGTGTCTCCCTATTCACGTGCAGCAGCAGCAACAGCAGCAGCAGCAACAGCAGCAGCAGCAACAGCAGCAGGAAACGGAGCAGTAGGAGGAGCCTCAGTGGTGCGGTCATTCGTCCTAGTGAACCACACAGCGCAGGGCGTGCAGAGCAGCAACGGCCTGGAATTCTCCAACGCCTCTGTCACGCTCGTCAACGGCTCGGCGCTGCTCTCCTTCTCACGCCCCTACACGCAGCGCAACGGCGCCCCCAACATCTCCCTTGGGGCAGACGAGCTCTCGCACCTCGTGTGGGCCTTTGCTCCCAGTGCCTTCCCCTCCTCTGGCGGGTCTGCTTCCCTGCCCAACCACTACCTCCAGCACAGGTACACTCCCCTTGCTCAGGCGCCTCTCCTTCCACCATCGTTTTTTTGCCTGTTTCTCTCAATCTTGCCTGATTGGCCCTGCCGTCCTGCCACCTGCATGATGTCCCTCCACACACCACCTGAAGAGCCCCCGCTCCCTCATGCCTTGCGTCATCTGCCTGTTGAGCTGCTCTACTCTTTCTCTCGCCCTCACTCTGCCTGTGTGTGTCCCCAGGGGTTCTCTGTGGTTGAACTGGGCGTCAGGGGAGGCGCAGGTGCAGGCGTCGCCCTTCCCATGGCTCATCGCCCACGCGTCCATCATGGCCTTTGTCTTCTGCTTCCTCCTCCCTCTCTCCGCTGTCGCTGCACGGTCAGTCACACATGTGCCATCACTCACTCACTCCCGTTGTCATCAGAAATTTGCCTGCTGGTTGTGCTTGTTGCGTTGTTGTGTGCCTTGATCCCCTCGGTTGTTCGCCTACTCACACCTGCCTCCTCTCCATCAACCCACCCCTTCACCACCCTCCCCCAGGCTCCTAGCAGTTCGCCCTGACTCCAACCGCCCTCTCTTCCACCCACTTCACGTCCTCTCTGCTCTCCTCACGCCCCTCCTCCTCGTACCCGCACTTGCCTTCGCCATCCACGCAGCCTCTTTCTTTCGCACCAACGTCGCCCTCCTTCTCTCCATAGCCCCCGCCGCGCCTCACCGCCTCGCCGCCCTTCTCACCCCGCACGGGCTCCTGGGCAGCGCGCTCGTCCTTTTCCTCGTGATTGAAGTGGTCTGTGCGCTGCTGTGCCGCCCAAGCCCGGGCTCGCCTGGGCATGCATGGTGGTTGATGCTGCACAGAGTGCTGGGAGTGGGGTTGCTGCTGGGAGGAGCGGCTAATGTTGCTCTGGGAGCTCTGCAACTGGCCATGCTGCTAGGCCAACCACTCTGGGTGAGTCCAAGAGGGGAACAGCCACGGGTGCTGTAGGTGTGGGTGCGTGTGTAGCTCCCTAAGTCCCTGTCAACTCGTCTACCTACCCTCCACACATTCTCTAACCCTATCGCCACACTCCTCCACCAACCCAACACACCAATGTCGCTGCAGTTGTGTGTGGGCGTGCCTCTGCTCCCCTGGGCGCTGCTCTCGCTGCTGTACCTGCTGCTGCAGCTCGCGCGCCCCGCACCAGCAGCGCCACCCAAGCTCCAGGCACAGGATTTCGACGTGCTGGCTGCGGCCATGCGCACCAAAGTCACCGGGTTCAAGGGGGCAGGAGCGGCAGCGGCGAATGGCGGGGTGGGGCAGGGAGAGGGGGTGGGCGGTGGGGTTGTGGGGGGGTTGGAGGAGTGGCCGCCTGCTGGGGTGAAATGGCCCACGGCTCGCCGATCCGCGCCCGGTGAGACCATCAGCGGCTTGCCCTACCTTGTCCATGCTATGTCATGTGCATCATGTTATGCAACCCTGTGCCAGGCCATACCATGTGATTTCATGCCGTTTTTCGCTAAAAATTCTGTTCTCCATGTGTGATTCTCCGTGAATTGTACAGGAACCCCCTCGGGGCCGCAGCGGCAGCAGCAGCAGAGCCCCACGCGCAGCTTTGGCAGTGTGAGTGAGCTGGGCAGCACCACTGACTCCTCCCCGCCGCCCAGGGAACCCCTGTATGGCCGCCCCTTCATCTCCCACAGTAGCGGAGAGAGCAGCAGCAGCGGGGGGGAGCAGCGCAGGTGGCAGGGTGTGCGGCGTGGGGGGAGGCGGGCGTGGCAGAGAGGGCAGGAGATGGTGGAGACTTCCCCGTGGGAAGTGCATGAAGATGCACGCAGGTTTCGTGCTGATCAAGGGAATGTGTAGAGTAGTAATTGCTTGGGTCTGTTGTGTGTCTATGTATGTGTAATTTGTATTATTAAGCAAAATCTGTTATTTTGTGATTATGCATATGAACCATCAAAAGTTATACGTGGTTTAGATCCACCAGAATTCCAAACAATGCGCAACACGAGAACGCATCTAGAAGGTTGTAATTTCACACGGCGAACTCCGCCGTTACGTGTTTCCGTTTCGCACACTCCGTCGCAACCGCCCCAGCAGTCCCTTTTTCAACCGCCCAGGTACTGTTGCCGCTGCAGGATTCGGGCTTGCACTGCAACTCCTGAGATCCACACCAGGTTGCCGCGGGCGAGCGGAGCGGAGGTTGCGGGGAGGAGTGGCAGGCACGGCGGGAGCCCTGCCTTTTCCTCGGCCTCTGTCTTCCTTGCGTCCCTGCCATCCCTGCTAGCCCCGCCGTCCCTGCCAGCCCTGCGAGTCTTTCCCGTCTTGCCAGGTCGCCCGATCCGTCGTCGGACGTTGCTCGATCTCGCGCCTCGATCTCTCGCATCCATGGCGTCTGCAACTCCATCGGATGATCCAGCGCAATCCCCGCCTCCTCCGACGGCGGAATTCACAGCGAATCCCGCCACGTCAGTGGCGGGCGCTGGCGCGATAGGGCAGCCGGACGCGTCGCCACAGACGCCGTCGCAGTCCCCGTCGGCCGACCCCGCGCGGCAATCCCAAGGCCCGGTCGAAGCACCCGCGCAAGACCCCGGTGCTGGGGGAAAGGGTGAAGGAGGTGAAATTCCCGCGGGTGATCCTTCCGCGGATGAAATTCCCGCCGATGGGGGTGTACCCTCTGCCGCTGCTCCCGCTCCTGCTGCTCCCGCCACTCCCGCCGCTGCCGCTGTCGGTGCCGAGCAGTCGTCTGGCGGGTCTGGGGTCACTCCCGCTGCCGTTGTAGCCACTGCTGGCACTAGCAGCGCGCTTAACGCCGCCGCTCCCGCCTTCGTCCCGCGCTTCGCATGCGCGGGCGCAGGCGCAGGCGCGGGGTCAGGCGCGGACGTTGGATGGCTACCGGCGCACCTGCTGCCCCCGCAGCCGCTGCTCCCCCTGCCGTTTAACTCGGCTGGAGCGGCGCAACAAGGCACCGCCGCTGCCCCGTTCGCGGGGTATGGCGGAGCTCTTCATGCGCACGCGCTGGCGCAGGGGCTTGGCGGAGGGTGGGGGGACGCGGGGTGGGAAGCGGGGGGGGTTTGGGGCGCGCAGGATGCGCTTGGGGCGATGTGGGGAAGCGGAGCGGACGGCGGAAGGAGAGAGGGACGCGCGGATGGATTGGCAGGTGGTGGCGGGGCGGGCGGAACGGCTCGTGTGAGTATCCTGCGCGCAAGTCTAGTGCGCGCCGTGCTGTGTGTGTGTGCAATGAGAGTGTGCCACGTGTTACGTGTAAGCAAGTAGAACGAGGCTGACTGATTGCTGGAGGGTGGTGGTGGATGGATGTGCAGGTGCAAGGGCAGGGGCAAGGGCGAGGGCGCGGGCACGGACACGCGCAAAGGCATGCTCAGTCACAGGGCCACCCGCATGGGCACGCGCGTGGGCAGGCGCAGGGGCACGCGCAGGGGCACGCGCAGGGGCACGCGCAGGGGCAGGGCAATGCGCAGGCGCAGGGGCATGCGCAGGGACAACACGAGAAGGGCGCAAAGGGGAGGAGGGAGGCGGGAGGAGGAGGCGGAGGGGGCGGAGGCGGAGGGGGAGGGGGCATGGTGCGACGCTCTAAGGCGACTTTGGAGCAAGAGGCGGATGTGAAAGAGGTGCTGGTGAAACTGGTACGCGGTGATGGGGGGTAGAGAGTGGCGGAGATGGGGGGCGAGAGGGGAGGGGGGAGAGAGATGGGGGCCATGGAAGGAGGCCGAAGGAGACGAGTGTAGCATTTGACTTGAGTGTGCCAAAACGTTTGTTGAATGGGAGAGGAGAAGACAAGCTTGTGTGCGTGAGAGTGGTGTGTTGTGGATTAGTGTGTTTACCCTCGAACAAAATACGTTTGCATGTGTGCATGTGCATGTGCATGTGCATGTGCATGAGAGCAGGTGGAGTTCTATTTCAGCGATCACAACATGCCGTACGACCATCACCTCCTATCCATGGCCAACCAGGACCCTCAAGGCTTCGGTCAGTGCTCTCTCCCCTCACAGTCCTTGCATGCCGCAACTTGCAGCGCAATGTTCTCTTTTGATGCACCTCGTTATGCTGCAATGCAACGTTCTCCATGCGTTCCTGTCTCCAGATGAATCCAATTGTGACGCTCTGGTCTTTGGCCAAAAGCTTAACGCATGTCATGGCCATGTAGAGAATCAAAGGCTTCAGTTAATGCTCTCTCGAGTGAGGGAGTGAATGAGAGAGTGAGAGGGAGTGTGTGTGGGAGTGGCCGACTGGCATCGTAATTGGTTGTGAGTTTGACAAGAAATTTCTCCCTGCTGTCTCCAGACCGTCCTTCCCTTCCCCTCCACCCACACCACACCCCACCACACCCCACCCCACCCCATCACACCACACCACACCACACCCCACCACACCAGTCTCTCTCTGGTACCTGGTGCAGTTCAGGGAGGTGCGGTCGATGCTGCATGCCAGCATGTCAACTGCACCGGGGCACATCGTCGCATTGCTTGCCGATGCCATCCGTGAAGCCTCCACTACCTTGGTTAGTCTCTCCCCTCACCTCACTGCAATCCTATCTTGCTTGCTCAGGTTTTCCCACACCCTCTCCTCACTCCCTGTTTCTTGCCCTTGCCGCCCTAGTTTGTCACTCCCGCCCGTTTTTTGCCACCCTGCTGCCGCCGTTTTCCGTCACTAACACCTTTTCTTGTCACTGCCGCCATTGTGCTTCTGTGCCATGCCGCACCATGCTGTGCTGTGCTGTGCTGCTCCGCGCCTCTGCTCCACTGCTCTCGCCCATTAGGCGTTGAGTGACGATGGCATGAGCGTGCGCAGGCAGCACCCACTGCCGTTCACAAACGTGAATGAGCTGCAAGCACGCACAGTCGTCTTTCCGTTGAGTCGACTCAAACATGCTCACCTCTCCTCTGTCCTCTCACGTCAGGTGTTGAGTGACGATGGCATGAGGGTGCGCAGGCAGCACCCCCTGCCCTTCACAGACGTGGATGAGCTGCAGGCACGCACAGTCGTGGCCCACAACCTCCCGCCCAACCTCTCCCTCTCCGCTATAGAGGACATTTTCAAGAAGGCTGGCAGGTTAGCATATGGGGGTTCTGGGGCAACATGTGAGGAATAGACGTGTTTGGGGCCTGTAGGTTGAAACTTGGGTGAATATATAGATGTAAGGACATACGTGTGTATATCTCTGTGACAGTATGGCGGTGGTGTTGAAACGAAGAGTGAGAAAGAGAGGAAGAATGTCGTATGATATGTCATGATTGGTCGGTCCTATGCCATCTGCTCCACCTTGTATCCCTTCCCCCCACTTCTTCATCTCTACATATTCCCTTATCTCCACCTTGGGCACTTTATCTCCACCTTGGGCACTTTATCTCCACCTTGGGCACTTTATCTCCGCCTTCTCCATTGCTCCCTGCTTTCCTCCCCTCCCTCCCTCCCCTCCAACCTCTGCATGTGTGTGTGTGTATGTGTGTGCGGTGGATGACTGGCAGGGTGCGCATGGTGCGTCTCTGCACCCCACAGGCGTCGGGTCACACTTCTGCTGTGGCCCACGTGCGAGTTGCTGCTGCCACTGCCCCTTCTGCCGCTGCTACTGCCCCTTCTGCCGCTGCTACTGCCCCTTCTGCCGCTGCTGCTGCCCCTTCTGCTGCTGATGCTGCTACTCCGTCCAATGCTGAAACCCCTTTATCCACCGCTGCGCCTGCCACTGTTAGTGCCGCTGCCGCCGCTGCTGCTGCTGCTGCTACTGCTGCTGCTGCTGCTGACCTCGGTACTGGCGGTAGCAACAGCCATGGGGAGGCAGCATCATGTGTGAAGGTGAGTTGTACTGGAATGGTGTGGCTGCACCAAGTGGTGCTGTGGCTGTTAGCAGCTGATCAAGTCTGGCTGAATTGCTTTCTGAAATCTCAAAAGTCGCCAGTGTGTTTGCAGGTGGGGAGATGTGGGTGATTGAGTGGCGAGAAGAAGTGAAGGAAATTAGTGCTTTTTGAGCTCTCTGCGTTGCTTGTGTTTATTTTACTGTGTCTGTGCACGCATACGCATGGGTGCGCGTGCTTCCATATTCACGCCATGATGCAACGTGCTCTTTCTCGTGTGTGTGTGTGCGCGCGCGCGCGTGCGTGCGTGCGTGCGTGCGTGTGTGTGTGTGTGTGTGTGTGTGCGTGCGTGCGTGTGTGTGTGTGTGCGTGCGTGTGTGTGTGTGTGTGTGCGTGCGTGCATGTTTGTGTGCGTGCGTGCATGTTTGTGTGCATGTGTGTGTGTGCATGTGTGTGTGTGTGCACTTCCTTCGCCTCCATCTGTACCTTGCCTTACCTCTTTTCAGTTCCACGCTTTGATCGAGTTTGAGACAGTGAAAGAAGCCCACAATGCGGTATGTCTCTTCATTCCCTAACTGCGAAGAATTCTCAGTTACTGCCTACCCCGCTGCCCCTCCCTCACCTATGCTCCTCACTTCCTTCCGTGCCCTCTGCTTCTTCCCACATGCAAGAGCACTAGCCACATGACCTGCCCCAGCTGCCATCTCTCCGCTATGCTATCTGTGTCTCTAAGTTTTGAGGCCCTCCAAGTTACGCAGAAGGAATGCAAACGGCCTCCAGTCAGGTTCTACATTAGGGTCACTCAATTATTACTTGGATGGTAGCACAACGCGCATGGATAGTGGATGATCACACGTGCGCACTGCGCTTCCCACCACATGTGCACCCCTCGTTTTCTGGAAGATTTAAATGCACTTTTACCACCAATTTTCCCGTCCCGTGCTGCCAGGTGGAGACTCTGAACAGCAGTGACTGGCGCCATGGCATGCACGTCAAGCTGTTCAAGAAACTCACCAAAGTAAGTCCTGCTGTGTAAAGCCTGCTGTTTTAGAGCCATCTCATTCTCATCACGTGCGAGATCACCACTGGAACAAAAGTCACTCAACATGTATGTATTTCAACCATCCGCGCTTGGCAACGGACCGTGCTTGTGTTGAATAGTTGCATTTGTCCTCATGTTTGCTGCTGTTATGTTTCCATTTCAGAAGCAGTTGATGCAGCAGCAGCAGGAGCTGCAGCAGCAGCTGCAGAAGCAGCAGGAGCAGTGGCAGCAGGAGCAAAACAAGCTGAAGCAGCAGCAGGAGCATTGGCAGCAGGAACAGGCGCAGTTGAAGCAGCACCAAGCGCAGGTGAGGCACGAGCGGCAGCAGCAGCAGCAGCAGCAGCAGCCGTAGCAGCAGCAGCAGGATCAGCAGAGGCAGGGGCAGCATGTGGAAGCAACAGGCAGGGGCAGGAAGTCAGCTGGCACGGCTGGGGTTCCTGGGGACACGGGGGACAGGGGCGGGAGCGGCATGGAGCGGATTGATAAGAGCGGCAGGAGGGGAGGAGAGGGAGGGCATTCACTGGCGACCGGCAATGAGAACAAGGTGAGCAGTGAGGACAAGGTGAGTGATCTGCCTGCCTGCCCCAGTCTGCTCAAGTCGTTTTGACAGCCAGTTCTTCAAGTGTATCACGACTCAGGTTCATGGTGTTTGTACCTATGATGTGGCGCTCATCCTAACCTTCTTATTCGCCCTTTTTTTTTTTTTTTTTTTGGGCCCTTTCACCCACGGCCAGTTCATTCCAACAACCTCCATGAATGTGCCTTCCATGTTGTCCTTATTTCCATCCCTTATGACCCATACCCCCCTTATGTACGTCAGCACATGCACATGCATACGCATGCACAGGCGTGCTCAGGTGACCCTCTGTGTGACTCCTGCACCTCTGCACCTGCTGCATCGCCCACTGCTCACGGCAAGAAGAGCAGGGCAGGGAAGGGCAGGGGGCGTGGGGGAGAGGGAGGGGGAGGCAAGCACGGGGCGACAGGGGGAGCGGGAGGATCAGCAGCGTCTGGAACAGGCCGAGGTGGGGCAGGAGGGGGCGGTCCTAAAGGGAGTGCGCCTGGCGCAGCAGCTGCTGCTGCTGCTGCTGGCGGCAGCGGCGGCGGTGGTGGGAGCAGTGGCGGTGGGGGGGAGGCGGTGGGGAGCAAGCCGTTGCCAGGGCCGAAGGGTCCTGATGGCAGCAGAGGGTTCTCCATGGGGAGGGGCAAGCGCATGGCGGCTCCGTGAGCAACGGTGGAGACAGACGGCTTGCTTTTGACTCGACTCAAAAGGAGGAGCGCATGCTGGGGCTTTTGAGACGTCTCAAAACATCTCTTTTTATCTCCTGGGGTGCTCAACAAGGGTGGCGAGGCGAGGAGACAGACCACTTGGTTGGGAGTTGTTAGGTTTTGGTTTTGGTTTTGGTTTTGTCTACAAGCGCGTGTTATAGGTGAATGCCGTGGCGTGGTGTGTTGCAGGGGAGAGATTGGCTGGGTTGGAAAAGGGGGTGCTTCTGGGGAGGGGGTGGTGTGGTTTGTCTGTGGTGTTGTGTGTGGTGGTGTGCGGTGTGTTTGGGCTGGTTGCTTCAGCGCATGTTATGGTGCGCTTTGGTGGAAATGGTGGAAGTTGTGTGCTTGTTGATGCATGACCGGTTGTGGCTTTGCATATGACATGAAAACAAGCGATTATTTGTGGTACTGGTAGGTTATGTCATCAGATTAAGAGAGGAGGTTTAAGAGGATGGGGAGTGAGTGAGTACCGTTTCTGTGTGGGTTGGAGAGTCCTGTGTGTGTGCGGATGGATGGGCATGTCATGTGAGTATCTAATGTGATGTGCGAGCAAGCACATCAGATATGTGTGATCTGATATGGTTCTTCTGATAGCATGTGTGATGGTGGGTTCTCAGGATCTGCATGCGAATCTAGGTACCGGTATGAGGCGAGCAGTGAGTTAGAGGCTAAGCATTATCACATTCCCATCACCGCCGGTCGATTTGGTGCACACCGCCAGATTTTTCTCCGTGCCAGTTCCTGTGGGGTTTGGATTTATGAAAGAAATCAGGAGGGTGATGGGTGTTGCACAGAGTGCAGTAGCAAGGGACCTTGTGTCCACCACCACCAAGCATCAATGCAAATTTAATTCATTTGCAGACCTTCGTGCTGCACTGCAGTTGTATATGTTCGCCAGGCCTCTCGTTATCAGGGTAAAATACCCTTTTTGCACTGACTGGCGGCCGCTTTTTTTCAGTTACCCTTTCACAGGCAGGGTAACGGATTTTTTACCCTAGGCCAGAAAGTGTAAGTTTCTTGTACCCTTTGAAAAACAGAGTATGGAACTTTTTTCCCTGACTGTATACTGTACAATCTTAGTTATACTGCTACCGAATGCTCTGTAGCGAGACGAAATCGTATATGGGCCCATCCGACAGCGAGACTTGAACCTACGATCTCTCCCACATTACCTATTATCTAACCAACTGAGCCACTAAGTACCTCATACAGTCGTGTTTATTAATATACTTAGGTTAAAAAAAAAACTCTGGCCTAACAGACTAATTTTTTATTTACCCTTCTTTTGTCAGGGAAACAAAAAGTTTACCCTACGCATCAGGGTTGACTATACCTAGAACCCTGATTACTAAGGGTGGCCCAAAACGAATATGAAGCCCTGATGTTCGCATATGTTTGTTGGCGCAGTCAATCGTCCATAGCTGCAGCTTTAACGCAGCAGCAGGCGCAATCATCTTACCCCTTGTCCAGCACAACATGTTAATAGAACTAGGCAAGAATGGTTGGATTGAAAGAAGCAAGGGTACAAATAGGAAACCCTAGTTGGGGTTGTACCCCATATTGGCTACCCCACTACAGCCTACCAACATATAACATAATACAGTTTAACACACCCCCATAGGCAAAGTGGGGGAGAACAAAGGGTCACAAGACCAGTCCAGCAAAGCAACGCAAGCCCAGGGTGGATCACAACGTCACCACACTCCGAGCACAAGCAAAGGCCACAAGGCCAGTTCACATGCAGTGCTAGATATAGTACAAGACAAGCAACACAGTGATCAAAACCTAGCAAGCAAGCAACAAGATATATATAAAGTACAGTACAAAGAGTGTCAAGCAGTGAGCAAGTGAGGGAACGTGGACACAAGGCCTAAAGAAGTACAGTGCCGCTGATGATCACTAGGCGGGAGCGCCTTGGTGAAGATATCAGCAGTGTTGGCCTTCGAGTCCACGTACACAAGTCGAAGCTGACCGCGCTGCTGAAGCTCTCGAGCAAGAAAGTAGCGAAGAGCAATGTGCTTCGTCCTGTGCTCCAGTCTGTGCTCCTGACACAAGGCAAGAGCCGCCTTGTTGTCACCGTACAGAACTGGAGGAGAACTAGGCCGCTCTCCCAAGTCAGTCAGCAGGTAGGTGAGCCAGCGTAACTCCTGTGCAGCCATGGCTGTGGCGTAGATCTCAGCCTCACAACTAGAGCCGAGAACAGAAGAAGAGCGGGTGGACCGCCACGAGACAGAACCAGAGCCAAGGCTGAAGGTGTAACCCTGTGACGACCGCTGCGTAGCCAGGTCGTCCACCCAAGAAGCGTCCGAGTGACCAGTGAGGACAACTCTGTCGCGTCCTCCAAGCACCAGCCCCATGCCTGATGTACTGCACAAGTAACGCAGCACCCTCTTAGCAGCCTCCCAGTGCTCTCGCCTGTGTCTCCCAGGCGCAACGTAACGAGCAAGGATGCTAAGTGGGTACGCGAGGTCAGGTCGCGTGCAAGTCATCAGGTACATGAGGCAACCTACAAGCTCTGGGTACGGGCCACTCGGCTCTACGGACTCGTCCGAAGGTGGAGCTGAGAGCGAGTGGCTGGTAGCCAGAGGTGTGGCCTGTGGTGAGGAGAACTGGAAGCCGAAGCGCTGAAGGACCTGCTGCACCATGTGTGACTGAGTCAGGGTAATGGTGCGGCGAGCTCTGTCCCGGGTGATCTGCAAGCCAAGGTAGCTACGCAGTTCACCCAGGTCAGTGCAGGTGTGTCTCTTCTGCAGCTCCGACTTCACACGAGCGAGTGCCTCAGTGTCAGCAGTAGCAAAGACCAAGTCGTCGACGTACACGAGAATGTAGAACGGCGGTAGCGACGTGTCTGTGCGCAGAAACAGCGACGGGTCAGCAGTAGACGGCGCGAACCCAAGAGCTGCAAGTGTAGTCCTCAGTGTGTCGTGCCACTCACGAGGCGCCTGGCGGAGACCGTAGACTGGCCGGCGGAGGCTCCACTGGGTACCAGGAGGAAACGACCCAGTAAAGCCAGGTGGGCGGCGCAGCCAGATCTCCTCGTGCAGGCTGCCCTGCAGGAACGCTGTGCTGAAGTCAAGAGAGTGAAGCTCGTAGTCACGCTGAGCAGCAACGTGTAGCAGAACCCGAAGAGTGGTCATCTTCGGGGTGGGGGAGAAGGTCTGGAAGAAGTCAACCCCCTGACGCTGACTGAAGCCTCTAGCAACGTAACGAGCCTTGAAGACAGGTGGAGAACCTGGCGGCCGCTTCACCCTGAAAATCCACATGCCATCGACGATGTTCGCCCCAGGAGGGGGAACCTCGTCGACGTAGGTGCCTGTGGACTTCCAGGATGCCATCTCTGCGTCCATGGCTGTCTGCCACTGAGAGGAGTAGGGACCCGAGATCGCCTCTGCGTAAGAGCGCGGAGTGGGGATGTCTAGTGCATCCGGGTCTCCCTCATGGGCAAGCAGCATGGACACGAGATGAGGTACAGCAGCCGCAAGAGAGTCAAAGTCCTCCTGCCTGTCCTCAAGGATGTCCGTGCCAAGAGCACACTCACCCCCGACGGACGGAGGACAGACAGACTCAGACCCAGCAACAAGACTGGCGGCGTAGTCTAGACGACAGGCAGCAGCAAAGTCGACAAGCTCAGCGACCAGGGCAGACGCAGCAGAAGACTCAAACGACGGGTCAGTGACAACAGTGGCGAGAAGACGCGTGACAGTAGGGTGGGCAGCACGAACACTGTCAGACTCAGGGTCGGGAACGTCAGGAAGAGAAGACGCAGGAGGAGACGGTAGGGGGACACGCTGTGGACCAGTGGAAGGACGAAGGGCCATAATATGCGTGCCAGGAACAGGAGGAGGACGCGGACGCGCGACACGACGACCAGTGGGACCAGTGCGCGCAGCGCGAGCAGCGCGAGCAGTGCGAGCAGCACGAACAGGCGAGGCAGGACGAGACGCAGGCTCACGACGCTCCGTAAGCGAGTCCGGCTGTGCAGTATAAGGCACAGGAGCAGGGAGGGGGGAGCCAGGCTGAAGGGGAAGGCCAGTGGAAGACGGGAGGGAAAGAACCTGGCGAAGCACCGTGTCAGGCGGCGGCAAAGCCGACGGCGACGGAGGAGCGAAGAACAGGCGCGACGGCGGAGCTCCGCCAGCACCTCCAGCACCCGGAGCACCAGAAGTACCGGGACCAGCACCCTCCGCCGCAGCACCCCCCGAGTCGGCGACGTCAGCACCAGAGGCCCCAGCAGCGGCAGACCTCCCCTCGCCAGCACACCAAAACCAGCAGGACCACCGCGTCTAGAACCGTCAGCTCCAGCGTCGTCAGCTCCAGCAGCTCCAGTACCGCCAGGAAGAGCACCCCCAGACGCAGCAACCCCAGGCTCCGCAGGCTCAGCAGCAGCACCCCCACACTCCGTACCCTCAGGCGCAGTACCCCCAGGCTCAGCACCCCCAGACTCCGTACACGCAGGCTCAGCACCCCCAGTCGTAGCACCCCCAGGCTCAGCACCCCAGCTCCAGTACCCGCAGTCCCAGCACTCCCAGGCCCAGCACCCGCAGGCTCAGCACCCCCAGGCTCAGCACTCCCAGCAGCACCACCTGCAGCAGCACCTGAGTCACCTGTGACCTCGACAGGCTCAGCGACGGGAGGAGGGTCTACCTGAGAGACACCTGAAGGAGCAGGACCCTGAGGGGGAAGGGGGTCTACCGGAGGGGGACCGGGAGCAAGGAAAAGCGGCGGAGGGGGGAGGGGGGCAGTGCGGTAGGGGAAGAGACGGTAAAAAGGGACCGACTCGTCAAAGGTGACGTCCTGAGAGGCGAAGACCCGGCGCGAGGTGGGGTGGTAAAACTGCCAGCCCGGCGCGTCAGGGACAAAGCCAAGGAAGACACAGGGAAGTGTGCGGGAGGAGAGCTTGTCCGCGGACGTATCGCGGACAAGGGCACGAGCACCCCACACCCGGAAGCGCGACGCATCGCCAACCTCCCCCGTCCAACGCAGTGTGGGCGAGGTCTCCGGCAAGGAGACACAGGGCCAGAGGTTGAGCTGATGCGCGGCGTACCGGACAGCAAACGGCCACAGAAAATGGGGAGCCGCCGCGTGGACCAAGGAGGTACGAGCGACCTCCATGACCAGGCCAATGCGGCGCTCAGCAACCCCATTCTGCTGTGGGGAGTCCGGAAGCGTGAAGGTCTGCTCGATGCCCTCCGCCTGACAGAAGGTCCTCAAGAGGTCGGAGGTAAACTCACCACCTCTGTCAGAGTGCAGACGCAGGACAGGAAGATCCGTCCGGAAACGGCGGCGGAGCTGGAAACGGCGGCGGAACTGTGCGGATCCAAGGGATCAGAACAGCAGGGACCTCACCCTTGGTGCGCAAGGGGAAGACCGTGGTGTAACGCGAGTAGTCGTCGACAACCAGCAAAAAGTACCGCTCACCGCCCTGGCCACGAACGCGGGCTGGGCCCCACACGTCCAGGTGGAGGGTCTGCAGAGGAGCCTCTGTCGGGGGGAACGAGGAGGAGTGAGGAGCGGCGCGCTGCCGCCCCTCGACGCAAGGAAGGCAAGGCGGCGCAGGCGAGGCAGGGAGGGGAGGGAGGGACCTGGGAAGACCAGACACAAGGCGGCGACGGTGCATGCCACGGAGGCGTGGCAAGGAGGGGTGACCCAGGCGGTGGTGCCAGAGAAGAGTCTGGTGCGACAGGGAACGACACTCACAGGCGTGGGCCACCAGACCTGACGCGGACACCTGACCGACAGCAGCGACCTGAGGAGACGCAGTGGTCAGTGTGTAGAGACTCGACCCCGGCCGACGGGTAAACGTAGCCAGGTGACGGCCGGTCCTGGAGCACGTGAGGATCGCCACACGCTGTCCTCCAGGGGTAAAGGTGTCAACCCACTGATCCTGGATGACAGCGTTGCTCACCAGGTTCGTCGAGAACGAGGGGAGGTGGAAACCCGACAACGAGCCAGACGGAACCGCCGGACAAGGGAGCACAGTGGTGGACTGGGCAAGGACTGGGCCCCCAGAGGGGTCAGCCAAGGAGACTGGGACCGGTGCAGGAAGCGGTGTGAGCTCAGTACTGTCACGAAAGAAACAGCGGGAAGCACCTGAGTCAAGGGTGAAGGTGTGACAGGCCTCAGCCGGTGCGGTACCTGAGAGAGCAGTCTCTGTGGGTGCTGTACCTGAGAGAGCAGACTCGCAAACAGCCGGGACAGCACTGGAGGGAGCAAGTACAGGGGGCACCATACCAGAGAGAGCAGACTCACTAGTACCCAGGGCAGCGGGCTCTATACCTGGGTCAGGCGGCACACACAAGTAACAGTCTCCCTCGGCACTAACAGTCAATGCATACATGGCAGCAATAATAGCATCATAGTCAAGAGCAAAGATATCAACACCAGCCCTCATGAGCTCAGCCCAGCGGGGGCGCTCAACATCCTCGCCCATCTCCTCACGCCAAGCGTCGTCAAGGCGGGAGAAGCAGCGGTACGGGGTGTGGAACCTCCCACACGTCTGTCCCTTGCGGTCACCTGTGCGAATGACATAGGAACAGCGGCCACTGCCCCCCGACGTCCCACGCTGAGCAAGCCACTCACGAAGTTGCTGGGTCGTCTGGGGACGCTGCTGCTGCTGGGAGCTCTGGCCCGAGCCAGTGCCTCCACTCCGACCTCCGCCGCCACCACTACCACCGCTCCGACCGCCACCGCCACCACCGCCACCACCGCCACCGCCGCCACCGCCGCCGCCGCCACTACTGCCACTGCTTCCTCCGCCGCCCCCGCCTCCACCGCCGACCCCACTCCCACCAGCGCTCCCGCCACCGCTCCCTCCAGCACCGCCTCCCCCCCCACCTCCCCCACCTCCTCCCCCCCCAGCGCCACCCCCGCCACCCTTGCCCCCCTTGCCCTTGCCGGTGCGGCGCCTCCCACCAGGAGCAGAAGCAGCGCCAACAGACTCAGCACCAAGGAAGTCAACAGCAGCAGCAGTAGCGTAGGAGGGAGCGAGGGGAGAGGGAGAACACCCCTCAAAGATGGGGGTGCGAGGAGCGCCACGAGCAGCACCGACAGCTACATGCTCTTTTTTGCCGCTAGCAGCTGCTCCTCTAGGAGGGCGACTGTGAGCTCAGTGGGACAGCGAGCAAGGAAGTGGTCTCGAACTGAGCTGAGGGTGTCAGGGAGACGGGTGACTATGAAGTGGAGTGTCCAGTACAGTGGAGGGGGGTTCTTAGCGCAGAACTCGGTGGGAAGGGCGGCACGCAGGCGAGCATCACTAGTGCGAAGGTGGGTGATAAGATCGGCGACTGTAGCAAAGGTGGACAGCTCAGGGAACAGGTAAGGCAGCATGAGGCGGCTAAGCTCGGCTGTGGCAGGCGAGGAGTAGCGAGCAACGACAGCGTCGTACAGGGCCTTAGCGGATTTGTAGTCGCCAAAATGCTCGAGCTCAGCTAACGGCAGGTGACTGCGAATGGCTAGGCGAGCAGCTGCGTCACGAGTCTGCCAGTGGGAACGAACACTAAGCTCAGCTGTGGCAGGAGGGGCAGGCGCAGCACCAGACGCGTAATCATAGAGCGACACATGCTCCTTGCTATCGCTCAGGAGGAACAGCTGCAGGTCATCCAGCCAAGTGGCGAACTTCACAGGGCGGCCCTCAGCATCGAACGACAGCACGCGGATGGAAGCCATAGCGACAGTGCGACTGAGCAAAGCAAGCTGCCGCAGCGCTGCAAGCAGGTAGCTCGGTGGGGAGCGCGGCGGGCGGGCGGCGCTCTGAGCGGGCAGCGTGGCAGGTAGCGCGGCGGGCAGGCGGCGCTGCCAAGAGGCAGCGCGACGGGCGGGCGACTCTGTGAGCGGGCAGCGCGGCGGGCAGGCGGCGCTGCAAGCGGGCAGCGCGGCGGGCGGGCGACGCTGCGAGCGGGCAGCGCGGCGGGCGGGCTGCGAAGCGGGCAGCGGGCGGGCGGGCGACGCTGCAAGCGGGCAGCGGGCGGGCGGGCGACGCTGCGAGCGGGAAGTGCGGCGGGCGGGCTGCGAAGCGGGCAGCGGGCGGGCGGGCGACGCTGCAAGCGGGCAGCGAGGCGGGCGGGCGGGCGACGCTGCAAGCGGGCAGCGGGCGGGCGGGCGACGCTGCAAGCGGGCAGCGCAGCGGGCGGGCTGCGAAGCGGGCAGCGGGCGGGCGGGCGACGCTGCAAGCGGGCAGCGAGGCGGGCGGGCGACGCTGCGAGCGGGCAGCGCGGCGGGCGGGCGACGCTGCGAAGCGGGCAGCGGGCGGGCGGGCGACGCTGCAAGCGGGCAGCGGGCGGGCGGGCGACGCTGCGAGGGGCGCACGAGGGCGCTAACGAGAGGCGCACGAGGGCGCTAACAAGGGCGCGCGAGGGCGCTAGCGAGGGCGCGCGAGGGCGCTAACGAGAGGCGCACGAGGGCGCTAACGAGGGCGCGCGAGGGCACTAACGAGGGCGCACGAGGGTGCTAATGAGGGCGCACGAGGGCGCTACGAGGCTAGGGCACGGGGTAGCGTGGTAACCGCATGCGAGCGGTGGTGGGCCCTTAAAAAAAAAACGGTCGGTAGGTCCTAGGGACCTCCTGCTCTGAATACCATGTTAACAGAACTAGGCAAGAATGGTTGGATTGAAAGAAGCAAGGGTACAAATAGGAAACCCTAGTTGGGGTTGTACCCCATATTGGCTACCCCACTACAGCCTACCAACATATAACACATTACAATTTAACACAACATTCCATGTAAAGCCTCCGCTTGCTTAACTACCTACAACACACGATGACTGGTTACCACGCCACTCCCAGCATGGCAACGGCGCTACACAAAGATGTAAAATTTTTAAGTTAAAAAAAAATTGAAGATTGTGATTCGACTAGTAGAGGAGTTTGCTGTAAAGGAGACAAACTCCTTGACATTCCGGCAGGTCTCTCAGACCTGCCACCTAGTCTCATTTGCATTTTCTAGATCTTGATTTGCTTACCACCAGCACACTCTCTAAACCCTTATACCTCCTATGCCTAGAATTAGGCATAGGAGCACGCTTATTTCTGACGTTTTTAACATAAGGCTGTCTGCTATGGCGAGTGGCTTCGTTTTCTGCTGCAGCGGGAAGACCTCCTGCTCCAAGAATGGTGACACGAGCAGTGGAAGGCGTGCCTTATCAACAGGACTAGGCAAGAATGATGCATTGAATGGAAGAATTGGGTACAAGTAGCAAACCCTAGTTGGGGTTGTACCCCATATTGGCTACCCCACTACAGCCTACCAACATAACACAGTTTAACACACCCCCATAGGCAAAGTGGGGGAGAACAAAGGGTCACAAGACCAGTCCAGCAAAGCAAAACAAGCCCAGGGTGGATCACAACGTCACCACACTCCGAGCACAAGCAAAGGCCACAAGGCCAGTTCACATGCAGTGCTAGATATAGTACAAGACAAGCAACACAGTGATCAAAACCTAGCAAACAAGCAACAAGATATATATAAAGGACAGTACAAAGAAAGTCAAGCAGTAAGCAAATGAGGGAATGTGGACACAAGGCCTAAGGAAGTACAGTGCCGCTGATGATCACTAGGCGGGAGCGCCTTGGTGAAGATATCAGCAGTGTTGGCCTTCGAGTCCACGTACACAAGCCGAAGCTGACCTCGCTGCTGCAGCTCTCGAGCAAGAAAGTAGCGAAGAGCAATGTGCTTCGTCCTGTGCTCCAGTCTGTGCTCCTGACACAAGGCAAGGGCCGCCTTGTTGTCGCCGTACAGAACTGGAGGAGAACTAGGCCGCTCTCCAAGTCAGTCAGCAGGTAGGTGAGCCAGCGTAACTCCTGTGCAGCCATGGCCGTGGCGTAGATCTCAGCCTCACAACTAGAGCCGAGAACAGAAGAAGAGCGGGTGGACCGCCACGAGACAGAACCAGAGCCAAGGCTGAAGGTGTAACCCTGTGACGACCGCTGCGTAGCCAGGTCGTCCACCCAAGAAGCGTCCGAGTGACCAGTGAGGGCAACTCTGTCGCGTCCTCCAAGCACCAGCCCCATGCCTGATGTGCTGCACAAGTAACGCAGCACCCTCTTAGCAGCCTCCCAGTGCTCTCGCCTGTGTCTCCCAGGCGCAACGTAACGAGCAAGGATGCTAAGAGGGTACGCGAGGTCAGGTCGCGTGCAAGTCATCAGGTACATGAGGCAGCCTACAAGCTCTGGGTACGGGCCACTCGGCTCTACGGACTCGTCCGAAGGTGGAGCTGAGAGCGAGTGGCTGGTAGCCAGAGGTGTGGCCTGTGGTGAGGAGAACTGGAAGCCGAAGCGCTGAAGGACCTGCTGCACCATGTGTGACTGAGTCAGGGTAATGGTGCGGCGTGCTCTGTCCCGGGTGATCTGCAAGCCAAGGTAGCTATGCAGCTCACCCAGGTCAGTGCAGGTGTCTCTCTTCTGCAGCTCCGACTTCACACGAGCGAGTGCCTCAGTGTCAGCAGTAGCAAAAACCAAGTCGTCGACGTACACGAGAATGTAGAACGGCGGCAGCGACGTGTCTGTGCGCAGAAACAGCGACGGGTCAGCAGTAGACGGCGCGAACCCAAGAGCCGCAAGAGTAGTCCTCAGTGTGTCGTGCCACTCACGTGGTGCCTGGCGGAGACCGTAGACCGGCCGGCGGAGGCTCCACTGGGTACCAGGAGGAAACGACCCAGTAAAGCCAGGTGGGCGGCGCAGCCAGATCTCCTCGTGCAGGCTGCCCTGCAGGAACGCTGTGCTGAAGTCAAGAGAGTGAAGCTCATAGTCACGCTGAGCAGCAACGTGCAGCAGAACCCGAAGAGTGGTCATCTTCGGGGTGGGGGAGAAGGTCTAGAAGAAGTCAACCCCCTGACGCTGACTGAAGCCTCTAGCAACGTAACGAGCCTTGAAGACAGGTGGAGAACCTGGCGGCCGCTTCACCCTGAAAATCCACATGCCATCGACGATGTTCGCCCCAGGAGGGGGAACCTCGTCGACGTAGGTGCCTGTGGACTTCCAGGATGCCATCTCTGCGTCCATGGCTGTCTGCCACTGAGAGGAGTAGGGACCCGAGATCGCCTCTGCGTAAGTGCGCGGAGTGGGGATGTCTAGTGCATCCGGGTCTCCCTCAGGGGCAAGCAACGAGGCCACGAGATGAGGTACAGCAGCCGCAAGAGAGTGAAAGTCCTCCTGCCTGTCCTCAAGGACGTCCGTGCCAAGAGCACACTCACCCCCGACGGACGGAGGACAGACAGATTCAGACTCAGCAACAAGACTGGTGGCGTAGTCTAGGCGACAGGCAGCAGCAAAGTCGACAAGCTCAGCGACCAGGGCAGACGCAGCAGAAGACTCAAACGACGGGTTAGTGACAACAGTGGCAAGAAGACGCAGAACAGTAGGGTGGGCAGCACGAACACTGTCAGACTCAGGGTCGGGAACGTCAGGAAGAGAAGACGCAGGAGGAGACGGTAGGGGGACACGCTGTGGACCAGTGGAAGGACGAAGGGCCATAATGTGCGTGCCAGGAACAGGAGGAGGACGCGGACGCGCGACACGACGGCCAGTGGGACCAGTGCGAGCAGTGCGAGCAGCGCGAACAGGCGAGGTAGGACGAGACGCAGGCTCACGACGCTTCGCAAGCGAGTCCGGCAGTGCAGTGTAAGGTACAGGAGCAGGGAGGGGGGAGCCAGGCTGGAGGGGAAGGCCAGTGGAAGACGGGAGGGAAAGAACCTGGCGAAGCACCGTGTCAGGCGGCGGCAAAGCCGACGGCGACGGAGGAGCGAAGAACAGGCGCGACGGTGGAGCCCCGCCAGCACCTCCAGCACCCGCAGCACCAGAAGCACCAGGACCAGTGCCCTCCGCCGCAGCACCCCCCGAGTCGGCGACGTCAGCACCAGAGGCCCCAGCAGCGTCAGACCTCCCCTCGCCAGCACCTCCAGAACCAGCAGGACCACCGTGTCCAGAACCGTCAGCTCCAGTGTCGTCAGCTCCAGCAGCTCCAGCACCGCCAGGAAGAGCACCGGACGAGCCGGCAGCTCCAACTCCGCTAGCACCGCCAGCTCCAGAGTCCCCAGCTCCAGCAGCTCCAGTCTCAGTGCTCCCAGAACAACCAGTCCCGGCAGCTCCAGTACCCCCAGTACGAGCACCTCCAGGACGAGCAGCTCCAGCACCCCCAACTCCAGCAGAGCCACGAGAACGGCGAAAGCGCCGGACGTACCAGTCACGAAGCTGCTGCGGTGTGAGAGACTGCTCAGCACCCCGAACCGGAGCACCCCCAGACGCAGCAACCCCAGGCTCCGTAGGCTCAGTAGCAGTACCCCCAGGCTCAGTACCCTCAGGCGCAGCACCCCCAGACTCCGTACACGCAGGCTCAGCACCCCCAGTCGCAGCACCCCCAGGCTCAGCACCCCCAGGCGCCGAACTCTCAGGCACAGTACCCTCAGCTCCAGCACCCGCAGTCCCAGCACCCGCAGCCCCAGCACTCCCAGGCACAGCACTCGCAGGCTCAGCACCCCCAGGCTCAGCACTCCCAGCAGCACCACCTGCAGCAGCACCTGAGTCACCTGTGACCTCGACAGGCTCAGCGACGGGAGGAGGGTCTACCTGAGAGACACCTGAAGGAGCAGGACCCTGAGGGGGAAGGGGGTCTACCGGAGGGGGACCAGGAGCAAGGAAAAGCGGCGGGGGAGGGAGGGGGGCAGTGCGGTAGGGGAAGAGACGGTAAAAAGGGACCGACTCGTCAAAGGTGACGTCCTGAGAGGCGAAGACCCGGCGCGAGGTGGGGTGGTAAAACTGCCAGCCAGGTGCGTCAGGGACAAAGCCAAGGAAGACACAGGGAAGCGTGCGGGAGGAGAGCTTGTCCGCGGACGTATCACGGACAAGGGCACGAGCACCCCACACCCGGAAGCGCGACGCATCGCCAACCTCCCCCGTCCAACGCAGTGTGGGCGAGGTCTCCGGCAAGGAGACACGGGGCCAGAGGTTGAGCTGATGCGCGGCGTACCGGACAGCAAACGGCCACAGAAAATGGGGAGCCGCCGCGTGGACCAAGGAGGTACGAGCGACCTCCATGACCAGGCCAATGCGGCGCTCAGCAACCCCATTCTGCTGTGGGGAGTCCGGAAGCGTGAAGGTCTGCTCGATGCCCTCCGCCTGACAGAAGGTCCTCAAGAGGTCGGAGGAAAACTCACCACCTCTGTCAGAGTGCAGACGCAGGACAGGAAGATCCGTCCGGAAACGGCGGCGGAGCTGGAGACGAACTGTGCGGATCCAAGGGATCAGAACAGCAGGGACCTCACCCTTGGTGCGCAAGGGGAAGACCGTGGTGTAACGCGAGTAGTCGTCGACAACCAGCAAAAAGTACCGCTCACCGCCCTGACCACGAACGCGGGCTGGGCCCCACACGTCCAGGTGGAGGGTCTGCAGAGGAGCCTCTGTCGGGGGGAACGAGGAGGAGTGAGGAGCGGCGCGCTGCCGCCCCTCGACGCAAGGAAGGCAAGGCGGCGCAGGCGAGGCAGGGAGGGGAGGGAGGGACCTGGGAAGACCAGACACAAGGTGGCGACGGTGCATGCCACGGAGGCGTGGCAAGGAGGGGTGACCCAGGCGGTGGTGCCAGAGAAGAGTCTGGTGCGACAGGGAACGACACTCACAGGTGTGGGCTACCAGACCTGACGCGGACACCTGACCGACAGCAGCGACCTGAGGAGACGCAGTGGTCAGTGTGTAGAGACTCGACCCCGGCTGACGGGTAAACGTAGCCAGGTGACGGCCGGTCCTGGAGCACGTGAGGATCGCCACACGCTGTCCTCCAGGGGTAAAGGTGTCAACCCACTGATCCTGGATGACAGCGTTGCTCACCAGGTTCGTCGAGAACGAGGGGAGGTGGAAACCCGACAACGAGCCAGACGGAACCGCCGGACAAGGGAGCACAGTGGTGGACTGGGCAAGGACTGGGCCCCCAGAGGGGTCAGCCAAGGAGACTGGGACCGGTGCAGGAAGCGGTGTGAGCTCAGTACTGTCACGAAAGAAACAGCGGGAAGCACCTGAGTCAAGGGTGAAGGTGTGACAGGCCTCAGCCGGTGCGGTACCTGAGAGAGCAGTCTCTGTGGGTGCTGTACCTGAGAGAGCAGACTCGCAAACAGCCGGGACAGCACTGGAGGGAGCAAGTACAGGGGGCACCATACCAGAGAGAGCAGACTCACTAGTACCCAGGGCAGCGGGCTCTATACCTGGGTCAGGCGGCACACACAAGTAACAGTCTCCCTCGGCACTAACAATCAATGCATACATGGCAGCAATAATAGCATCATAGTCAAGAGCAAAGATATCAACACCAGCCCTCATGAGCTCAGCCCAGCGGGGGCGCTCAACATCCGCGCCCATCTCCTCACGCCAAGCGTCATCAAGGCGGGAGAAGCAGCGGTACGGGGTGTGGAACCTCCCACACGTCTGTCCCTTGCGGTCACCTGTGCGAATGACATAAGAACAGCGGCCACTGCCCCCCGACGTCCCACGCTGAGCAAGCCACTCACGAAGCTGCTGGGTCGTCTGGGGACGCTGCTGCTGCTGGGAGCTCTGGCCCGAGCCAGTGCCTCCACTCCGACCGCCGCCGCCACCACTACCACCGCTCCGACCGCCACCGCCACCACCGCCACCACCGCCACCGCCGCCACCGCCGCCGCCGCCACTACTGCCACTGCTTCCGCCGCCGCCCCCGCCTCCACCACCGACCCCACTCCCACCAGCGCTCCCGCCACCGCTCCCTCCAGCACCGCCTCCCCCCCCACCTCCCCCACCTCCTCCCCCCCCAGCGCCACCACCACCACCCTTGCCCCCCTTGCCCTTGCCGGTGCGGCGCCTCCCACCAGGAGCAGAAGCAGCGCCAACAGACTCAGCACCAAGGAAGTCAACAGCAGCAGCAGCAGCGTAGGAGGGAGCGAGGGGAGAGGGAGAACACCCCTCAAAGATGGGGGTGCGAGGAGCGCCACGAGCAGCACCAACAGCTACAATGCTCTTTTCGGCCGCGAGCAGCTGCTCCTCTAGGAGGGCGACTGTGAGCTCAGTGGGACAGCGAGCAAGGAAGTGGTCTCGAACTGAGCGGAGGGTGTCAGGGAGACGGGTGACTATGAAGTGGAGTGTCCAGTACAGTGGAGGGGGGTTCTTAGCGCAGAACTCGGTGGGAAGGGCGGCACGCAGGCGAGCATCACTAGTGCGAAGGTGGGTGATAAGATCGGCGACTGTAGCAAAGGTGGACAGCTCAGGGAACAGGTAAGGCAGCATGAGGCGGCTAAGCTCGGCTGTGGCAGGCGAGGAGTAGCGAGCAACGACAGCGTCGTACAGGGCCTTAGCGGATTTGTAGTCGCCAAAATGCTCGAGCTCAGCTAACGGCAGGTGACTGCGAATGGCTAGGCGAGCAGCTGCGTCACGAGTCTGCCAGTGGGAACGAACACTAAGCTCAGCTGTGGCAGGAGGGGCAGGCGCAGCACCAGACGCGTAATCATAGAGCGACACATGCTCCTTGCTATCGCTCAGGAGGAACAGCTGCAGGTCATCCAGCCAAGTGGCGAACTTCACAGGGCGGCCCTCAGCATCGAACGACAGCACGCGGATGGAAGCCATAGCGACAGTGCGACTGAGCAAAGCAAGCTGCCGCAGCGCTGCAAGCAGGTAGCTCGGTGGGGAGCGCGGCGGGCGGGCGGCGCTCTGAGCGGGCAGCGTGGCAGGTAGCGCGGCGGGCAGGCGGCGCTGCCAAGAGGCAGCGCGACGGGCGGGCGACTCTGTGAGCGGGCAGCGCGGCGGGCAGGCGGCGCTGCAAGCGGGCAGCGCGGCGGGCGGGCGACGCTGCGAGCGGGCAGTGCGGGGGGCGGGCTACGAAGCGGGCAGCGCGGCGGGCAGGCGGCGCTGCAAGCGGGCAGCGCGGCGGGCGGGCGACGCTGCAAGCGGGCAGCACGGCGGGCGGGCGACGCGGCGAGCGGGCAGCGCGGCGGGCGGGCGACGCTGCGAGCGGGCAGCGCGAGCGGGTAGCGCGGCGGATGGGCGGCGCTACTGGCGGGCAGCGCGGCGGGCAGCGCGGCGGGCGAGGGCGCTAACGAGGGGCGCTAACGAGGGCGCTAACGAGAGGCGCGCGAGGGCGCTAACGAGGGCGCGCGAGGGCGCTAACGAGGGCGCGCGAGGGCGCTAACGAGGGCGCACGAGGGCGCTACGAGGCTAGGGCACGGGGTAGCGTGGTAACCGCATGCGAGCGGTGGTGGGCCCTAAAAAAAACGGTCGGTAGGTCCTAGGGACCTCCTGCTCTGAATACCATATCAACAGGACTAGGCAAGAATGATGCATTGAATGGAAGAATTGGGTACAAGTAGCAAACCCTAGTTGGGGTTGTACCCCATATTGGCTACCCCACTACAGCCTACCAACATAACACAGTTTAACATGCCTCCCCGCAACGTGAGGAAGATGGGGCTTCTTCCTCCCACCGCGAGCGTTCCCGATCTCCAAGAAACGGTGGAAATGCGGCTGTTACTGCATTGGAGCTTCTCAACAGTGCGCGTCAACCTTCCGTTCGCGCATCTGGTGTCATTGCCGATGGAACAATTCGGAATGGTGGTAACGACCGCGGCCCCCCCGGGTTTCACGGCGAAGGGCGAGCCCCACGTGCAACCGGCGAACAACTCGAGCATGGCGAAAATGCCCCAGCGCGGCCGGCCACTGCAGCTCAGGCGCAGTACCGTAATGATCGCGGTCCTGCGCCGGCAGATCGCAATCATCGCGAATCTGCCCGAGCAGATCGCAATCAACGCGATTCTATTCGGGCAGATCGCGATCGCGATTCTGCACGTGCAGAACGCGAGCGAGATTCTGCACGTGCAGATCGCGAGAATCTGCGCACGGAGCGTCATAATCGAGACCAGGCGCGTGACGACCGTCGCCCCGATTCTGCAAATCGTCGCGCGAATCAGGGCGAGGAGCAGGATCCGCGCAATCAGCAGGGAATTGCGGAAATCGCCGACATCATTGCTCGCCTTGACCCCGCCAGCCAGCAACATCTGAGGCGAATTTTCGCTGAAACTGCCGGCGAACGCGTTACAGCAAGATCCAGCGCATCGACGGAGCGGCGCACTGCAGAAATCAATTATGCACGTTATACTCAAGTTAACATTGGAGCGGAAGCAAATAACAACGAGGCGATTCGGCACGCTCTCGGTCTTCTTGCTGCGCTTCAACGCAACAACGCCGGCGACCCGGCGTCAGCACCCGAAAATTCTCGTCCAGCGGCTGCAACAGCCCCTCGTCCTCGTGCTCCTCCTCCTCTCAATCACGAGCGCGACGACGACGACGATCGCGCAAACGCCGAGAACCTCGACGAAGGTAATACCGTTAGACTCAAACCCAACCCTAAACCCTAAGCCTATCAATCTTGCCCCCATCCCTCCTGCGCGCCCTCAACTGAGTTCCTCCCTTGTTAAAAGTGACGGCATTCGCACGCAACTTTTTAGTTTCGAACGCATTCAAGCGATTGCACAACACGCTATTTCCATTTTACCCTCTCACGGCGGCGAGCAACTTGGCGAGTACCTGCAGCAGATTGTCGATGAAGCGGAAGAAAAGATTCATTTTTTATTTACCGCGGATCAACGCGGTTTTGAGGTGGCCAATATGGCCTTAAAGATTAAGTATGGTGAGGTGGTGGAGGATAAGAATGTCAAGGCCGCCACACAAATTGTAGCGGCAAGCAAAAAGAGACCTCACCGGTCCACCACCTCCTCTCGCCCCAACCCCGTGTCAACAAGAAGAGACTGGAATGAATGAACTAACAGAGAAATCAGTACAAATAGCAAACCCTAGAATTGTGTACCCCATATAGGCTAACCCACTGTAGCCTAACAAACCCAACATATATAATGTTTGACACACCCCCATAGGCAAAGTGGGGGAGACCTAGGGGTCACAAGACCAGTCAAGGCAAAGCAAGGCAACAACAAGCTCAGGGTGGATCTCGAGGATTCCACACAAATTCCGAGCACAAGCTAGTGGTCACTAGACCAGTTCACACGCAGGTTTATAACAGAGCCAGAGATACAGTGATCACAGCCTAGCAAGGGTAAACATGCAGGTATAGATATATATAGTGATCACAGTACAAGCAAAGTCAAGAGGTAAGCAAGTGAGGTCCAGTAGGCACAAGGCCTAGTAGAGTGCAGAAGCGCTGATGGTCACGAGGCTGAAGCGCCTTGGTGAACACATCAGCAGTGTTGGCCTCAGTGGCCACGTAACGAATACAAAGCTGACCGCGCTGCTGTAGCTCTCGAGCAAGGAAGTACCGCAGGGCGATGTGCTTCGTTCTGTGCTCCAGTCTGTGCTCCTCACACAAGGCAATGGCAGCCTTGTTGTCGACGTACAGTACTGGAGGAGAACGAGGCGGCTCTCCGAGGTCAGTCAGCAGGTAGGTCAGCCAGCGTAGCTCCTGGGCAGCCATGGCTGTGGCGTAGATCTCAGCCTCGCAACTGGAGCCGAGAACAGAAGAAGAGCGTGTAGAGCGCCAAGAAACTGAGCCAGAGCCAAGGCTGAAGGAGTAACCCTGAGACGACCGCTGAGTGGCCTGGTCGTCTGCCCAAGAAGCGTCTGAGTGCCCTGTGAGCACAACTCGGTCTCGCCCTCCAAGTACAAGCCCCATGCCCGACGTACTGCACAAGTAGCGCAACACCCTCTTAGCGGCATCCATGTGCTCCTTCCTGTGACGGCCAGGAGCGACATAGCGTGCAAGGATGCTAAGAGGGTATGCAAGGTCAGGTCGAGTGCAGGTCATCAGGTACATGAGGCAGCCCACAAGCTCTGGATACGGGCCACTCGGCTCTACGGACTCATCCGAAGGCAGAGCTGAGAGCGAGTGACCGGTAGGCAGAGGAGTGGACTGAGGCGAGGAGTACGTGAAGCCAAAGCGCTGGAGAACCTGCTGCACCATGTGTGACTGAGTCAAGGTGATGGTGCGCCGTGCTCTGTCCCGGGTGATCCGCAAGCCAAGATAGCTTGTCAGCTCACCCAGGTCTGTGCACGTGTGTCTCCTCTGCAGCTCCGACTTCACGTAGGCGAGTCCTGCAGTGTCAGCAGTGGCAAAGACCAAGTCGTCGACGTACACGAGGATGTAGAACGGCGGCAGCGAAGTGTCGGTGCGCAGGAACAGCGACGGGTCAGCTGTAGAAGGCGCGAACCCAAGAGCCGCAAGTGTAGTCCTCAGTGTGTCGTGCCACTCACGCGGAGCCTGGCGGAGACCGTAGACCGGCCGCTGAAGCCTCCACTGGGTACCAGGAGGGAACGACCCAGTGAAGCCAGGTGGGCGGCGCAGCCAGATCTCCTCGTGCAGGCTGCCCTGCAAGAAAGCAGTGCTGAAGTCAAGTGAGTGAAGCTCGTAGTCGCGGTGAGCGGCTATGTGCAGCAGCACCCGAAGAGTAGTCATCTTCGGGGTGGGGGAGAAGGTATGGAAGAAGTCAACTCCCTCTCGCTGACTGAAGCCTCGAGCCACGTAACGCGCCTTGAAGACAGGCGGAGAACCCGGCGGCCGCTTCACCCTGAAAATCCACATGCCACTGACGATGTTCGCCCCAGGAGGGGGAACCTCGTCGACGTAGGTGCGTGTGGACTTCCAGGAAGCCATCTCTGCGTCCATAGCTGCCTGCCACTGAGAGGAGTAGGGACCCGCCATCGCCTCTGCGTAAGAGCGCGGGGTCGGGATGTCTGGTGCATCCGGGTCTCCCTCAGGGGCAACTAGCAAGGACACGAGACGGGGCAAAGCAGCAGCAAGATACTAGATCTCCTCCTGTCTGTCCTCAAGGACGTCCGTGCCAAGAGCACACTCACCCCCGACAGACGGAGGACAGACAGACTCAGACGCAGACTCAGCAACAAGGCTAGCAGCGTAGTCTAGACGACAGGCAGCAGCAAAGTCAACCAACTCAGCGACCAGAGCAGACGCAGCCGAGGACTCAAAGGTAGGGTCAGTGACAACAGTAGCGAGGAGACGCGTGACAGTAGGGTGCTCAGCACGATACCGGTCAGACTCAAGGTCCGGAACGTCAGGCAAAGAGGACGCAGGAGGTGACGGTAGAGGGACACGCTGAGGAGCAGTAGAGGGACGCAGAGTCATGTAGTGAGTGCCTGGGACAGGAGGAGGACGCTCACGACGGACACGACTACCAGTGCGAGCAAGACGAACAGGCGACGCAGGACGAGACTCAGGCTCACGACGCTCTGTAAGACCTCCTGTGGGACCAGTGTAAGGAGAGGGAGCAGGAAGAGGCGAGGTAGGCGGTAACTGTGACTGCGGCTGGACAGGCGGAGGACACTCTACGGAGGGAGGAGGACAAGGAGGAGGAGCCTGCCCAAGAACCTGCTGAAGGAGCGGTACGAAGTACGGTCGTGGCCGCGCAGCGTCTCCAGAAGCAGAGGAGACTCCAGCGGCCGGCTCCGCAGGACCAGTAGGAGCTCCAGCGTCCGGGTCCACAGCACCAGCAGCAGCTCCACCGTCCGGGTCCTCAGCACCAGTAGTAGCTCCAACGCCCGGGTCCTCAGCAGCAGCAGCAGCGCCACCGCTCGGGTCCTCAGCTCCAGCAGCAGCTCCACCGTCCGAGTCCTCAGCACCAGCAGCAGCTCCACCGTCCGGGTCCTCAGCACCAGCAGCAGCGCCACCGCCCGGGTCCTCAGCTCCAGCAGCAGCTCCAACGTCCGAGTCCTCAGCACCAGCAGCAGCTCCACCAGGCGGGTCCGCAGCACCAGCAGCAGCTCCAACGTCCGGGTCCTCAGCACCAGCAGCAGCGCCACCCCCAGGGTCCGCAGCACCAGGAGCACCACTCCGAAGACTGCAGCGCCGTGTGTACCACTCGCGGATCTGCTGAATGGGGGGGAGCTCCTGGGTAGGAGGGGAAGTACCGGGACGAGCTCCAGCAGCACCTCTCCGGAGGCGGCAGTACTCGAGGTACCTCTCCTGCAGCTGCTGGGAGGAGAGGGCTCCTCCAGGTGTAGCAAGCTCAGGCTCAGCACCCCCAGACTCAACACCCCCAGACTCAGCACCTCCAGGCTCCGCACCTCCAGACTCAGCACTCCCAGGCTCAGCACCCCCAGACGCAGCACCCCCAGGCTCAGCACCCCCAGACGCAGCACCCCCAGGCTCAGCACCCCTAGCAGGACGAGAGTCAACAGCTACCTCGACAGGCTCACCCGGGTCTACCTGGGACACACCTGAGGGAGCGGCACCCTGAGGGGGGAGGGGGTCTGGTACCTCAGCACCTGGAGCGAGGAAGAGAGGCGGGGGGGGGAGCGGGGCAGTGCGGTAGGGGAAGAGGCGGTAGTAGGGGACGGACTCGTCAAAAGTGACGTCCTGAGAGGCCAGGACACGCCGCGAGGTGGGGTGGTAGAACTGCCAACCAGGGGCGTCCGGGACAAAGCCAAGGAAGACGCAGGGGACAGCGCGACGGGAGAGCTTGTCCGCGGACGTGTCGCGGACAAAAGCTCGGGATCCCCAGACCCGAAAACACGACGCATCGCCAGCCTCTCCCGTCCAGCGCAGTGTCGGAGAAGTCTCGGGCAAGGAGACACGGGGCCAGAGGTTGAGCTGATGCGCAGCGTATCGGACTGCAAATGGCCACAGAAAATGGGGGGCAGCCGCATGGCTCAAGGAGGTACGAGCGACCTCCATGACCAGACCAATGCGGCGCTCAGCAACCCCATTCTGCTGTGGAGAGTCCGGAAGCGTGTACGACTGCTCAATGCCCTCCTGCTGACAGAAGGCCTCCAATAGGCCAGAGGAGAACTCCCCACCTCTGTCAGAGTGCAGACGCAGGACAGGGAAGTCGGAGCGGAAACGCTCACGGAGCTGGAGACGAGATCTGCGGATCCAAGGGATCAAGACATCAGGGACGTCACCCTTGGCGCGCAAGGGGAAGACCGTGGTGTAGCGCGAGAAGTCGTCAACAACAATCAGGAAGTACCTCTCCTGACCCTGACCACGGACGCGGGCTGGGCCCCACACGTCCATGTGAAGCGTCTGCAAGGGGGCAGTCGTCGGGGGAAAGGAGGAGGAGTGAGGAGCGGCGCGCTGCCGTCCCTCGACACAGGGAATACAGGGAGGAGCAGGCGAGTCGGGAAGGGGAGGGAGCACCCTGGGAAGACCAGCAACAAGGTCCCGCTGGTGCATGGCCCGAAGGCGCTGCACAGACGGGTGACCAAGGCGGTGGTGCCAAAGGACAGTCTCATGTGCCAGAGAGCGACACGAGCAGGGGGCGGACAGCTGACCTGACGCAGACGCAGACGCAGCTACCTGAGGGGACACAGTGGTCAGTGTGTAAAGGTCCGACCCCGGCTCCCGAGTGAAGGTAGCCAGGTGGCGACCCGTCCGAGCACACGTGCAGTGTGTCACGCGCTCGTAGGCAGGGGTGAACTGGTGAACACCCCCGTCCTGGAGCGCACTACCTGCCACCAAGTTCGTAGAGAACGAGGGGAGGTAGAGACCTGACAGCGTGCCGGACGGGACCGCCGGACAAGGAAGGACAGTGGAGGAGGTCGCAATGACCGGACCCCCAGAGGGGTCAGCAAGGGAGACAGCAACTGGCCGAGCGAGGGGCTCAAGGACAGTGCGGTCACGAAAGAAAGAGCGAGAAGCACCTGAGTCCAGTGTGAAGGTGTGCAGTGCTGCAGTCGACTCAGTACCAGGGGGCACAGACGCACTAGCACCTAGGGCAGCAGCCTCACCAGGACCTGCGGGAGCGGACGCACTAGCACCTAGAGCGGCAGCCGGACTGGCCTGAATGCCCGGGTCGGGCGGAACACGCAAGTACTGAGCACCCTCTCCACTAATAGACATCGCATACATGGCAGTGAGAATAGCATCATAGTCTAAAGCCCAAATATCAACACCCCTCTTTTCCAGCTCAGGCCAGCGCGGCAGCTCAGCGGCAGTAGGAAACTGGGTGCGCCACGCGTCGGTAAGGCGGGCGAAGCAGCGCTGCGTGGGGTGCGGCCTCCCACACTGCTGGCCGCTGCGGTCACCTGTGCGAATGACGTACGTGCAGGTAAAGCCACGCTGCGCATACCACTCACGGGCGGCCTGAAGCGTCGGGGCGGACTGCTGACTCTGCCCTCCGCCAGTGCCCCCACGACCACCACCCCCTCCGCCTCCGCCCCGGCCACCTCCACCCCTGCCGCCACCACGACCACCTCCGCCTCCGCTGCCGCCTCCGCCCCTGCCACCACTCCCGCCGCTGCTGTCGCCTCCCCCACTACCGCCACTAGCCTCCTCAGCCGCGCCTCCACTCCCACCGCCTCCACCCCCACCTCCTCCGCCGCCACCCCCGCCCCTGCCCCCTTTGCCCCTGCGGCGCCCGCTCGAAGCAGACGCGGTCCCGACCTTCTCAGCACCAAGGAGGTCGACAGCAGCAGCAGAGGCGACAGAGGGGAGGAGGGGGGAAGGGGAACACCCCTCGAAGAACGGGGTGCGGGGGTCGCCACGAGAGGTGCCTACAGCGACGATGCTCGCCTCAGCTGCAAGCAGTTCCTTCTCGAGGAGGGCAACAGTGAGCTCAGTGGGGGAGCGAGAGAGGAAGTGGTCCCTGACTGCGCGCAGAGAGTCAGGGAGGCGGGTGACGATGTGGTAGAGAGTGATCCAGAGCGGGGGGGGTTGCTAGTGAGAAACTCGGCAGGCATAGCAGCGCGAAAGCGGGCCTCACTAGTCTTAAGGTGGGTGATGAGGTCTGCGACAGTGTGAAAGGAGGCTAGGTCGGGGAACAGGTAGGGAAGAGTGAGGCGGCCTAGCGTAGCAGAAGCGGGTGAGGAGTAACGGGCAACTACAGCGGTGTAGAGGTCCCTAGCAGTCTTGCACTGGCCAAAGTGCTCGCGCTCATCTAACGGCAGGGAGTTGCGGATGGCAAAGCGAGCGTGGGCGTCACGAGTCTGCCACTGGGAGCGGGTAGTGCTGTCAGCATCAGTAGCAGGGGCAGGAGCATGGCCGAGGGCGTGGTCATACAGTGAGATGTCCTCCTTGGCAGTGAGCTGTAGGAAAAGGTGCAGGTCATCGAGCCAGGTGTCAAACTTCACTGGGCGGCCCTCAGCATCGAAAGCAAGTACGGGAGGACTGGCCATAGTGGTAGCCGTAGTAGCAGTAGGAGCAGTAGCAGTAGCAGTAGGATCAACAGGGCTGCTAGAACGGTCGACGCGGCACGGTCGGGCGGCGCGGCTCAGTTCAGGTAGGGCGGCGCGGCTCGGTTCGGGCTGCGCGGCTGCGCGAAGCCGCTAAGAGGGGCGGGACTGGGTCGCGGGGGCCTCTAAGCGGGGCTCGACGGGGCCGTGGGGCCGGTAAGCGGGGCGCAGCGGGGTCGGGGGAAGGGCCGTGTGGTGGCGGGCGACGGGGCCGCGGGGCCTCTAAGCGGGGCGCGCACGGGGTCGACGGGGCCAGGGGGGGCCTCTAAGCGGGGCGCGCGTGGGGTCGACGGGGCCAAACGGGGCCGTAAGCGGGGCGCGCGCGGGTCGACGGGGCCAAACGGGGCCACTAAGCGGGGCGCGAAGGGGTCGACGGGGCCAAACGGGGCCGTAAGCGGGGCGCGCGCGGGTCGACGGGGCCAAACGGGGCCGTAAGCGGGGCGCGCGTAGGTCGACGGGGCCAAACGGGGCCTCTAAGCGGGGTGCGGGCGGGTCGACGGGGCCAAACGGGGCCGTAAGCGGGGCGCGCACGGGTCGACGGGGCTAAGCGGGGCCACTAAGCGGGCCGCGGGCGGGTCGACGGGGCCAAACGGGGCCTTAAGCGGGGCGCGCACGGGTCGACGGGGCCTCTAAGGCGCGACGCGCGAGTCACTAAGGGGCGGCGCGCGGGGTCGACGGGGCCTTAAGGGGCCGTACACGAGGGCGCACGAGGGCGCTGAGGGGGAGGCGCTAACGCGACGCTCCGACAGTAGATAGGTAGGTAGGTAGTCAGTGGTGGGCCCTAAGAACGGTCCTAGCGAAGGACCTGCTCTGAAACCATGTCAACAAGAAGAGACTGGAATGAATGAACTAACAGAGAAATCAGTACAAATAGCAAACCCTAGAATTGTGTACCCCATATAGGCTAACCCACTGTAGCCTAACAAACCCAACATATATAATGTTTGACACCCCGCGCCTCGCAACCGCGGCCAAGGGGAACGCCATTGGACTTGGCGTAGGGATGGAGATGGGCGATGTTTTTATTGCCGAGAGCCCGGCCACGGAATAGCCGATTGCCCACAACGGGGCCAAGGGGCTAATCAACCCTCTAAGATTGTTTAGTATTGAAATTTGTCAAAGAGATCGTTGTTATGTTATCACTATAGTGAAAAAAAAAAAGAGAGTAAGAGAGATGGGGAGAGATATATATATATATATATATATATCTTGCTAAGATACAGCTTTTATTATCCCCAAAAAGCATATGGGGATGACATACACCAAAAAAAAAAAAAAAAAAAAAAGAGAGAGATGTATATACATATGGAGGTTTCCACCCCACTTGAAGCTATGTAGCACTTGTTCTTCATTGTTCATGACAAAAAAAAAAAAAAGAGAGAGAGAGAGAGAGAGAGAGAGAGAGAGAGAGAGAGAGAGAGAGAGAGAGAGAGAGAGAGAGAGAGAGAGAGAGAGAGAGAGAGAGAGAAACAAGAGAGAGAAAGAATGAAAGACGAAACGAAAGAGAGGGAGAAGAGCGTGTTAATAAACGCATAGGCGCCGGCATTGCGTCGTATCATCGCTCGACCACGGTTATACGGTAGCACATCGCGCGTCGTTGTAGACTGCCGTGGAACTATATAACTGTCCACTCGCTTACTCATGGCATTCCACTCCTTTCCCGTTCTATGCCCCACCAGAATCTGGTTACATGCCCAACGCGAATGAATCTCGCGCTGTTGTGAGACGTATGCAAGGACGCTTGCAGGCGTGTTCTATGTGGTGGAATTCTTGGTGCACGAGTCGGTTCATCTTATCAGTCGTCGTGTCGGGGTATCGCCTGCCATGGCGATCTTGCGAACCTACCCCTCACCATGCCCCAAATCACACGGGCGCTCTACAGCATACGGCGTTTGCAGCTGAAGCAGTGGCTGACCTTCTCGCCACCGGCGCAGCGCGCATTGTCCCAGCTGGCACGCCACTTACTTGCATTAGCCCACTCAACGTGATCGTCCAGCCTTCTAAGAAAAGACTCATTCTCGACCTTCGCCATGTGAACTCATTCCTCTCCATTCCTCGTTTCCGATACGAGGGACTTAATCGGGTACCCGACCTGGTGCGTCAGGGTGAATGGCTGTTTACAATAGACCTTAAGTCGGGCTATCATCACGTGGACATCGACCCATCATTCTGGCGGTTCCTCGGATTTTCATTGCAAGGTCAAAAATATCAATTTTTGTCCTTGCCCTTTGGGCTCGCCACAGCTCCATTCGTCTTCACGCAGCTAATCAAGCAACTTGCTAAGCGTTGGCGCAGCAACGGAATTCGGTTAATCCCTTACGTGGACGATCTCTTATTCATCAGTGCCACTTGGGCTGAGGCAATCGAAACACGAGCCGTCATTCTAGAGGATCTCAGCTCCGCCGGATTTGTTGTCAATATTGAGAAATCACAGCTCGAGCCCTCGCAACGGCTCAAATTCCTTGGCCTCATGCTGGACACTCGCACCTTCTCCTTCTCTGTCGATGCTGACCGCCGAGGCCGGTTGTTTGAGGAACTCGATCATCTGTGCCGAATCAGCACGCAGGGCCGTCGTACCCCTGTTCGCCGATTGGCTAGAGTGGCAGGCATGCTAGCCTCTATGACGTTGGCACTTGGCACCATCGCTCGTGCCTTCTCCCATCATCTGCTTTCTCAAATCAGTGCGTGCCAATCTTGGGGAGAGTCTGTCCACTTAACACCGGAGTCGGTTGACGAGCTGAGATTTTGGCTGACTCAGTTCGATGTCTTCAATGGTTCTTGTTTCCATAATCCGCACATTTACGACGTGGTCATGTATGTGGATGCAAGCGACCATGCTTGGGGGAGTTGCTATTCCACGCCGGATGGTCGTGCCGGCTCAAGCTCTTCTCCATTTCCTCGCACGCTATCAGCCGCCTCCAGCACGCTACGTGAACTCGCTGGGATTCTTTGGGCCCTAGCTTCTTTCAGCCGCGAAATTTGGCGATCACACGTGTTGCTTCGGAGCGACAGCCAGGCAGCTTACTACATCTTAAAGAAGGGTGGTTCGCGCCACCCGGAACTCACCCTAATTTGTCGCGCCATCATCACGCTTTGCGTGCGCCACAAGATTCGACTCACGGCACAGTGGATCCCTCGGGAGCTCAACACCGAGGCCGACGCGCTCTCAAAAATCGAACTTCATGATGACTATTGTCTCGGGCGGACATGGTTTCAACTACTCGAGCGTCGCTGGGGGCCACACACTATCGACTTGTTTTCGTCGCCGTTCAATGCACATCTGTCCCGTTTTTGCTCCCTTAACTTTCATAAAGACGCCGTCGCACAAGATGCGTTTTCTCTCAGTTGGAAAGGAGAGAACTGCTATGCCTTCCCCCCACCGCCCCTAATCCCAGCGGTTATTGCTCACGCGCGTCGTTCTAGAACGGCGATAACTCTTGTAATCCCGGAGTGGCCTAGCTCGTTTTGGTGGCCACTGCTGCGCCCGAATGGCGCTGCATGGGCGAATGATGTATGTGGGAGCATGTATCTCTCCCACGGCTCCGTTTGTCTAGGTGTTGGTAGCGATCCTCAGGCCTTTAGTGGTGCCGGTATTCCTCATTCGCACATGTATGCACTCCGTTTGACATATACTAATGCATAGTCATGTAAACGTGCAGGATCTTACATTGGACGCTTGATGATGGATCTCTTGACACTCACAGTCGACTTGCGCGCTCAATCGACCATTCGCACATACGAACCATATTGGCGGCAATATCGCGCCTTTTGCCACGAGCATTCATTGCCATTCCTTCCCGCCACTGACTTGACAACAGCCCTTTTCCTACTACACTCGATCCGAAGGGGCGCAACCGTATCGGCCGTGCGAACTGCTTGCTCTGCAATCTCATGCGCCCATTGGTTGGTCGGCTGCCCTTCCCCTATTCGAGGACCACTTTCTTCACAAGTGCGAGAGTATGCGCAGCGCCACTGCGGCAAGCCCTCACTGGCGAAGGAACCGATACCCCCTGCGAAGATCTACGACATATGCGACATCTATTTCGCGTCGTCGGATCCCGCCACATTCCAGCGCGGTCTCATACCCCTTCTAATGTTCGCGGCCTTCTTGCGCTTCTCCGACCTGATCGCCCTCCAGTGGCTCTTCATTCCCCGATCCAAAACGGATCAGGCTGGATCAGGCGCCTGGGTTCCAGTTGCAGCTTCTTCTGCTCGTCACTGCCCAGTCGCCCGCACGCAACAATTTCTTTTCCTCGCGGGATTCTCTTCACAGACATTAGGCGCCCTGATCAGGGTGTTCCCGCCTAATGCTCGCGCTTCGCCGTCGGACCGATCCCCCTCATATGCCACGGTTAGAAGCTGGTGTCGCGAGGCGTTCTGTCGGGTCGGCCTTAACCCGAATGCCCTCGGCACACATTCTTTTCGCAAATCGGCGGCCACTGTGGCAGTTGATGTGGGTGTTCCCGATCGACTCTTCAAGGCTCTCGGCCGATGGCGTAGCAACAAGGCTTGTGAGTTATACGTCACTCAACTCGATCGGGAATTGGTAGCAGCGTCTCGGACTCTTCAAGATCCAACACGCCCTAGTCCAACCCATCGTTACACAGCCACCCTCGCACGCCATCGTCACATTCCCTCGATATGATGTCTCGCTTACCTATGACGACTGCACTGCACACTCCTCGGAGAGTCGTGTCACAATATGTAAAAATTTTTAAGTTAAAAAAATTTGAAGATTGTGATTCGACTAGTAGAGGAGTTTGCTGTAAAGGAGACAAACTCCTTGACATTCCGGCAGGTCTCTCAGACCTGCCACCTAGTCTCATTTGCATTTTCTAGTTCTTGATTTGCTCCCTCCCTCCCAACCCCCTTCTATCATAGGTATTTCTTAGTACGTAGTTTATGATTGAACCAACTGTTATTGCCCATCTGAGTGTGCTGTAAAATCGAGATTTGTAATGCTATGACGACTGCACCTATGACGACTGCACTGCACACTCCTCGGAGAGTCGTGTCACAATCACTAGACAGACAAGGGAGACCGCACCGCACAGTGTGGGGTCGGTGTGGTGAGGTTAGCGAGCGGAGCGGAGCTCCCCCACCACGGTGGCATCACGATTCATGCATTCATGCGAGGGAGGCGAGGCGACCACCACGGTGTGGTCTGCAGCAGAGCTTGGGGCAAAGGCATTGACTGTGGGATGCAACTTGCAAGTCTAGTACCACAGTACGCTGGAAGGGTCTATCCTGAGAGCCCGTCTTGCAGGTGGAGAGAGAGTTGTGGCGGCATGGTGTGGTGAGAAACGAGAGGGACGACATGGTGGGATGGTGTGGATGCAACCTGCCCGGTGTGGTGTGCGGGTGGCATCTCACGCTTAATTCATTCATGAGAGGTGGACGACCAGCATGTTGTGGTCTGCGGAACCCGAGGCAAAGGCGTGGGCTGTGGGTGGGATGCCAGGCAGCCCACTGTGGTGAGTCGTGGCGCAGCGCAGACTTGAGAGGCATTTCACAAGTGCGAGTGAGAAGAGAAGCGAACCCTGGTGCTGGTGGCATCATCATTCACGCGAGGGAGATGACCCGCACCGTGTGGTCTGCGGAACCCGAGGCAAAGGAAAGGCGTGGGCTGTGGGGTGCCAGTTTAATGTATGCAGTAAGTCTGGAGAGGCTTGCTTGAAAGTGGGAAGCAAGATTGCGGTGGCACTGCGCTTGTGCTTCACGCGAGGGAGACGACCCGCACGGTGTGGTCTGCGGAACCGGAGGCAAAGGCGTGGGCTGTGGGGTGCCAGTCGACTGTAGTGACGGGCGCTGCATGTGTGGCCGCTCTGTGCCATGCTGGGTGGGAGAGACGCAGCTGCATGGATTGCATGGGAGGGGGCGGGGAGGGGTGTTGGGGAGGAGAGGGGAGGGGTGGAGGGGATGGGATAGGGATGTCGAGCGCTGAGTGATGACAAACTTGTTGAGGGGGGTTGATGGGAGAGGAACGGTGTAACTGTTGACGATCGAGAACTTTTTTTTTATTTTAAAACTCGAAAAGGTGATGATAAAACGGGGAGGAGAGAGAGTAACGAAAGGTTAGGGGAGAACGGAGGGAGGGAAGCGCAAAGAGAGCCGACAAAGGGGCACGAACGAAGGGACTGCTGACAGCAGAGAGATGGAAGAGAAAGAGAAGCGGCACATACGTCGAGGAGCTGGGGTGAGTGGGAGGAGGAGGTGGTGAGGAGGTGCGAGCCCTGCGAGTCAATAGCGAGCTCGTGCGGCAGCAGCAGCGAGCGCGCTGACAGCAGCGGGGACAGCACTTGGGACTGGCTCTCAGAGTGGGAGTGCGGGTGGGGGTGGGGGTGGGAGTCAGAGCCCCCGGAGGCATGGGTGGATGGGGCTGGCCCTGTGTTGCCTGGTGGGTGCATGCAGTAACTGCCAGGGGAACAGGGCACGCACATACACACACACACACACACAAAGAAGCAGACACAAACAGAAATAAAGAAACCTATTCACACATGATTGACATGATTGAAAGGGACCGCTGAAGTGAGGATGAGAGGATGAGAGGACGAGAGGACAAGAGGACGAGAGAATTGAGGCTGAGTTGAGGCCGGAACGGGGAGGCGGGTACCTGGATGGCACTTTTGAGAACTCTCCTCTCCCAAGGAACGGGGAGGAGGTGAGTACCTGGAAGCATCAAAGTGACGCAACAGCTGGCCCTGCTGGTGCAGACTCCACTCCGTTATCTGTGGAAGCACGGAACGGAGGGCAATGAGGGCGGTATGGGTGGGGAGGGTCGAGAGGGTGGAGATAGCAAGAGAAAGAGCATAGAGAACTGGCACACACCACACCACACCTCTGAAGGAACTAGTTTATGAGCAGAGACGAAGTAGAGGCAATGATTGGGAGGGAGAGAGGAGGCGGGAGGAGCGAAGGAGCAGAGAGAGTGCAGGCGCAGAGGGAGGCACGCAGGAGGGAGCGGAGAGGAGTAGCGGAGGAAGGGAGAAGCGGAGGAAGGGAGAAGCGGAGGAAGGGAGAAGCGGAGGAAGGGAGAAGCGGAGGAAGGGAGAAGCGGAGGAAGGGAGAAGCGGAGGAAGGGAGAAGCGGAGGAAGGGAGAAGTGGAGGAAGGGAGAAGCGGAGGAGTGACCTCACCTGGCCTGAAGCGGAAAGCGAGAAGAGCGAGGAATGGTCCCAGAGGAAGCGCACACAGACCGCGGGGGAGAGGAGGTGCGAGGAAGAGGAGGAGGAGGATGATGATGGGGAGGAACCTGGCAGGGTGACAGGCCAGCACGCGATCTGCGATGCCGCATTCACGTCTGCACACAGAGGAGTGCGTTGGGGAGGGGTGGAAGGGACCGAGACAGCAGCGGGAGTAAAATAAAGGTGTGTGGTGATAGATGGGGCCAGGCAAAATAGGGGAGCGAGAGTGGCAACAGCGGAGCACAGCCAATAGGAACAAGAACAGAAACTGGTTGTGTTGTGTTGCATGAAGAGATCGGGTGAGTTGCGAGCAGTGTGATTTCGAAATGTCCCTCGAGCCAAGAACATTTACCAAAGAGTCGGAGGGTGCCGTCGGCAGCAGCAGCAGCGAGCATTCTGCCGTTGTGGTTGAGGCAGATGGATGTGATGAGTGGGGGTGATTCCCCCAGTGGTAGATAGCCCTGCATGCACGAGGGATGGTTGATAGTTGATAGCTGATAGTTGATAGTTGATCGTTGATAGCTGATAGTTGATAGTTGATCGTTGATAGCTGATAGTTGATAGTTGATCGTTGATAGCTGATCGTTGATAGTTGATGGTTGATAGTTGAAGAAAGTTGGTCAAATGTTACCCTGTGGCAGAGTGCACTGTGTGCATGCAGCTTAGGGACGACTTTCAAAGACCGTAGTGTTTTTAAGACAAAATTCGAGGCGCCTGAGAAGGCACGCACTGCACGGATGAAGCAACCCAGAGAATGATGTATCCATGCATGTGTTAAGCGTACCTGGAGCGACATGATGCGGAGGCTCCAGAGGGATATGCATCCGTGGGATGGGGCGACGAGGGATATGCATCCATGGGACGGGGCGACGTTGAGAGGAATTTAGGTTCGATTAAGATCACAAGTAGCGCGTGAGTGCGAGGTGACCTTTGAGTGGACTCAGAGGTCTCAGTAGTGCCGCGCACCTGGAGCGACATGGTGCGGAGGCTCCAGAGGGATATGCATCCATGCGGTGCAGGTGGAGGGAGTGGCTGACGGGCCAATGACGCACGCAGGGGACTGAGTGGCCAGGAGCATTGTCCGGAAGTCCATCGGGACATGTGGGAATAGGAGGATGCGCAGTGGGAGATGGGGGGTTGGGGATAGGAGATCGGGGATGGTGAATGGAGGATGCAGAGGGTAGGGGAGGAGGGGAGGGTGGGTGGAGTGTGGGTGACGAAGAGGCGATGCAAGTGTGTGATGAAAGAGGATGAACTGAGAAAAGGCGAGGAGAAAGGAGAGAGTATGAGACTCACGTGGGTTGGAGAGATGATGTGAGGGGTGGAGAGTGGTGCGGGTGGTCGAAGGCTGCTGCAGCGCATGCGAAGAGATGCTCTGAAGGGCTGGAACGAATGTCCAGCAGCCTGCAGGGCAGGGTAGCACGTGCACGCACACAGACAAGGCAACTTCTGAGTCCCCTCAACATGCACGCACACAGGAGGTATGCACTCTCACCACAAAGTGCATGCACTCTCACCACAACGTGCATGTGTGCACACCCCCCCCCAACAAATGGCAATGCATGCAATTCACTCATACACAGCAAAGCAGGGCAAAGACACCACCATAGTATCGTTACAAGGCTTATCTGGTGTGAGGGTGAGGGTGGAGGTCGCACCTGGTGTAGGGCTGTGGGTGCGGGGCGTCTGAGAGCATGTGCTTGGAGTGTGCATTCCACACCTTCACATGCCCGTCTGCCAGCCCTGCCAACAGCTGTTGCCACACACACACAACACGTGCACAGAGAAAGAGAGAGTCAGGGAGGATATGGGGTAAGGGGAGCATTAACAGCAGCTCATGCACGGCACTCCATGTATGATAGCTGGATTCTACACAAGATGGGTACAGCTGAAAACGGGGGACGATGGATGCACGTTGGGATATAGCCAGCTTCCCAACAGGAGATGTACACGCACATTTCCCATCCCATGGAAGAGTTTTGAGACGTCTCAAAACCCAACCGGAGAAGTGAGAGCATATTTCCCATCCCATGGGTGATTGGAGCGGAGCATTGTGCATGTGGGTGCTCGTGCATTGCGTGACGTGGTTCAAGAATCTACCACTCATGCATGTGCGTCACGTGCATGGGTCATGTGTATGCTCCATGCATGTACACATGCCCTGCACGCTCATCTCACTCACCAGACAGACGGATTTGGCGTCCCATTCAAAAGCCTGCACGGCGGCATCCAACAGGTTTTTGAGACGCCTCAAAAGTCAAGCATACATGCATGATACACGCATGCATGCATGCATGCATGCATGCATGAGAGCATCTCACGAGGCGGTCGGACTTGGCGTCCCATTCAAGGGCCTGCACAGGCGCATCCCCCAGAATCGCCGCGTCCCTCTGCCCCCTCACCACCACGCCAGCGTCCCCCCGCCCCTCCGCTGCTCCCACCGATATCTCCGGCTCCCATATTCTGCAGTGGATGATGAGCGAGTTGAGGGGCGAGGGGAGACGGGGAGACATGGACGTGGGGAATGGAAAAGGGGGGCTGTGTGAGGGTTTTGAGTTAGAGTGAAAACCACAGGGATTTCCGGCTCCCATATTCTGCACAGTGGATGATGAGCGAGTTGAGGGGCGAACGGATGGAGCAAAGCAAGCCGGGTGCATTGCTGCTAAAGAGGATGGTTGTGAGAGGTGCTATGTGGCAGGGTGTGCCATGTGGGATGAAAAAGAGAGACGCAGAGCCAGCAACAGCGAGCAGCGCGAGAATGAGGCGAATGAGAATGAAAACGAAACAGCAGCAGCAGTGGGATGGTTGTTTGTGGATGAAACAGCGGTGCGGAGCGGAGCGGAGCGGACCTGATACTGCCATCGGCAGAGGCGCTGGCAATGTTGGCGCCTGACGGGGAGAAGCGGCAGCGAGTGATGGGCCCTGCATGTGCCGCGTACACCTCCTGTGCGACACACCGTGCCATGCCATGCCATGAAGGCGAAAAGGGAGGTTGAGCGAGGAAGCAAGGATGAGGGAGAGCGGGGGGGAGGGGGGCTGACGGGTGCAAAACGTGCTCTGATCTGAGGGCTGCTTGCAATGCAGGACTCTCCCAGAAATGGCATGGACGAAAATGTTGAGAGCTCTCGAAAGCGATCCCAGAGATAGCATGGCAGTGATGGAGGAGGTGTGCACAGACAGCCATGGCTCAAGTGGAGACGGACAGAGGCTGCTCTGCAGAGCAGCAGAGGGGTGTGTTGCACACAACGATGCCACACCTGCGTATGTATGCAACTTGTACAAACAACCTACCCCACAGACCGCAAGCAACACAGCAGTAAGTAACTACCTGCGACTCTGCCTGCAGCATGCCGTCACTAGCGCGTCCCTCCTCCTCCCTTGCTTCTGCCACTTCCCATGCACCACCCCCGCTCCCCCTTCGCCCCTTTCCTGCTCCTCCTTCCACCACCCCTCCTACCCTCACATCATCCCTTCCACTCACACCGTTCTGAGGGAGTAACGCCCTGTTACCTGCCTCGCCCCTCCCTTCCACTGCACCAGGCCTTTCCCTGTCCTCTCGTACCCCTTCCCCAGCCGCTCCCCCTTCTGCTCTCCCCACCTGCAGCCCTCCTTCCCCCTCTATCCCCGCCCTACCACCTGCCTCCGCGCCTTGCGTGACAAGCCCCCCCACCCATACCACCCCAGGCCCTCCACCCCGCACTCTCTCCCCCAACATTGCCTCTAACCCCCCCTGTGCCTCCCGCTCTTCTGCCTTCCCCCCATCCCTCTCCGCACCACCACCCGCTTCCTTCTCCTCCCCGCCCGCTGCTGCACTGATACTGACACTGCCACTGCTGCCACTGCTGCCGCTGCCGCCGCCGCTGCTGCTCCTGCCGTGACTTCCAGCAGTATTAGAACCAGCAGCGCTGGTGCTGCCGGGGGTTGAAAGGTTGGCCTGTCTGGCGTTCTTGATCTCACGGGAAAGGGCAACGAGCGACATGCTGCCTCCACCCACCATCGCTTGCACCGCCATTGCTCTGCTCCCGGCATTGCTCCCACTCGTGCCACCGCCGCTCCTGCCACTCCTTCTGCTGCCACTGCTGCTGCCACTGCCAGCACTGCTGCCACTCTCCCCGTACCCACCTGCTCCAGCCGCCGCAGCAGCAGCAGCAGTTGCAGGGACAAGCAGTGGGGCAGGAACGGATGAGGCAGTATGGCTGGCGGGACCACTAGCATCGCTCACGATGCTCGCGCTACCCTGCTGCTGCTGTGCCCCAGGACCCCCATTCTTGGCCTTCCCCCACCCCTGCCTCCGCCCAAACCACCCCTCCACCATTCCCACCACGCCCGTCCCCCCCACAGCAGCAGCAGCAGCGGTAGCAGATGAATGAGCAGGGAGAGCGGCAGCTGTATCACCAAGGCTTGGATGCTCCCTTGTGTTAGCACCCGCATCAGCAGCTGTAGCATCGCCAGCACTTAAAGCGTCAATTGCACAAGCAGCAGCAGCATTGTGAGCAGCAGCAGCAGCAGCAGCAGCAGCAGCAGCAGCAGCCACAGCAGCGTGGGAAGCTGAAGGAGCGTCAACCCATTCTACTGTCTCACCTGTTGCTGTAAACCCCCCAGCTTCCCTATCCTCCCATTCACCCTTTCCCCCATCCACCTCCCCGCCTGTCCTCCCTGCCTGCTCTCGCCCATTATCTGCTTCCCCACTCCCCTCCACCGCTGCACAGCCTGCTGCTGCTGCCGCTGCTGCTTCTGCTGCTGGAGGCAAGGAAGATTGTACAGGAAATGGGGCCGGTGATGGGGGGAATGTAGGGGGAGGAGACGTGTGGAGGGGTGGAGGGGCGGCAGAGGCAGAGGGGGCATGGGAGGGGTGCTGGTGCAGATAGGTGGAGAAGGGTACTGTGGGAAAGAGAGGGTCTTCATCCGGTGCCAGCGTTTGAAGCTTTCTGAAGGTAATGGGTGGTGGTGTGGGGTGGAGATGGGTGCGGGGAGAGGGAGAAAGGGAGGGGCGGGGGAGAGGGAGGAGAGGTAGGGAATAGCTGGGAGAACAAGGGGAGAATGTGAAGGGGAAAACGAAGGGGAAAATGAAGGGGATGACATTGTGAAACCGACACAAAATGGGGGAGAAAACGAATCAATGACGGAGGGTGGGGTTGAGGCAGAAAAAGTGCGAGAGAATGCAGACCGCGGTGGGAAGAAGAGAGAAGAGGGCGGAGGATGGCACTGCACAGCACATATGTACTAGGTAGTAGGTAGCACGAGGAGAAAAGCGGAGGGTGTGAAGTTCGAGAGTGAGAGGGAGAGGGGAGGAGAGGAGAGGAGGGGAAGATGAGGCAACAGGGCGAGGAGACAGCGGGAGTGCAAGTGCAGGGAGAAAGGGAAAGAGGGGCGGCTGACTGGCGCAGCAGGGAGAGGTCTTTGTCGCGCGCGCGCAGCAGCAGGCGCAGGCGTGCGATCTGGCGCTGTGCATGGTCGTTCACGGCCAGCAGGTGGTGTGCGCGCTGCTGCTCCTCACAGAAGCGCAGCAGCGCCGGCTGCTGTGGCCTCGACGAGCCTTGTGTAGTTGTCGATCGTACCGATGACACGCCACATCACGTCACGTCAGTGCGCAGGGTGGTTCAAGTGAGATGGCACATGGGCGCATAAAGGAACAGCAAGTGGCATGGCAGAGTAGGTGGAATGTCGGTGGGCAGAGATGGGATGGGATGGGGGTGGGAGACGGGGGTATAAAAACAGCGATGTTGGGTTGAGTGGAAGGGATCGATGTTGGGTTGAGTGGAAGGGATCGATGTTGGGTTGAGTGGAAGGGATCGATGTTGGGTTGAGTGGAAGGGATCGATGTTGGGTTGAGTGGAAGGGATCGATGTTGGGTTGAGTGGAAGGGAGAGAGGAGGAGAGGGGAAGTGCAGAGTTAAGGATCCCATGGGTGGTGAAAGCTGATGGTTGAGGAATTTGATTGCAGTGTGGAACTTCACTGCGGTTCAGTGCAATGCAGTGCAGCTAGGTAAGCTAAGGACAAGAGGCATGTGCGTTAGAAGAAGCAGGCCTAACAAGGCAATCAATGAAGAGGTTATAAAGGCCGCACCGGAAAGAGACTGACGTGACGTACAGGAGCAGAGGGGGTGAGGAAGGATAAACAGGAGAAAGGAGAGCGATCCCGCTAAGATTGCATTATGACGATATCAAGGCAAAGCGATGGGTATGAAGGGAGGAAAGAGAAGGGAGGCGCGGTTAAGTGGGTAGGCGGCGGTGGGCGGGATATGGAGCGAGTGGAAGAGGCGGTGCAGGAAGTTGGTGAGCGAGGCGGTGAGGCTGTCCGCCCACTCGGGTGTGAAATACACCGCCAGCACCGGATGCTGCTCCGGATGCCGCATGTACGGCGCCGCTGCAAGGGGGCGAGGGGAGGGAAGGGAGCCAGGGGGAAGGGCAGGGGGGAAGGGAAGGGCAGGAGGGAAGGGAAGGGGGGAAGGGAAGGGGGGAAGGGAAGGGGGGCAATGGGTTTGAAGCAGTCCGCCCACTCGGGTGTGAAATACACCGCCAGCACCGGGTGCTGCTCCGGATGCCGCATGTACGGCGCCGCTGCAAGGGGGTTGGGAAGAGAGGGGCATGGGGTGAGGGCGAGGGAAGAGAGGGGCATGCGGTGAGGGCGAGGGAAGAGAGGGGCATGCGGTGCGAGAGGGAGGGAAAGGGGGTTTGGGGGAGGGGCAGCGGGGTATGCGAACGGAAACGGTGTGAGAGAATGGGAGGTGTGAGACAGGCAAGCACAGGCAGTAAGGCGGCATGGCATGAATGCTCTGCGTCAGTGAGTGAGGGAAGTCAGGAGGGTAGGAGCAGGGTAGGCCCTGCATGGCGCAGCAGAGCAGGGCATGGCGTGATGAGACGTGATGAGACGTGAATGCAGCACATGAGATGGCATTGCCCTGTCCGTCAAATTACCAGGATACCATACCACGTAACCAGGTTACCACAGCACACAACACGAGCAGGCCATACCGAACCAGAGCGTCCAGTCATGGGGCGCGGTCATGAGCAGCGCCTGCACGCTCTCCCCCATGTCCTCTAACACGCGCACCACCTCCGCGCGCCTGCCCGCGCGCATGGCGGTCACCATGAACAGGCGCTGCACGCCCATCTCCAGCTCCTCCAGCGCCGCGCAGCTCGCGCCGTCCGCGCGCGCCAGGAACCGCTGGCGGAGCACCAGGAAGAGGCGCGCGAGCGCGCGCCAGTCGAGCGCGGGGATGAGCTCGCGCATGATGTGATGCACCACGCGCTGCGCCTGGGGGGACGCGCGAGGGGCGCGGGGGGGGCGGCGGGAAGGGTTAAGGGCCGGGGAGGATGGGGTAGGGGAGGAGTGGGAAGTGGATCGACGGACGGGCGGCGGAAGGTGGTGGTGGCATGCGGCAAATGCGCGGCATGCGGCAAATGCGCGGGGATGGCGGAAGCGCGCGCATTACCTGGGGCGGTTGCAGCTTGTCCGCGGCAAGTTCCGCCTCGAAGGCCGCTAGCGTGTGCGCGAAACCGCGGAAAACCAGCAGCTCGCGCACGAGATCGTCCGCGTACGCCATGGGATCCATTCCGCCACTCCGCGCACTGCGCGGACCAAACGGCGCAAGGAATCAGGCTCGCTGAGAAGCTAGCGCGGAGCGTAGCGCGGAAGACGCATGTAAGGTTTGCAGTGTAGTCGCCGGATAGGGCGGAAAGTGGACAGGGGAAGCCAGAGGGGGCTATTCGGACTTCCGCGGAACAGGAGCAGAGGCCGCGCGCGAGTGGTTAGAAGTAATCCCTAAGTCATGCTTGAGCCTGGCAAAATGCACCGCAGAGACTTAGAAGTTAGAACATGGCGGAAGCTAGAATCCTGCTTTGTGATGCGACTCACCAGCCTAAAGGAGGCCCGCCTACTTAGGGCGTGTAACTTTTTCTTTTTTTGACGGTCCGAACCGTATGCGAAAAGGGTATCTTGATTCCGTCAAACCCCGCATGATCTTCAATTTGATAACGAGCTCGGACGGTCCGGACAGTGAGCGAGATACCCTTTTCGCCTACGGTCAGGAAGGAAAAAGTTACACGCCCTTATTGGCTTGGTTCCGGCACCGTAGGTGGTGGTGCACTCTGTATGTACTGGACGGACATCCCCCTCCAATCGTTTTCCGCGCCTGGAAGGCGACAGCAGCAAACGCAATAATGCCCCAATTACAGAGCTCCGCAGTCTTTTATCATATACGTTAATGGTTACACTGCCCCATTGCACTGATAGCGTATTTGTTTGATCAATAACCACAACAACACATCAGACAACGGTATCCAGAAAATAGACAGCAAGCATCCTCCTCACTCCTACCATGTTTCTCGTGCATCCATGTTCCTACGGTAGCAATCCAAATGTCAGAAAGGAGATGCCACGACGCTGTGGCTATCAACTCTAGACATGTCTCAAAATCTCTCAACAAGGAGGTGCCATATGTGCCGCACAAGACTCGGCGGGTGGCTGATGATGGGGTGGCGAATGCTGGGGGCTGGATGATGTACTCTGATTCTCATGGTGTTGCTCACGCTCATGCCCATGCTCATGCTCATCATGCCGATACCCATGCTCATGCTCATGCCCATGCCCATGCTCATGCTCATGCTCATGCCCATGCCCATACTCATGCTCATGCTCATGCCCATGCCCATGCCCATGCCCATGCTCATGCCCATGCTCATGCCCATGCCCATGCCCATGCCCATGCTCATGCCCATGCTCATGCTCATGCTCATGCTCATCATGCCGATACCCATGCTCATGCTCATGCCCATGCTCATGCCCATGCTCATGCCCATGCTCATGCTCGTGCTTGTGTTGATCCTGATTAGGACTATCATTGGGGCTGTCCACATGTGGAGAAGGTGGAGGCGATGTGGCATTGCCGTGCAACTGTTCACTACCCATGCCATCTGGCCCATCCATGCCATCTGGCCCATCCATGCCATCTGGCTCATCTGGGCCGTCCAAAACATGCACCTTCTGCCCCTCCTCGCCACTCCATCCACTACCCTCGCCATCCTCCCCACCTGCTCCATCCCCCCCATCCTCCCCATGCATTCCCTCCACATTTCCATCCTTATCCCCATCCCCATGCTCATGCCCATCCCCATTCCCACCCCCATCCCCATCCTCATGCCCATGCCCATACGCATCCCCATCCCAATTCCCATCCTTATCCCCATCCCCATCCCCATCCCCATCCTTATCCCCATCCCCATCCCCATCCCCATCCCCATCCCCATCCCCATCCCCATCCCCATCCCCATCCCCATCCTTATCCCCATCACCATCCCCATGCCCATCCCCATGCCCACCTCCCCCATCCCCTTCCCTCTCCTCCGCGCTGCTCTCATCACCACCTGACCCGTCCACTTCTATTGCACCCGGGGTGCTTTCCTGGGTGCTGCCCTGCGTGCACTGCTGCTTGCTCTGCTGTGTGCCTACACCATCCACTGCTTTCTCCTCCAACCTACCTGCTTCCTCTTCCCCCCCTCCACCACCCCCCTCTGCTCGCACCGTCCTCTCTCCCTTCTCCTTCTCACCACCGCTGCTGCCTGTCCCGTCTCGCTTCTTCTTCTTCCCTTCCGCACCCTCCCCCTTCCGCTTCTCCTCCTTCTCCCTTTTCTTCTTCAGCTTCTTCTCCTCCTTCCGCCGCCGTTTCCTCTCCTTGTGCTCTGCCTCCGTCTCCCCCTCCCTCATCTCCCGCTTTTTCTTCTTCCTCTCACTCTCTTCCTTCTCCTTCTTCCCATCACGTTTGCTTTTCTCCTTATCCTTATCCTTCCCTTTCTCCTTCTCCTTCTCCTTCTCCTTCTCCTTCTCCTTCTCCTTCTCCTTCTCCTTCTCCTTACCCTTATCCCTATCTTTCTCCTTGTCATTCTCCTCTTTTGATTTCTTCCCACTGCTCTTCCTATCCTCCCGCCCATGATCCCCATCCTCTCTCTTCCTCTTCTTCCTGCTTCGCTTCTCCTCATTATCCCTTGTCCCTTGACTGCCCCTCTCCCCCTTCCCCTCCTCACCTCCATCCGCACGACCACCAACAGCACCATCACCAGCCCCACCTATCTCACCACCACTGCTCCTCACTCCCCCATCCTTGCTTTCCTTCTCCCCAACTTTCAAATCGTCCCCCCGTTCTTCACTCCCTCCCTTCTCCCTCACCCCATCACCCCCTCCACCCCTCTCCTCATCCTTCCCTGCAATCATCTGCTGCTTCTCCTCCTCCTCACCCTCTCCACCTCTCTCAACCCCTCCTCCCTTCCTCTCGCCACATATCCCTGCCTCCCCACCCTCACGCTCCTTTCCTCCTGCTGGTATCTCTTCCCCCCCACCTCCCTCCCCCTCCCCCTTGTCCTGCTCTACTCCCTCCGCCCATGCACTCATCCGCCCCCCCACACTCCCGCTCCTCCCCTCCACGCCATGGCTCCCCCCACTCGCCTCCCCACTGCCTTTCCCCAATCCCGCTCCCCCTCCCCCCCCCCCCCTCCGCCTTCCTCTCCCCCTCCCCCGCCACCTCCCACACTCCTCTCCCCCATCCCCCCTCCAAAGCTCTCACTGCTCCGCTCACTCCCCCTTGTCTTCACCCCCTTCCCCTTCACCGCCCCTGCCTTACCCCCCACATCCGCTGCCCCTCCCCCAAGCCCTGATGCGCCTCCCCCTCGCCCCACCTCCCCCATCCCCTGCCCCGCCTCCCCCCCTGCCCCTACCATCGCGCCACTGCTCCCTGCCTCTGCACTAGCAGCGGAAGAAGGGGAAGCAGCTGCTTTGAACCGCAGTTTCACTTTCCCCACTCTCCCCTCTTCCGCTCCTCCCCGTGACCCTCCCCCCCCTGCCTCCCCACCACCCGCACCACCCGCACCACCCGCACCACCCACAGCACCCACCACACCCACCGCCCCTGCTTCCCCCGCTTCCCCTCCCGCTGCTCCCCCCACACTCCCCGCTCCGCCCTTTGCCCCCACGCTGCCCGTGCTGGTAGTGCTCCCCCCCGCCCCTCCCCCCGGGGTGAGCCGCAGGCGGATGGGCTCCAGGCGGGGGGGAGGGGGAGGGGGAGGGGGAGCGGGGCGGGGGAGGCGCACAGTTAGAGACACCCCTTCAGGCCGCTTAGCAGTGCCTGCACTGAGGGATGATCCCCCAGCTCCTAACGAAACCCCTGCTCTCATACCCCCCCCTCCTCCTCCTGCTCCTGCTGCTGCAGCAGTGCCTGCTACTCCTGCTCTTATGGCCACTGCTGCTGCTGCCTCTGCTCGCGTGTAGAGATGGGGGGGCCGGTAGAGGGAGGAGGGGAGGTTGGCGAGGGAGGAGAGGAGGGAGAAGAGCGCGTGGCGGAGAGGAGGGGAGGAGAAGGCGTGGGGAGAGGAGAGCGAGGCGACGAGGCGATTCAACACCCCTGCTGATACCACTAGCCCTGCTCCCCCTCCCGCTCCTCCTCCCCCTGCTCCCCCCCCTCCGCCTTCCCCTCCTCCCGCCAATCCCCCCCCCTGGCCCCATGCGGCTCCCATCCCTGCCCCAGTCCAAGGCATCCCCCCTCCGCTTTTCCTGCGACCGCCCTCCCTGCTCCTCCCACCCACAGGCCCGGCAGACGCAGGGCGGGAGGGGGGCGGCAGGGCAACAGAAGGGGCGCCGAGGAGCGCACAGAGGTGGCGGAGAGGGGGGCAGGAGTGATTGAGGAGCTTCACGCGCACGCGGAGAGAGGGGTCCGCGTGGGAACCCACGGTCACATGCAGCAGCAGACGCAGGAGTGGGTCTAGGGAGATGGGCTCGGGCGAGGGAGCCGGCGGGAGTGATTCAGAGAGGGGTTTCTGAGAGGTGGTGGTGGCTGTGGTGGTTGTGGCGGTGGTTGTGGTGGTGGTTGTGGTGGTGGTGGAGGTGGTGTGGGATAGCAGCTGGTGCATGTGCACGTCTACCAGGCAGCAGAGGGCTGCCAGGCGCACGGGGGGAGGCGGGACAACAGGCAGCAGCCGCGGCAGCTGCTCCCGCTTCTCTCTTCTTTTCCTCCTCCACTTCCTCCTCCTCCTACTCCCCCTGCTGCTGCTACTGCTGCTGCTGCTGTCGCTCTCGCTGCTATCGCTGCTGCTGCCACTGCTGTCGCTGCTACTACCACTGCTGCTACCACAACCCCTCCTCCCACCATCCCCTGCTGCTCCCCCTACCCCATTCCCAACCACACCCATCCCTCTCCCTATCCCCGCCTCCTCCTCCCCGTCCTTCCCCCAGCGCCCCTCGCCCTTCCCCCACCGCTCCACCTCCCCGCACGGCACATACCTCCCGGCATGGCTCAGCAGCAGGGAGCGCAGCGCAGGAAGGTCACAGGCGGACGGCGGGAGCGAGAGCGAGAGGTGTGTGAGGGCGTGCAGGCAGGAGGCGGACACGCGGCGGTGGGAGGAGGGCAGGATGCGGTCAAAGGAGAGGTAGCGCTGCAGCTGCTGCACCACGCGCGCTGCCAGCACGGGACTGATGCTCATCCCTGCTGTGCGCCACTCCGCTTGTACCGCCGCCCGTGTGCGTGTGCGTGTGCGTGTGCGTGCCCCGTGTGGGGAGTGCTGCGAACCCCCGTGCCCTGTGCTTGCACTCCCGTGGCCGTACCAGCACCAGTGGGAGCGCCAGCAGCAGCAGCAGCAGCAGCAGCGGCAGCAGCGGCAGCAGCAGCAGTGCCAGTGGACCCTGCCGTGCAGTGGAAGTGGAGAGCAGCGTCAGGCGAGAGCTTCAGAGACGCAATGGCGGAGATGACCGCGGAGAGGAAGTGCGAGTCGTCCCACGCGTTGCGCGAGTTGTCATTGTGCAGCAGCAGCGACAGCAGGAACGACACCGCTGCAGCGGGCGAGCACCCCCGCGCATCCCTCACTGCGGCCACGGCTGCCGGGATGCAGATCTGGACAAAGTACTCCGCCCAGTCGGAGAAGTCGTTGCAGCGGGGCAGGCCGGTGAGCCGGTCGAAGAATCGGTCCTTGTAGAACCGCAGCAGGAGGTCTAGCCCTGGCACCGCACTGCTGCTGCTGCCGCCGCCGCCGCTCCCACCGCCGCCGCTCCCACCACCACCGATCCCTCCACCAGTCCCGATGGTGATAGTAGTCGTGGTGGTGGTGGTGGTAGCGGCAGTGCCGGGAGGGGTTTGTGGCAGTGCCGGGGATAAGTCCATTGGGTTGGCAGCAGCAGCAGCAGCAGCGGCGGCGGCGGGGAGAGAGGGCGACGGGGAGGACGGGGCGAAGGAGGCGGCGGTGCAGCAGTGCGCGAGCGCCAGCGCTGCATCGGCGCGCACACGGCAGAACACAGAGGCGTCACACAGACACGCAAACAGTGCGCTCGCTGCCCCCACGTCCCCCACCTGCTGCAGCGCCGCCACCGCTGCTGCCTGTGCCGTCACGTCTCGGTCGCTTGCGAGCATGGCAGTCCACATGGGGACGGGCTGCGACAGGCGCATGTGGGCTAGATACTCCCTGTCCGGATCCGCCCTCATCCACAGCACTGGCATGTCTCCCCCCCCGCCCTTCCCCTCCCCGCCCCCGCCTACCCCACCTCCCGCTCCTCCCGCTCCTCCTACCCCTCCTGCTGCTGCTGCCGCGTCTGCCCCCGCGCCTGCCTCCTCTTCTGCTGCCCCCGGCGCGCCCCCTGCGCCTCCCCCTGCGCCTTTCTTCCCCGCCTGCGCCACGCGCCGCAGAGCCAGCTTCGAGTGGCAGGGCAGCTCCAGAAGCAGACAGCTGTCGCCCCCCAGCGGCAGGCACGGGTGGTCAAAGTGCCCCTCTGGCTCCTGCACTCGTATGCTCACCATCCCCGCCCATCCCAACTCATCCACCAGTCCTCCATAGTCACCTCCCGCGCCCAACCCCCCACCCGCACCACCCTCCCCGCCTGCCCCCCCGTCCCTCCCAATGCCACCAGCAGCAGCAGCAGCAGCAGCAGCGGAGGGGGGCAGGGGAGGGGCGTCAGGGGAGGAGGAGAGAGCAGTGAGGTCTGGGTGTGCCGTGGCTTCCCTCCTGGCCGCCAGCTCAATCACATTCCGCCGCCGCACGTACGCAAACGCCAGCGACAGCCGCGGGCACCCGGGCGAGTGCAGCCAGCGCGGGAAAAAGTCCTTCAGAAACGGCTTCTCTAAGTTCCCGACTTTGTTAGCTAAGTGCCGGAACTGCGCGGTGCTTAGCGAGCGGAGCCGCCGGGAGGTGGCCTGCGAGCGGAGCATGAGCCTCTGGAGAAGCTTCCGAAAGGCATCAGCGCCCATCTGCCGTGCTAGCATGTCCACCACTGCCACTGCCTTGCTCGCTCTCAGTCGCCTCGCTGCTGCGTCCAGAGACACGAGCTCCGATGGGTGCAGTGCAAACGGCGCTGCAAACACCTGCGGTGCCTGGGATGATGATGACTGTGAGGAGGAGGATGCAGGTGGTTGGGAGGACGATTGGGCTGCACATGCTTTCCATGCCGCTGCTGCTGCTGCCTCCACTCCATACCCTCCGCTCCCTCCTCCTCTTCCCCCTCCTCCTCCTTCCCCTCCTGCGCCCGCCCCTTTCCCCCGGGCCTCCCCGCCCTCCCCGCCTCTCCCCTCTCCGACCCCAAGAGCAGCGGCGGCAGCAAGGGCAGCGGACGACGCAGCGACAGCAGCAGCGAGCGACGGGCGCGGGCACAGCGCAGCAGCGCCGTCAACATCAGCAGCGCACACGGCATCGTTGGCCTTCACGCGCCGGTAGCTCGCCTCGTTCCCACCCAGGCACCTCTGCACAAACACCTGCACCAGGTGCCCTGCTAATCCCTCCACGAGCCACTCATCTGCAGGGCTTTCTGCCGAGATGAATGCGCCGAACCACTGCGATGCGAGCGCGCGCACGAGGCGCAGGCGAGAGGAGAGCGCGGTGTGGATGTCGCGGTCGGTGACCAGCAGGCTGGAGTCTATGAAGACCAACGCTGCGCCTGATACACACCGCCCTTCCAGCGCACACAGCGACCGCCTGCCACCGCCGCCACCGCCGCCACCGCTGCTGTTGATCCGGGTGGGAGTACTGCACTCGCCTCCGCTCCCTGCTGTTGCTGCTCCCGCTGAACCAGCAGCAGCAGCAGCAGGGTGGGGTTGGCCATGGGCGTGTGGCAGGAAGAGCAGGCGGTGCGAGGGGAAGGGGAAGGGCGAGCCCATGTAGTCCTCAAACACGCGGAACGCCGCGTCGAGCGTGGCCGTGGTGCGCGCGAGAGCACCCGACGCCAGCACCGGCTGCACGCAGCAGTGCGACAGCGCGGGGCAGCGCGGATCCCGCAGCTCCACGAACGGACCCACCGCGATTGCCACCTGGTAAGCTGCTATTGGTACAGGCATCTGGTAGGTGAATGTGTGCAAGGGCGGCGTGGGGGGGGGCGGGTGTGCGGAGGGGAGGGGGTGCGAGCTGAGGGGGGTGGTGGAGGGGGGAGAGGTGGCTCCACATGCGGGGCATGTCGTTGGGAGAGATTTTCCCACCTCCTCCCTGCCTCCTCCGCCTCCTCCTTCTCTCATCTGTCCGCCCTCGCCTTCCCCCTTGCCCCTTTCCCCCGCATCCCCAACCCCATTTCCCAAGTCGTCTCCTCTCATCCCCGCATGGGCGCACAGTGCGCACCCTCCCCCACTCCCGCCAGACTCCCCACCCCCAGGGGAGAGCGAGACAAGCGTGCCGGGGGCAACAGCGCGGAGGGGTTGGGGCACGGAGAGGGAGAGGAGGAAGGAGCAGCGGTGGCGGGGGGAGTCAACGCAGGGCATCCAGCAGCGCGCCCTGCGCGGCACGCCCAGCACCGTGTGCATCCAACCCCCTGCGAAATGCACCCCGCCACCGCTCCCCCACTCCCGACTGCTGCCGCTGCTGCTGCCACCGCTGCTGTTGAGGGGAGTGTGGGGTGCGGAGGCCGCATGCTGCGGCGCTAGCTCGTAATCCACTCTCACTTTCACCACCACCTCCGCTCCTCCTTCCCCTCCCTCGCCCTCTCCTGCCCCTGCTCCCTCCCTCTCTCTCTCCTTCTCTTTCTCCTTTTCTTACCTTCTCCTTCTCCTTCTCCTTCTCCTTCTCCTTCTCCTTCTCCTTCTCCTTCTCCTTCTCCTTCTCCTTCTCCTTGTTCTCTGCTGCGGCCGCGTCTCCAGTGCTTGCTGCCCCGCCCGCGCTGCTTGCTGCTGCAACCCCTGCCGCTCCCCGCGCGTTTGCCTGCGCCTGCGCCTGCGCCTGCAGCGCTGCTGTTACAGCACGTGGCAGCCACACGACTAGCTCAGGCACGCGCTCCTCGTGTACGAGCCGCAGGTACTGCGCGTATCCGCACTCTGCTGCGCCCTCCACCGTCCCATCCCACCCCTCCCCCATCCCCATGCGCGCTGCTCCCCATCCGTCCACCCTCCGCGCCTGCGCTTCCCGCTCCGACCCCCCTACGCCTGCGCCTACGCCCCTGCGCGGACGTTTTCCGCGCGCCCGCTTTGTCTCCTTGACTGCGGAACCTGATGCAGCCCGCGCACCTGCTCCTGATACCGCCCTCTCCACGTCGCTGCCGCCACCGTCACCGTCGCTCCCCCCACTAGATAACTCGATATCCACTTCTGGCCCTAGTCCTCTCTCCCCACCCTTCTCCGCCCGCTGTCGCTCCGCTCGTTTCACCCCCGACGCTCTGCGCTTGCCCCCTCGCCTTTCCGCCCCGTCCTCGTCGCGCTCCCCGCGCTTAGATCGCGGGAGGGCCGGGCGGAGGAGATAAAACGGCGCGGGCACGCCATCGACTGCCACGTGGCGGATGTGTAATCCGCGCGCATGGAAGCACAGCGCGGGGCCCAAATCCCCTGCGTTCTCGCGGTCCCCCCCCGCCTCCTGCGCCTGCGCCCCCGCCCGCTCTCCCCCGACGTCACGCGCAACGCACTCGTCCAATGAGCGCGTCCGCGCAACGCCAGCGGAACCGAAAGCGCCTGCCAGCGGGGGAGCGGAAGCCGCCTGCGACCTAGGGGGAGACTCCGGCGCAGCGGAGGGATCGCGGGGCGGAAAAAGCGGAAGCTTGGCGGACGGCAGGGAAACGTGTAGTTCCGCGAAACCCGCGAGGGATTGGTTGGCGACATCTATGCGAAGGCATAACCGTTCGTGTAACACTCGGCTGGCTCCTATGCCGCTGGCTGCCGCCGCAGTTGCCGCCGCCTCGACAGCAGCTGCTGCGAGATTTGGCGACGAGCAGGATAAGTGCGCGCGGTGGTTGCGCGCGCGATGATTAGGAAGAGAGTGGTTGGCGGACGGTGATTGGTGGATCGGGGTCGGCGACATGGGATCGATTAGAGGGAACGCGGGTTGTGTTGCGAACACAGTCTGAACGCTACGAACATTAGCGAATGGAGTAACCTAGCAGTGCCACTGCTTTTTATAGAGCCGCCGCCCGCTGCGTCAGCTGAGGAACCGTGCTGACGATTCGCTAGTTAGTAGGAGCGTGGTGAGGTGTGATGGAAGGAAAGGTGAGGGAGGGAATGGATGATTGATGGATCGCGGGAGAAAAGCCCTAAAATAGGTTTCCAGGTTGACGGCGCGACGAGAACGGGAGGAACACCAGCAGCAGCAGCACCGGATTTGGACGGGATGTTGCTTGTATCGGGTTCGAATTGAGGCGTCAGTAGTGTTTCGGGTTTTTCGGTGCCAGAACTTTATCCCTAGAGATCAACACTTTCATCACATGCCTAGTCATTATGGTCAATGGACAATGGGCTAAGTACTTGCATTGCAATACAAAACAATCAAAACTGAATATACTCTTAATTTCATAAGTATTTCATAAGTAGGTTGCTCTGATCAACCGACAGACTCACTTTCCTCAGTGTGCATACTGGGGTTTCCCCTTTCTATAACATATATTGGCCACCAGGGCCATCCCTTCCCATCCACGAGGCTTGCACCGGTTGGGAGTGACCCCGCCAGTTAATAATCGTGCTGCTGCTGCTCGTGCCACCAACACTGCTAATGCCATTGCTGCTGGAGCTTCCAGGCATGCTTGGTGACGTGGCAGACCCTAAGAATGGCACCTGGTGTGTGATTCTCGTGGGCAGCCCCTCACATGAGCTGGATACCTGGTGGATTTGGAGGGTATAGGACATGAACAAACAGGGAATGGAGAGCACAAGACACGGATCAACAAGCCGTTCGGTGGGATAAGAGAAGGCAATACAAGTTAAGAGAGCAGGTACAAACAAAGAGAATAAAAGGTGGACAAAAAACGGATGCTTGGGCCTTTGGGGACATGTCACGGTGGGGTATTGTGTCACATACACACTTTGTCACACTCTCACACCCTCACTCTCTCTCCCTCCCCATACCTCTTCATCATCATCATCTCCAAAGAGAGGGTTCGTTGCGCCTTCATCCAGCAAGCTCGATGCCGCCATGCACCCCAGCAGGCTCGCAGTCACACTGCCGCTGCCAATGCCGCCGCCACTCCCATTCGCACTGGCATAATGGCCGCCGCCGCTGCCGCCGCTGCTGCTGCTGCTCTCTGCGTGTGGCGCCACAGAGTGACTGCTCCGTTCACTGCTCCGCCTCATTGCTGCTGCAACCGCAGCTGCCCCTCCCCCTCGGCTCCCATACAGACCACTGCTTGCACCAGCAGCTGCAGCACCACCACCGCTGCCGCCACCGCCGCTGCTGGCGGAGTTGCCAGAGAGGGACACACCCACCATCGTGCCTACCGACCGGTGGGTACCAGCACTGCTGCCTGTCCCACTGCCTCCACTCACCCTGCCTGCAGCTATCCTCGCTGCTGCTCCTACCCCCATGCCTGCCACCATCCCCACAGTATGCTGCTGCGGCTGCTGCTGCCTGGGAGTGCGTGCAGGCAACGCATGGCGTGTAGTCGCACTGCCAAACGCCACACCTGATGCTCCTGCCGCTGCCCCTGCTGCTGCCTGCCTGGCAGTGCGGGCAGGGCTAGCAGAGCGCACAGGACTGGCAGAGCGAGCATGGCTGCCCCCACGCAGGGGACTCACGCCCTTCCTCGCACTCTCCCCACTCACCCCACCCCCTCGTGCCCCCCCTGCCCCTCCTCCACCGCCCCCACCACTGCCCGCCCGTCCCACAACAGGACTCGACGCCCGCACCCGCTGCTGTGCCTGCACCTGCGCTTGCTGCTGGGCTCTGGCTGACTGCGCTGACGCACAAGCAGCCTTGCCCCGTGCCCCTGCCCCTGCGCCCCCTCCCCCTCCCGCACCACCACCGCCTCCTGCGCCCCCCCCACCGCCACCGCCGCCCCGGGCCACGCGCTCTTCCCTGAGCCGGCCTCCTTGCGGCACTCGCCCATGGGGCAGCCCGTAGCTCTTCCAAAAGTCCACGTCTTGAGGCCCTGCCTCCCTCTCCCCTCCCCCTCCTGCTGCTCCTCCTGCTCCTCCTGCCCCTTCTGCTCCTCCTCCTGCTCCACTTGAAACAGACGACCCATCGTCACCCGCCTTTATCTCCTCCCCACCACCCATACTCCCTCTCACATCCCCCTCACCCACAACCACCACGCTCCCTCGCAACGCCCCACCACCACCCACCCCACTCCCTCCCGTCTGCACCACCTCGCACCCAGCCACACCCCCAGCCGCCACCACCGCTGCACCAACTCCCCCGCCGTCAGCCCCACCACCCTCCTTGCCATGGGCAGCAGCCATTTTTTCCTCCATGGCCTTCACAGCCGCCTGCAGCTGCTCCGCTGCAACCCTCATCGTCTCCGCATCCGCCTCCAGCTTCGCGTTCCTCTGCCGAACCTCCTCCAAGCCTGCCAGCTCAGCCTCCATGGCTACAAGCCGCGCGGCCAGCAGCACGCGCCGCTCCTCCACCACCTGCTTCTCCAGCCTCTCCTTAATCAGCTCTCCTCGCAGCTTCTCATACTCGCCTTTCTTCTTGTCCCCGCCCGCGCCTGCGCCCGCGCCCTGCTGCTGCTGTGCCAGCCTCCGCTGCTCGGTTTCCAGCTCCAGCCGAGCCTTCTCCACGCTTGCTGCCTGCTTCCTCGCCTCCTCCACCTGCCGCCGCAGCGCCGCCTGCTCTGCTCGCAGCACTGGGATCTCCTCTGCGTGTCTCTCTGCTCTCCTCTCCGCCTCTGCTGCTTGCTGCCTGGCACCCTCCAGCTGGGCTTCTAGCTCCCTCACCTGCCGTGTATATTTCTCACTCTCTCTCTCGCTGGATTGCCTCGCAGCTCGCTCTGCCTGCACCTCTGCCTTCAACCGATCCACCTCTGCTTGCAGCCTCTGCACCTTCTCCTCCCACACGCCGCTGCTGCTGCTACCATCCGAAATTGCCTCTTTCACATCGACCCTCTTTTGCTGTTGGTTGTCACTTTCTGTGTCACCCCTGCTAGCCTTGTCAGCTGAGCTGCCATCGCCAGTGCTGGTACCCGCACCTACACTAGTGGCAGCAGCAGTGGCAGCACCGGTACTAACCCAGCTCCACCGCTGCATCTGACTCATTAACCTCCTCGCCGGCCCCTCACCCGCCCCTTTCTCTCCTCCACCACCATTGGCCGCTTCCCCTCCCACTGCAGCAGCACCACCACCAGCACCCGCCCTCACCTTACTCAGCTCCCCTTCAACCCTCTCCACCTCTCTCTTCGCCTTCTCCGCCTCTGCCCTGGCTCTCTCCACCTCTCCTCTCATCCTCTCCGCCTCGCCCCGCACCTCTTCCCTCTCTGCCTCCCACGCAGCTCTCTCGCGTCTCAACCCCTCCTCCACGCGTATGGCCCGCTGCACCGCCTCCTCCTTCTCACCCAGCAGCACATCCAGCCGTGCCCACAGCTCCTGCTCCACCCCACTCCCTGCACTTCCCCTCTCCGCCCCGACTCCCTTCCCATCATCCCCCCGTACCTCCTCCTGCTCCCCTTCCCCTGCCCTTCCCCCCTCCGCCTTACCCTCCCCTCGCGCACCACCACCCGCACCCGCATCCCTCCCCCTCAGCCGCTCCACCTCTCTCTCCAGCCTCCTCCTCTCCGCCTCCACCTCAACCACCCTCGCCTCCACCTCCCTCTTCTCCCCCCTCACCCTCTCCACACTCTCCCTCATCCTCCCCACCTCCTCCTCCGCCTCCGCCGCCCTCTCCTCCGCCGCCCGCGCAGCCGTCGCCAGCCTGGCGGCATTCCCAGTCAGCGCTGCCACCTCAGCCTCCAGCTGGACCTCTCGCTCCTGCACCTGTCGCCTCTGCGCCAGGCTATTTGCGAGCTCCTCTTCTACCGTCCTCAGGGCTTCTTCCAACCGTGCTGCCCTGCCGTCCGCCTCCCGCCGCTGCCTCTCCCTCGCCTCGGCCGCCCGCTGCTGCTCCGCGCACCGTTCCTCCTGCTCCCGTGCTCTCTCCTCCCACTCCTTCACCTGCCCTTGCAGTCGTACCACCATCTCTTCCGCCGCTGCTTTCTCCCTCCTCGCCTGCTCCACCTCCCCCGCCAAACCCTGTATCTCCTGCTGCAGCCTCTCCGCCTTGCCCCTCTCCACCTCCGCCTCTGCTTGCGCCTGCTCCGCCTTCCGCCCTGCTTCCGCGCGCTCTGCCCGTTCCGCCTGCTCCTGCAGCACTTCCCGCAGCGACGCCAGCTGCACTGACAGCTCTTCTACCCTCACGTCCGCCGCTCTCCGCGCATCCCACGCGCCCTTCGCCGCTGATTCCGCCTCCCGCTTCCCCCTCTCCAGTGACTCAACCGCCCGCCTCATCGATTCTACCTCCCCCCATGCGCGCTTCGCCTCCGCTTCCACCTTGCCTGCTTCCGCTAGCGCTGCTGCGCGCGCCTGCTTCACCTCCCCTTCCAGTCTGTCCCTCTCCGCTTCCAGACTCTCTTTCTCCCCCTGCACCGCTCTGCACCGCTGCTGCAGCCCCTCCACCTGGTTCCCCAGCCGCCGCACCTCCCCCTCCAGCTCCTCCCGCACCTCCGCCAGAAGCGCCGCCTGCTGCCGCGCGCGCTCCTCCGCCTCCGCCTTGACCCGCTCCTGCACGCGCACGCGCTCCATCCCCACGCGCAGCTCCTCCTCTAGCTCCCCCACGCGCGCTTCTAAGGGCGTCAGCGCGCGCACGCGGTTGCCTAGCCGCTCCGCGCTCATCTCCGCCAGTCGCGCCTGCCCCTCCGCGCGCCTCTGCGCCTCCTCCGCTTCGCGCGCGGCCCTCTCCGCGTCCGCCAGCTGCTGCGCTAACTGCTCCGCCCGTTTCTCCGCTTCCTCCGCCCGCTCTCTGCCGCGCTGCGCTGCCTCTTCCAGCTCGGCGCACTGCTCCTCCAGTCGCCGCGCCTGCGCTTCCGCGGCTTGCGCCTGCTCCTCCTGCCGCCGCAACTGCTGCTGCAACTGCTCCAGCTGCTCCGCGCCTTCCCCGCTCTCATCCACCCCGCCCTCCTCTCTCCGCCTCATCCCCCAGTCGTCTCCGCCCTTACCCCGCCGCTCCTCGCGCCTCTCCCAACGCTGCAGCACGCTAACCTGCACCTGGAGCTCCTTAATCCGCGCCTCCCGTTCCGCCACATCTCTCCGCGCGGCGCTCAGCCCCGCGGCGAGCTGCAGCGACTCCTGAGTCAGCTCCTCCACCTCGCGCTCCCCCTCCTCCACCCGCGCGCGCAGCTCCCGCAATTCCTCCGCGCTCCCCCCGCCTGCGCTTTCCCCGTTCCCGCCTCTTCGGGAGTCGCTGTGCGCGCGCAGTTGCTCTTCCGCCTCCTCCCGCTCCGCCTCCGCGCGCCGCAGCTTAGCCTCGAGATCTCCGCGCTCCTCCACAAGGCGCTGCAGGCGATCCCGCCACGCGCGCTCCTTCTCTTCCGCAGCCCCATCCATTCGGCGCAACGCGCGCTCGCGCTCCCTCCCCGTCGCCGCCAGCTCCTGCGCCTCGCGGCGCGCCTTGTTGGCGTCTTCCGCGGCTTGGCGCGCTTCTTGCGCGAGCGAGTCGTTGGTGGTCTGGCGGGGAAGCAGGGACGTGACACGGGAGCGTGACGGAAAGAGCTGGTGAGGCAAAGAAAACAAATACAAAATTATGTTGTGTCTTTAAGGAGCGAAAATGAGGGCGGAAGAGGGAAGGCTGACGAAGTAGGACCCTCCTCGCTCTATGCCACCTCATCATTCAATGAGGGATCCCTTAACTCCCTGTCTCCCATTATTGCTCTCTGTTCTCCCCACTCTCCACTCCCCTCCCCTCAAACTGCGCGTTTCCGCGCGCTCACCCGCGCCATCTCCGCCAACTCACCCGCAGCAAGTCCACTTGAGCCGTCAGGCGCGCGCTCACGTCCTTGTAGTACCGCACCTCCTCCCGCGCGCGCGACGCCTCCTCCCGCGCGCGAGACGCTTCGTCCCGCGCGCGCGACACCTCGCCCCGCAACCGCGATGCCTCCTCCATCGCCTCCCGCCCGCTGCTCTCTCCGCCGTCCGTCGAGCTCTGTGTGCCTTCCCCCCCGCTCCCCTCCCCCCCGCTCGCTTCCCACCCACTCCCCCACAGCCCACTCCCGCTGCCATTGCTGCTGCTGCTAGTCGTTGCCCCGAGCGCACCCAGCGTGCCGGTCCCCGCTCCTCCGTTTCCGGCTCCTCCGCTTCCGCCTGCGCTCTGCGCCCGGCGCAACTCTTCCGCCAGTCGGTCGCGCTCCTCTTCCACCTTCGACTGCTGCGCCCTTGCGCGCGCAACCTGCGCTCGTAGGCGCTCCACCTGCCAACCTGGAACGCGCGATTCCTCTGCATCACGCGCGGATGCGGCCTCCGAAGCCGCGGCCGCCAGCGTGTCGTTTCCCCCTTCGGCCCCCCCTGTCACGCTTCGGCTCCTGCTGAGTCGTGCCCTGGCCTCCGCTCCCCGCAACTCATCCGCTTCCCCCCCATGCGTGGCGGAACTGCCCGTAGATCTACCCGCGGACTCCGCGTGACTGTAGCCACTCACCCGCGCATTCAGCGACATGCCGTCCCCCCCATTCCGCACACCCGCCCCCTGTCCTGCGCCACCAGCACCCATGCAAGAGGTTGCGCGGATAGCATCCGTTCCGCTTGCGCCCACTTTCCGCTCCGCTTGCGCCATGCCCCCCGCCTGCTGCTGCTGCTGCTGCAGATCGAGCAGCAGGGTTTTCCGACTGACGGGCGATTGCGCTCCGCGGAACGAACCGATGGCGGACCACCCGCCGTGGCTGCTTGCGCAGCTGCTGCTGCGGCTTATGGACGCGCTCGTGGTGCTTCCGCGCGCTATGCTCCATCCCCCCGCGCTGCTGCTTCCGCTTACACTCCCGCTCCCCACGCTTTCAGCAACTCCGCCCACGCCTGCGCCCTCTACCCTCCAACTTCCGCCAATCCCCCCGGGACCGCCGGCTCCGCTCATGCGCGCACTGCCAGCTGCGCGCATGGGGGAGCTTGGGCGGGACGAGGCGCGGATGGAGTGAAGGAACGGTGGGGGCTCGAGAGGCGGAGAGACGTCAGACACCATGGAATGACGTGGCGCTGCGCCTGTTGGCGGCGGCACGGCTGGTGGCGCATCTCTTAACTCGCGGTCGCTGCTCCGCGCGTAGTCGGAGTCGTCTTTGCGCTGGGCCAGATGGTGCGCGCGGAGGGCGGGCGGCGGGGAGAGCGAGAAATCAGGCGCGGAGGCGCCAGAAGTTACCTGCGAAGGTGCGGCAGCGAGGCGCGGAAAGGCGAAATTTGATTAGAAAGGGGTGGGGAACGACGGGAAGTTTGAAGCCGGGACAGGTGGCGTGTGTGTGCGCAATATGTAGAAAAGAACGTGGGGAGGCAATGAACGGAAGTTGATGCTGGCACGGGGTGCGGAAGGTATACCTGCGCGAGAGACGGCGGGGTCCTCGGGGAGTGTAAGGAGCGGGGGGGCGTGGATGGCGCGGTCAAGGAGCGCGCCGAGCCCGTGAAGAGCTGCAACTGGACGGAGGCGGGGCGGCAGTTGGGGGAAGGGAAGAGGTGCGAGAGGAAGAGAGAGGGAGAGAAGAAACGGAGGGAGGGTGAGATAGGCAAAAGTTGAAGCGGACGAGGCGAGAGGTGAATGTGGCGAACGGGACCCACACCCAGCGGAGATTAACGCAAGACTGGCGCATACACGTGCGCCGTCCTGGAGAAGCAGGGCCGGCTGGCGATGCCAGGTCCCGGAGCACACACTGCACTGTTCACCACGTGCCCCCTCAGTATCTCGACAGACATGAGTCACTTGTGGTGAATTTCAGAACCAAATTTCGTGGACCGACTTGCGTTGACCAGTTTCGTGTCGACCTCTTACGGACGTTGCCCCCGCGCAAGGCGGAACACAGCGCTCCACCGGCCTGGATCAGCCGCGCCCAACCGTACCTTGGCGAGCGCATTAGCGGGCGCGACAGCGGGTTTTGAGAGGGGCGTGGTGGGCAGAGAGTCCGCGGGTTCCGATGCTGCGCTGCTGCTATACCGCGCGGACCGCGACCGCGCCCCCGCACTCGCCCCCCCGTACATGCGCTCCTCCGCCTCGCTCTCCTCGTCCGCCGCGCCCCCGCTCTCGCGCTCGTCCCCGCGGTCGTCGTCGCTCTCCGTGTCGTACGGCCGGTGCCGCGTGAAGGATAGGGAGTGCGGCGAGCGCGGCGCGGCGCCGTCGACCGACTCGGATTCGTCGCTGCGAGAAGATGGAAGCGAGGGGGAGGAGAACAGTTTAGATTCGTGCATACAGCTTGGCGAGGTGCGTGCGGATCCAGCAGAACGAGTAGGAAAAAGAGAGAGGAAGAGAGGGGCGCGGGAGAGGAAGAAGCGCGCGGAGCTGGGGAAGGGGGAAAGCTGGGGCTCACTCGGAGTGAGAGTTGGGCATGTGTCGCGTCTCGAGAGGGATGGAGTGCACTGTCACCTGTACGACCATGGCACACGCACACACGTGTATGCCACGTGAATGAATCAATTGGCAGTTAGAGAAGGATGGTTAGAAGAAGTAAGAAGAGAAGGAGATGAAGAGAAAAGGAACGAATGGAAAAAATAATAAGAGAAGCGCGTGTGGTGTTGCGAAGCGCGTCTTCCGCCGCGAACGATCGATTCTATTAAATACCACGTACATGCAGCACGGAGCCCGCTTCGCAGCAGCGCAACGGCAGGGATCGCTGGTCCAGCTGCGAAAAGGCGGCGAAATCCGCGAGGTTCAGCGACGCCTCGCCAAGAATGGACGCCTTGGATGGTCCCTGGGCAGACAGGAGGCATCAAGAGGGGGAGGGAGCGCGGGGGAGACAGGGCGTGAGCCTGAACCACTTTCTAGCACAGAATGTGTGATTTAATGTGGATAGGAGGCAGCATAAGTCGGAAATTAGCGCCACAAGGGAAGTGGGGGGCGAGGGAAGTGCGATGTGAGAGGAGCGCGAGACGAGTGGGAGAGACGGACCGAGGCAACGACGAGGCGGTAGTGTTTGGCGTCGAACGCCTTGCTGCCCTTGACGCGCGTGAGCTTCACCACCTCCGTCAGCGTGTCCGCCCACTGACACGCGCCGTTCTTCACGGCCACGCGGCTCGTCTGGCTCTGAAGGCGCCCCGTGTCCTGATAGAGCGACACGTGGAGGCTCTCATGGCCTAGCGGTGGCAGCTGCATGGGAAAGAGGGGGAGGTGGGAAGACGATGAGAAGATGGGAATGACGGCACAAAGTACTATGTAGACGAATGAGTCAATGACGGTGCGCATGGGTTAATTAAAGTTTTTAAGGAAGTGGAGAATCTGCAACACAGGTTAGGGGAATGTGATGGTAGGATGGAATGGGAGCATACGCGAGTGGCATGGAAGCGAAGCCGGAACTCGAATTTCTCCTTGGTGCGAGAACGCAGGCCTTTGAACATCCTTCCTTGTCTGTTCCGTGGGGACCAAGCTGCAACACGACTGCTAACGTTTCTAAGTGCTAATTTATGCCTTACTGCGTCAAGCATACATGCTGCGCTTTATCCACATTCTACGGAAATTCTGGCGTTCCACGCACATCCAGACCAGAGCGAAACTTCATCACAAGCGCTAATAATGGATTCCCTTTTCACAAACATTCCGCGTCAGCCAAGCCTTGAGATTCCGCTGGAGTATGCACTTGTGGAGTGGATCTGTTCTGTCTCCCTTGCGGCAGCAACGAGTTCCCCTTGGAAATTCCGCCTGACAAGTGAGGGAGGGAGGCTGCTGCTTGTAGTGGAAGTAGCGCGAGATTATATGAGCCACGATTCTCGGGAGGGTCTTTTTTGACGGAATCGGGCTGGCATCGCCCTCTCTTTTTCGCCTTGGCCGGCCCCTCGAGCTTAGCATCGTGTGGTAAGCTGCCACGTGGATGGTACAGCGGCTCGTCAATGGGCCTCGAGCAACTCTTGGCTTGGGGGTGTGGTTTGTGAAACCTGGCTTGACGCGATTCGGCTCGCATGGATTCCTCGCTCGACGGATTCAGGGCTGATCATTGCCAGAGAACGGGCTGACACCAGCAGTTCCCACAACCGGCCGACGTGGTAACACGGCGCGTTGACGATATCGCGAACTCGTAAGGTGGGAGCTGAGTTCAAGCCTCCTCGAAAAATGCACGGGTGGCGCCAAGGGGCACGCACTTCGCGTGCCTCTCGCTGCGACGGAAGTGGTTGACTTCGAGAGCCGCGTTCCACGTCCCGCAAATCTTATTTCTAGTTCACAGTTGGGTACACTATCATAATGCTGCAGGTACCTTATAATACACAAGGTTTCCAAAGAGTGACAACTAGGACCACAATATTATACACCACCAAAAAAGGCCAGAATGTCATACACAGTAATAAATGTTGCAAGCAGAATGTTGCAAGCTGATCCTAACAATAAATTAGAAACATATCTCAAAAGCTCAACCTACACAAGTTAGGACCTATCAAGAAGCTCGACACCAGTTAGGTCAGCACTAGCTAACATGCATGGCACGCATGCACATCTACCTGCCTTCAGAAGTCCACCGCCTGTGCTGTGCACGTCCCCTCACCTCGCAGAACCCCCTGGTTTGCCCTTTGACGCCTGCATGCCTGCATTTCTAGATGGTGCCATGTGGAACGAGTGAGTCTTGGTGAAGTTGCTCGCATCCACTTCCGGAAGTGCCGTTCGCCCACCGCCATGGCCTCCCTCCCCCGCTCCACCCTTACCTCCAGCCTTACCTCGCGGATCCACACTCATGCTCCGCACCAGCTGCACTGAATCGTCCCCACCCTCCATCCCAACCACCCCGCCACTGACTCTAGGCCTCTCACTTCCTCCCCTCACCAAGCCCAACCCGCCGTCGTCACCCTCCCCCAATGACCCATCTCCATGCCCCGCCTGCCGCTGCACACCCCCTCCTCCTGCACCACCCGCCGCTGCCCCTCCTGCTGCCACTCCCCGGGGGGCGATCCTAGGAGGGCCGTATGAGTGGGAGCGGGGGGGCAGGTGCAGGGACATGGAGTGGGACAGTCCCTCCTGGTGAAAACCACCACCTGACTCTGACGTTCCAGGACTACCCGCCTGTCCCGTGCTACTGTTCCCAACACTGTTGCTATTCTTGTAACTGTTCCTGTTACGGGTGCTCCCGTCACTATCCGACCCATGGTCCTCTACGTTGTTCTCCCCTCCCCCGTCCACGCTCTTGCTTCCCGCTCCCCCCAGAACGAGCCCGGGGGGGAGGCGCGGGCGGAAGGTGGCTTGGGGCATGGCATGGCGGCCCAGGGACATGGCTCGGGAGAGATTGCGAGGGCCCTGGGGGGCCCATGCCAAGGGGGGCTTGCCAGACACGCCACCACCACCACCACCACCACCACTGCTGCTGCTGCTGCTGATGATGATGATGATGTTGATGCTGCTGCGTCTCCCCCCATACTTGCCCCTGCTGCGCCAACCCCTGCTCCTCCTCTCGGCCCCCCACCCACGTACCGCCCCACCTCCTGCCCTCCTGCCGTCTGCGACCTGCGCAGGGGCGGCGCGGTCCCTGCTGACGTGGCTCCGGATGACGTGGCAGAGGAGGAGACGGCACTGGCACCTGCAGCTGCAATACCACTGCTCTTGCCACTGCCACTGCCAGAAGCAGCAGCAGCATCAGAGAGAGTGGAAGACCAATCGCCTGACCTATGAGAGTTGAGCAGGCTTCCCCCACTACTGGACACCAAAGGAGCACCCAACCCCACCTTGCCTATCATGCCAGGCTTGCCCGGTGGTGCGGGAGGGGGGTTGGAGGACGAAGGGGGGGCTGAACTCATGGGTAGGACGGGGGCGTTGGGGGCTCGTGGCTGGCTTGGGTCTTTGGAAGCTGCTGGGGCGTTCGAGGGCCCGGTACTGTCGATCAACATGTCGTCACGCACTCCCTCCTGCCTCAACAACCCGCCGCCTCCTCCCACCCGATCCTGCTCACCTCCCGCCCCTCCCTTCCCCCTTTCCCCTTTCTCTGCAAACCCCTGCGCAGCTTCCTCCCAGGTGCCCCCGCTGCCCGCGTGCGCGTGCCCTTCATAGTCCTTCCACGAGCTGCGCTTCAGCTCTGGCCGCCGCACCAGCTGCCGCGCCCTCTCCCGCGCACGCTCCTTCTCCTCGCCCTCCGTGTCCCCAGCTGCCTCCAACTCGCGGCTCTTCTCCTGCAGCCACTCGCGCTCCTTCTCCTTCTGCGCCTTGAGCTGCTCCGCCTCTGTGTCATACTCCGATTCCGATTCCTTTCCCCCCGCACCACCGCCGCCCTCCCGCCCCACCATCTGCTTCACAGCCAGCACCATCCGCACCCCACTCGCTGCTGCCCCACTCCGCCTGCGCGCTGCCGTTTTCCCCCGGGGGCTCTCCGCCCTTTCCCCCCCCATGCCATACTCCCGCTCGCCCGACCGCCCCGTGGATTCCCCCCCGTCGCTGCCGCTGTCACTGACGCTGCCGCTGCCATGCCCTCCCCCCCTGCCCCTGCGCCCGTGCTTCTGCGTCCTCCGGGACCCCTCACTCCCCCTCTCCCCTGCTCCTGAGTCCTTATCTCTCCCCCGCTCCCTCTCTCTCTTCCACTCCCTCTCCAGCTCCTCCTGCTCCTCATCCGTGTCCCCCATGCTGTCCCCTCCCCCCCCTCTGTTCTCACTGCGCCCGCCGCCCTTCCCGCGCCCCTCTCTCCTTGCCATCTGCGCATCCGCTCCCCACGGACCATTCCCCCGTCCCCCGCTTTCCCCGCGCGCGCCAGCCATCCTTCCCCCCACCGCCTGATCCGCGTTTTTCATGCCCCACGCGCGCTCCAGCGGGCGCCCGCCCGGGGAAGCTCCCCCCGTCTGCTGCTGCTGCATGTGGGCGGGCATGCCGGCGGGGGAAGGGCTTTTGGCGCCCGGAGTGGTGGCGGGGAAGGGGGATTTGTCCGCGCCGTGGAAGGCGGAAAAGGAACCAGAATGCGCGAAGGGGGAGAACAGCGGGGGTTGGTGGGCGTGTGCGTGGGGGCCTGCGAAGGCGGGGTGCGCATGCACGTCCGCGTGCGGGTACTGGTGCGCATACCCGCCATATCCGTACATGTGCCCTTGCGCCAGTGCGCTTTCTTGCGCCAGGAACATGTTAAGGCGCTGCGCGGACTCGAGCTGCTGACGTGTCTCCTCCTGCACCGCGCACGCCATATCCGCGATCTTCCCCAGCTCCTCTTCCGAAGGTAACGACGACCGCCGACCGCGCGCCCGCAGCTTCCGCTCACTCCACCCTCCGCGTGCCCCCTCGTCCCGCGCCTCATTCCCCGTCGCCGCAGCCACCGCGCGGCCCCACAGCGCCCGCGGGCCTGCTCCCGCCGCAGACGGCCCCGCGGAACTGGACGGGGCGGGCGTTTGGAGCGGAAAACCCTGCTCGGTTACCACACCCAGCGCGCGTCCCCATAAGGCGCGCGCATTGCCCCCCGCTGCATGGCTTGGGGGCGGAAGTGGTATACCTGCGGACGCGACCGCGGAGAGCTCCGCGGGGGAAAGCCCCCGCGGAGGAATGAGCAGCGGCGGCGGAGGCTCTAGATTTGTCGCGGCGCCGAACGCACGGGCCCATAACTCGCGCGTTCCGCCTGTTTGTGAAGGACCGGGCGTAGGAGCGGCGGTGAAATCTTGCCCTTTAACCGCCCCTACAGCGCGGCCCCACAAGTCGCGCGCAGACCCTTGCCCGTTATTACTTTGCGGAGGTCCCGCGGAATCGGCGGAGGAAAACCGGGAAAGGGTACCGGAAGGAACGCCGGAAGGGGTTGCGGCGGCGAACCCCCGCGAAGATACCGCGCCTACCGCGCGGCCCCACAACCCGCGCGCTCCGGCCGCAGGCGTGGCGACAGCAAGCGGAGTGCTGGCGACATCGACGCCGCGCGAGCCCACCGCGCGCACGAAGGTAGATGCGAACATCGAGAGCATCGCGGCGCGCTTAAAGCGCTTCTTAGCCTTCGCGCCGCCACTCGAGGCGGAATCCACGTCCCAGAGCGCGAGACCCTCGTCTAACCCGCGGTCCGACGCCGTAGCTGCCGCTAATATTGCTGCTATCACTTCCTCCTCGTCCCATAGCTCATTATTCTCCTCCTCCTTCCCTTCATCATCACCCTCCTTCTTCCTCCTCCTCTTCCTCCTCCTCCTCTTCCTCCTCTTCTTCCTCTTCCTCTTCCTCGTCTTGTTCTTCTTGATCGCTCTCCCTATCCGTCTTCACACTCTTCCGACTCCCCCCACTGCTCGCCGCCTCGACTCCACTCCCCTTCCTCACTACAGACGCGATCCCCCCTTCCGCTCCCCTATCCGCCGCCGCCGCCCCCCTGCGCCCCTTAACCCCGTGCAGCTTCATCACGGATTTCGCAAGCGCGCCGAGCCCCAGTCGCTTGACTGCGCCGCCTGGCGCGTCCCCGCCTCCGCCGTCATCCCCGGAGTCGGGGAGTTTCAGCGGGGCAGGCGCATCGCTATCGGAGCCACTGCTGCTGCTGCTGCTGCTATCGCTTTCCGCGAACCTCTCCCGCTCCCCGCGGCTCTTCGTCACCATGCGCGTCACGCGGAACGCCGATCCACCCAGCAGGCTCAGCCCGCCGTCATTCCCCGCCGGGCGCACACCTCCGCCGTTTGCGCCCTTCCCGCTTTTGTTCCGAAAGCTTCCCGTTGCGCCCTTTTCCCCGCCGCCATCTCGACCAACCTGCGCCATCCCGTCTATAGCAGCTGCCGTCGCATCCAAAGCCGCCGCCGCGGTTTCGCCGAGCCGCCTAGTTTGGCGCAGCACGCGATCCGCTTCCACCCACACCCTCTCCGACTCCTCCCGCAGCGACACGGCCTGGCGCCGCGCAACAGCCGCGAAATACGCGAGCTGCCACGCATCCACTCCCTGTCGCCTGCGCTTGCTCCGTTTGCGCTCTCTAGCGCCCTCTTTCCGCTTCCCCGATGTTCCCTGCGCACCACTCGGGGAGGTCGGCTCGCTGGCAGCGCCGCTGACAGAGGTTACCCGCTCGCGGAACGGCTCCCGCTTTACAATCATAGACCTTCCCCCGATGCCCCCCATTGTTCTCTTGATATTTGATTGCGCCCTAGAAACCTTCGCTTTCGCTTCTTCCTCCTCCTCTTCCTCCTCCTCTTCCTCTTCCTCCTCTTCCTCCTCCTCTTCTTCCTCCTCCTCTTCTTCTTCTTCTTCTTCTTCTTCTTCCTCCTCCTCCTCCTCCTCTTCCTCTTCCTCCTCCTCCTCTTCCTCTTCCTCCTCCTCCTCCTCTTCCTCCTCTTCCTCCTCCTCTTCCTCCTCCTCCTCTTCCTCCTCCTCCTCCTCTTCTTCCTCTTCCGTCTCGTCATCATCGTCGTGGTTCAAACCACCCTTCACTCGATTAATCGTCACAGCAGAATGATCTGTCGCGCTTTTCCCTCCGCTGCCAATCCCACCTCCGCTCAGACCCTTCTTCACATCGTTCGCTGCGCCACCCTGGCCTGCTACCGACTCCACAACACGTCCTACACCGATTTTCCCTTCGCCTTGTCGAGACATGGTCACAACGAGCCGTTAATTTACCGACAATCACGAGTCTTACGACCTGCGACAGGCACCAAGATCATCGCCCATACTTCTCAAATCAGCCAGGCAAAGTGACGGGGGCTATGAGGTCGGACATATGGGCAGCTGACAGCAGCAACTAGCTGCTTCAAAAGGTTGCTGCTGGGTGACATAGGTTGCTTCATAAGTGTAGTGGCTTTGTGGGTGACACAGGAACCCTAATCTGCGCACATTGAGGGGAGAGGCGCGGGGGCGACACGCGGGTAACTGCTGGGAGTGTCGGTCGGCCTGGTGAGTGGGGGAAGAGCGCGCAAGTGGCTGCGGAATGCGAACTGTACGGCTACGGCATCTCCCCCGCTGCTGTGGTGGTTCGGTGGCACACAGGGTGAGCTCACAGGGGCGCGATGTGTGGTTACTGCGACGTGTGCGCATGCGTGTTCCACCGCTCAAGGGGAGTGGGGTGGGGAGCCTGGGGGAGTGGTTTGGTTTGGAGGGCGAGCCGCTCGCTCCCCGAAGTGCAGGAACGTGGACGAAATCGCGCGCATCGGCGGAAATCGTGTTTGTCTCAAAAGAATCGACCCAAATTGCTCCCCGCTCGCCACGTGGGCGTTTTTCTCAATTGATTCGACCCCCTTTCCCCCCGCCCCCCCACCCCGTTTTTCCCGCCCTTGCCCTCCGAAATTCGGGCACCCGCTAGAATCTCGTGAAATCACAAAACGTCACGAATACATGTTTTTTCGTAACGCTAAGATTTCAACATGCGAGCGACATCTGATTGGACAGAACACCTATGACTTCTAATGATAAATTTAGCAGTAATATGGATTTTATTAATTATGTGCCACTGCAGTAACATATTTTTTAAATCTTTGTAATACGAGTAAAGTTTTTTTCTAAATAATATCAAGAAGTACAATCAAACAAAATATTTACCTATTTCAAAAGAGATTTATTTTTATTTGCCGTGGAGCTATTATTATTATAAATTTATGAAATTTAACTCTTAGTTTTTTAAGTTTTCTGGAATAAGCTTCATGTAGATATATAGAAAACATAAAGAAACTATAGGTTGATTCGTCATGTGTTTTTTTTTGCGCCCTTATCCACATTACTGGCATGGGCTAATCCAAAAAAATACGATACAATCAACGTGCATATGAGCCTCCTGAGATTGAGAAGCAACCGCCGAAATTATCGATTGCGAAAGCTGATGTGGCATGCCACAACTACATGGTGGATTTGGCTTGATGTAAAAAGCATGTATTCGTGACTTTTTGTGATTTCACGAAATTCCAGCGGGTGCCCGAATTTCGGAGGGCAAGGGCGGGAAAAACGGGGTGGGGGGGGCGGGGGGAAAGGGGGTCGAATCAATTGAGAAAAACGCCCACGTGGCGAGCGGGGAGCAATTTGGGTCGATTCTTTTGAGACAAACACGATTTCCGCCGATGCGCGCGATTTCGCCAGGAACGTGCGATCGGAGCGGAGAGGTGATGTTCTTATTGGCGGTGTTCGCCAGCACATGTGAACCTGAAAGAAATCCGGCGTCGGGATGGCAACGGAATCAGGAACCGGGGGAGGAACTTGCCGAAGAGGTTTGGGCGAAACACTCGCGAAACTTAGGGCTCTGAAATGGGAAATGGGGTGTCGTTCTGTAGGCGCATTAGGGCAAGTGTGATCTTTGAAAATTTGTGTAAGTTCGAACTCAAACCGCTTTGCACCGTGGCAAAAAATCTCTCTAGTGTATCCCACAGTGTAGATTTTTTCAAGAAGTTCGAACTCAGGGAAGTTCGAAAAAAAATATCGCACGCGCCCTTCGGGCCGTGTTTGCCAGCGCATGTAAAATTGAAAGACGTCGGTGTTCGCCAGCACATCTAAAAAACGTAAGGCCTGGAATGGCCGTGGAATCAGGAACCAGGGGAGGAACCTCCCAAATAGGTATGGGGGGATGGCCAAATCGCTAAATTTCGCCGGAAAGGGGAAGGGTGGCAACGGGATCAGGAACCACCCTCTTCGAAATGGCGAAGCTGACTATCCCGCTGACCACCCTGCTGAGGAGGTAAGTTGAGCACACGTGGAGAACCAACAGACCGCCTACTCTGCACTAAAATATTTTTCTGCACGCCACCAACTTTAGCAACATCGCCGTCGGAGCAGAACTGTTACGAATGGCCTTCGGCTCATCGCTTCCGAACTCCAAAAGCATCACCCGCGTGAACAAAACTCTTCGATACATTACCATGAAATGCCCACGATCATGCATTCATTCAAAGGTCTGGCGCTGTTACCGGAAAGGCACAGACATAACTGCTGCGATCAGAAGTTGATCGCCACCAGGATCTACGCAGGAAGGTTCGCATGCAGTAGAATGATGTTGGTGGGCCCTTGACCTCAATAGCAAAGTGAATGTAAAATGCTTGAGATGGATTAAAACATGCAAATACAGCAAATATAAATATGAGTACAGGGAAGACGAAACGACCTAGCTAGCCATGTACTCTAAGGGGTACATTCCCTTATTCAAATACATCCCCAACCGTGCGGCCCGAACAGTTACGAAACTGTTCCCGCCAAAGCCATCCTGCCTGCAGCTGCCCGATGTCGTCTGCTCCGACGGTCCAGATGTGCTGTAACTGTCTGACGCTTCGAGTCAATTCCAACCGTCTGACTCTTCGCGTTCATTCTCGATACTGCGTGCTTCTCTTGCTGCGGTGAGGAGTGCACAGTAACAATCAAATATTACTATTCGTAACACCCCCCTTCACTCCTGGCCGTAGCTCGACTTGACCTGCTTGACCACGCCGCTGAGTTCGGAGCAGTGTTGATACTGCTGGCGTGGCAGTCGCTTCGTGAGGAAGTCGGCTGCCATGTCACCGGTCGGGCAGTAGGTCAAGTTGACCTTGCCCTTGTCCACTTCGTCCTTCACGAAGAAATACCGCAGCGCGATGTGCTTGGTGCGGTTGACGAAACCAGGCTTGTTCGCGATGCGAATCGCGCTCTGGTTGTCGCAGTGAAGACGAAATGTGGGCGAAGCTGGAATTTTCGCCTCTTGCAGGAGTTCCTGCAGGTAGAGGCCTTCGCGAACTGCTGCGGTTGCTGCGATGAATTCCGCTTCGGCTGACGACAGGGCTTCCAGCTCCTGTTTCTGCGAGTTCCAGGAGATTGGTCCCGTTGGCTCGAGTCGGAACAGGAAGCTGTCAGAATCCCAGCCACTAACCACTGGGATAAAAGGGCTTGTTTGTGTAGCGGGTGAGTGCGCCCATAACCCCCCAGGCCGCCGTGCCTGTAACCCTTCCCTAGGATCAATCGGGGATCACCAGTAGACCTCTGACACCCCCCCGCACTGGGATGCCCGAGGTGCACACACCGGGATTCGAACCCGAGACCTTCGCTCTGATACCATGTCAGAATCCCAGCCACTAACCACTGGGATAAAAGGGCTTGTTTGTGTAGCGGGTGAGTGCGCCCATAACCCCCCAGGCCGCCGTGCCTGTAACCCTTCCCTAGGATCAATCGGGGATCACCAGTGGACCTCTGACAGAAGCCAGTCCTGGACCGTCGATTATCGGGGTCTGCTGCGTGATCGGCGTCCACGTAGCCGACGAGGTTGAAGGATGGGGTTGGTGCAGTTGAGTAGCACAGCCCAATCTTGGGCGTTGAGACGAAGAATTGAAGGGCGCGCTGCAGGTCCAGGAGATTCTCAGCCGTTGGTTTGCGTGAGTACTGCGCCAGCTGACTAGCGATGTACGAGAGGTCTGGCCTGCAGGTGACAGAGGCGAAGAGAAGGCATCCCAACTGCTGCTGGTAAGTCTGAACTCCAGCAGGGGATAGGGCTTTGTTGTCGGGTTTGTGGTTCGGTCCAGGGGTTCGGTAGGGAGTTGAGAGGGGTGCAGGTGAAATGTTGAACCGCTTCCCTAACTCCTCTGCGTACTTAGCCGCTGAAAGGTGAATGGTCTCAGGCGCGTAGGAGATATTGAGGCCTAGGAACTGCTTCACCTCGTAGTTGCACGTGATGTCGACGCGCCCCGCCAAGGCCTTCTTGAATTGCTCAAGAAGCTGGTTGTTTGAGCCTGTGTAAAGAAGATCGTCGATGTAAACTGTGAGGAGAATGTATTCGCCGCGGAAATCGCGGCGGTACATTCCTGGATCGTGCGGCATCTGCTTGAACCCGATTTCAAGCAGGATATTGTGCAGGTACTGCTGCCACAGCCTTGGAGCCTGCTTGATCCCGTAGAGCGACTTGCGTGGTTGACACACGCGCGAGTCCCCTTTGCTGTAGGTGTGCGGCTGCTCCACGTAGATCACGGCGTCTACTAACGCGTACAGGAACGCGTTCTTCACGTCGATCTGGCGGAGTGGTAGGTGCCTTGCAGCTGCGATAGCGAGCAAAATCCGGACGGAAGTGTGGCGGCTAACCGGAACATCTGATCGAAGTCGATGCCATGTCTCTGATCGTAACCGCGCACCACCCAACGCGCCTTGAAGCGCTCGATCGTTCCGTCCGCTGCGGTGTTCACACGGAAGACCCACTTCCCCGAGAGGATCCTTGCGCCTTTGATTGCCGCACGGTCGACCAGCACCCAGGTGTCACGGGACTCCAACGCCTTAACCTCCGCGTCCATCGCCTCGCGCCACTCCTTGCTGTGTGGTCCAGAGAGAGCTTCGCGCGGGTTTCGAGGCTCGATGACACGTGGTGCCTTGGAGGTCGCGGTGTGAAGCCCGAGCAGTAGCAGCCCTGAGATGGTGCTGTCGTGGCGGCGTTGCGGGATGACTTCGGCACATCGTCGTCATCGCTCTCTGGCTCAGGTGGTGCTGGTGGTGATGCGCCTCTGCCGCTTCCGCCCGTTCCGTTTCCGCCTGATCCGCCCATTCTTCCTTCCGGAGAATCGTCGTCGTCGTCGTCGCTGCTGCGCCGATCTTCCCAAGTGAATTCGGCCCTGGTGTCTTGCTCCAGGAGTGCTGCAGCGGCTTCGTCTTCGGGCGTTGCGTAGCTGTGCCCGTTGTTCGCGTAGACGCGATCCGCGTTTCTCTGTTCGTCGTCGCGGAACTGGTCGAGGAAGAGGCGTTCGTAGAAGATGACGTCGCGGGCGTGTGCGGTTTTCTGGCTGAGGAGATCCAACACGATCCATGCCTTGTACTCGTGACTGATGCCGAGGTGAATTCCCCAGCGCGCGCGACTGGCGAATTTGCCGATGGTTGACGTCGGCGGGCGGTACTGCACCATGCACCCCCATACGCGCAGCATCGATGTGTCCCCCTTTGTCCCAGTCCATTTGACGTGCGGGGACAGGTTGCCGGTGATTGCGGTGGTTGAAAGCAGGTTATGCACCCGCACGGCGTGGTGCATCGCGTAGGTCCAGTAGATCGGCGGCAGCTTTGACTGCTTCATCAGCGCCCGCACCTTCGTCATCAGCGTGCGGTTCGTCCGCTCAGCTACGCCCTGCTGCTGGTGCGCGTAGGGGAGAGAGATGTGGTGCTCGATCCCCTTTTGCGCCAGGTAAGTCTGCATCTGGTTGCTCCTGAATTCTGCCGCGCCGTCAGATTGCCAGATTTTCAGCTTCTTCCCAAACTGCCGCTCCGCATGAGCCAGCCAGAGGTGAAATACCTCGTAGGCTCTCTCGCGCGTTTCCACGTTTGCGACCCACACGTAGCGCGTTCCCGCATCGATGAAGGTGAGCGTATACAATTCGTCCTCGACTCCGCAGTGTTCCACGTTCAGGAAGTCGTTCTACACCTTGTGCAGCTTGGGATAGCGAATCGTCCCAGGTTCAAGCAGCGGGAACGACTGGTGGCTTAGTGCAGCTTCGGGGCAGATGGTGCAGTTGCGCGGATGTGTCGCGCCTCTCACTTCGGAGCCATCAGGGCGCAGGAGTGCGCCAGGAGCGAAGACGCCTGCGTCGATGCAGTTTTTCAGCGTCGCGCGTGAAGGATGTCCGAGGCGCTGGTGCCAGAGTGCATCGTCAGCGCGAAAGCCGGAGGTGCGCATCCAGTATAGCGCGCGCGAGCTTCCTCAAGGTCTTCGTCAGGTATGGGAGCAGGTTCTGCTATTGCTTCCTCTACTTCTTCTTCTGCCGCGGTAGTCAGCATCAGCGCCAGAAACTCTCTGTCGCGGATCTCAGAGAGCGGAATGTTGGTCCCAGGGATGGTTCCAGGGACGAAGGTGGGTTCGCGCGGTTCGGGAGCAGGTCCGTAGACGGTGCGACGCGGGGTTGATGGTTCGTTGCCCCAGTGGATGGTGTCCCACGGATCGTGGTGCAGCGGATTGTCAGGGGGAGGTAGTCCAAGTGGAGCTTGGCGCGGGGGACGACCGAGGGGAACAACTGCGGGTGTTGTCTCAGCTACTTCGGTTTCTTCTTCTCCCCCCCTTTGTTCTTCGAGGGAAGCTCCCCAACCGATGTCGTTGCCGCCAGACGCGACGCCCCATCCATCGCTTGCGCTCGCCCAGGTTCCGCCAGTGTCTCCCCATCCACCAGTGTCGCTCGTTCCCCATCCGCCAACGCTCCCCCACCCCCCTTCATTGGAGGCACTTTCTTCCGCTTCGGCTCCCCATGCGCCGCAAGCGAATGTCCCGCGCGCTTCGGTGAGGCTTTGCTGGCGAAGTTCCTCAGCTTCGCGCCACACCAGTTCTTCCTCTTGTTCCATGGTAAGTTTGGCCGTGGGATCGCGCCAGTGGCGCGCGACTCCACGTACAGTAAGTCCAAGGTTCCGCGGCGTTGTCCGCGCAGGATGCCTTCGAGCCGCTGCGAGGGTGGTCCGGCGTGGGGACTTTGGTCAGCCCCAAACACGCGGCGAGTAGTGACCTCAAGCTCGAGCTAGACATTCCTTCTTCTGGTGGCGCGTGGCGCTCTGCTTCAGCAATGGCAGCAAGTCCTCGGCCATCAATTGCGCTGATTGATGTCGTCGGCGTGTGACAATCCCTGCAGATGCCGTCTGGGTCAGGGTTGTGCAGCGCCGTTTCGCGTGGGTGTGGGTGATGCGGCACCCACGGCCTGCCGTCAGGGTGCTTCCAATCCCTGCGGTGGATGTGCTCGAAGCGCAGTGGCACGAGATCGATTAACTCGTGCGAGTCGCCGCTGCAGTCGGGAATGTCGAAATCCAGGACATACACTCCATTTTCGGAGTGCGCTCGTCCGATCTGTCGGCGGGGGAAGTTGCGCGATTCATAGTGCAGCAGGATGTCATGCGTCGCGCGATCCGTGCTGAGGTCGACGCCGCAATCCATGAGCTGTGCGGCGGACAGAAGGTTGAAGCGCAGGTTCTGGACGATTAGCACATCGTTGAGCGTGATGTGCGTGCGGCTTCCACGTGCTTTGAGCATGACAATACCTTGAGCGCTTGCGCGCAGGCGCGTATTGTTGGCCACGGTGACATTGGTGAATGTAGGGGTGGCGACGGCGTTGGATATGTAACGCTCGGAGCCCACCATATGCTGGCCGCAACAGCTGTCCAGGTACCAGGTGTTGTAGCGCTTGTTGTCGTCACGTGCGAGCAGCGCCAGTCGCGGCGTGACGATGTGCGGAGTGTCGAACTTCAAAAATTGCTCGCGCGAGAGCCAATCAAGTGGCGCCACCCGCATATCAGGTACGTGCGGGGAACTTTCAAGTAGCGCGACTGGAAGGTTCCAGTCCTGATCGTCGTCGTCGGTGAAGTCGTGGCGTGGACTGAACGGGTTGTTGTTGTGGAATGCGCCAATGGGGTGCGTTGCCGGCTCGGGTGAAGGTGAACGCACGCGACGACAACGCGACTCGCCTGTCATGACCATGTTGCTCATGATGGTGCGAACTGGTGCAGTTGAGGATGGCTGCTGCTGCTGAGGCTGAACTGTTGAGTTCAGGTTGCGCGCGGGTGGGGGTTGATACCCCTGGGCTGGACGCACGTCGCCTCGTGCGTCTTGTCGGCCTGACCAGTTGCTCGGATTAGTCTGGTGAGGGCGAGATCGGGATTTGCATCGATCCGCCAGATGCCCGAAATTTCTGCAAATTTTGCAGTAGAGGCGCCTCGGCCGTCGCTCTTCGTTGTTGTCGGCGTAGAAGGCGATCCGTTCTCTTTCTCGTCGCGGCGCTGGTCGCTGCTGATCCATATCCCTTTGTTCGACAAGAAGGGCGGCGCAAAGGGCGGCCTCCGAGATGACCCCCTGCTGTCGGAGAAGCGCCTTGCAGGGCCGCCACTCTGGGCCGAGCCCTTGAAGCACGATATTAACGAAGATTTCCTCCGAGATCGAGTTTCCCAGCTTCGCGATTTGATCGCGAAGGCTCCGACAGCGATTAAGATAGTTGTTGACCTTCTCCCCTGCGGTCATCTTAATTTCCAGTAGCTCCTGGAGTATTCGGCTCGACGAGACAGAGTCCTTGGGCTGATACACTCCTGTCAGGTGCCGCCAGGCGTTGAGGGCTGGAGCAGCCGAGGTCTTGTATGAACGAATGTTGAGCTGCACCGCCGGCGACATACTACGCAGCAGGATCCCGTAGGCCTTTAGGGACTCGTTGTAACAGCAAGTCCGGGCGTCGTCGGTGTCCTGAGCAGGTTCCGCGTAGCTCCCGTCGAAATAATGGAAGATTTGGGCGTTCTGCAGCAAGAGCTCCAATTCGAAGCTCCAGGTATAGAAGTCTCTGCCGTCAAAACAGGTACTTGTCTTTATTTTTGATATGCTGAGAAACCTTGATTGAGCGGAGAGAATTGCCTCTTCACTGGGACGGGGAGCTTTGGGGGTTGAGCCATTTGTGTCGAGGGAGAAAGTTTGCGGGACGGTGTTCTGCCCGGTTGGGCCGGTTGAGACGGCTGCGAGGATGTTCCCGCGTCGCCGTTCCGCAATGTTTGGAGTCCTTGCTCCAAGCTGGTGAGTCGCTGAAGGAGTTGTGCGAGGACTTCGGTGCCGATCGTCGTCGTTTCCTCGCTTGTCGCAGCCGGGTTGGCTTGTGTTTCAACCGTCAGATTAGTCTGACCACCAGATCCTCCGGCCATTCTCACACGCGATCGTGTGCCGGACGCCACTTTCCGAATGTCGCAATTTTCGGGAGTGGTAGTGCGAAGGATTCCCGAGCCGCTCTCATACCATGCTGCGATCAGAAGTTGATCGCCACCAGGATCTACTCAGGAAGGTTCGCACGCAGTAGAATGATGTTGGTGGGCCCTTGACTTCAATAGCAGACTGAATGTAAAATGCTTGAGATGGTTTAAAACATGCGGATACAACAAATATAAATATGAGTGCAGGGAAGACGAAACGACTTAGCTAGCTATGTACTCTAAGGGGTACATTCCCTTATTCAAATACGTTCCCAACCGTGCGGCCCGAACAGTTACGAAACTGTTCCCGCCAAAGCCATCCTGCCTGCAGCTGCCCGATGCCGTCTGCTCCGACGGTCCAGATGTGCTGTAACTGTCTGACGCTTCGAGTCAATTCCAACCGTCTGACTCTTCGCGTTCATTCTCGATACTGCGTGCTTCTCTTGCTGCAGTGAGGAGTGCACAGTAACAATTAAATATTACTATTCGTAACAGTAACAATATGGATAGAACATCGTGCGTTATAGTACCTTCACGCCCAGCCGGATTTCAACTACAACAGTTCCGCTGGTTGGACTACATATAACCCAACTTCCATTAAATTCTAGTGTATGAAAAAGGCTCATTAAATATCACCGATACATTTATTAAACTGCCACATTACCCAACTACACGCCATATTGATGGCCTGATCCAACCCACTGTAGTTTATTGTTGAACTTTGTTCGTGGTGCACTGTTGTTTCTTGCATATAACTTGTACCTCTTTCCACTACTCAAGCCCTTTTTTCTTTATCACATCCCTTTGCTACCTGTCAGAATAACTGAGGCAGGAATGAATGAACTAGCAGAAAGTTTGGTACAAGTAGGAAACCCTAAGTTTGTGTACCCCCTAAGGTGTAACCCACTACAGCCTACACAACTTAAACATGCAATGTTTGACACACCCCCATAGGCGCAGTGGGAGACAACCACAGGGTCATGAGACCAGTCAAAGCAAAGCAAAGCAAGCTCAGGGTGGATCTCAAGGATACCACACAAATTCCGAGCACAAGCAAGTGGTCACAAGACCAGTTCACATGCAGTTTGATAATATAACAAGAGATACAGCGATCACAACCTAGTAAGAGGAAACATGCAGGTATGTATAGAGATCACAGTACAAGCAGAGTCAAGCAGTAAGCAAGTGAGGTCCAGCAGGCACAAGGCCCAGAAGAGTACAGAAACGCTGATGGTCACAAGGCTGAAGCGCCTTGGTGAACACATCAGCAGTGTTGGCCCGAGTGGCCACGTAACGCAGACGAAGCTGACCGCGCTGCTGCAGCTCTCGAGCAAGGAAGTAGCGCAGAGCGATGTGCTTCGTTCTGTGCTCCAGTCTGTGCTCCTCACACAAGGCAATGGCAGCCTTGTTGTCGACGTACAGCACTGGAGGAGAACGAGGCCGCTCTCCCAAGTCGGTCAGCAGGTAGGTGAGCCAGTGTAGCTCCTGGGCAGCCATGGCTGTGGCGTATATCTCAGCCTCACAACTGGAGCTGAGAACAGAAGAAGAGCGTGTAGAACGCCAAGAAACTGAACCAGAGCCAAGACTGAATGTGTAACCCTGAGACGACCGCTGAGTAGCCTGGTCGTCAACCCAAGAGGCGTCTGAGTGCCCAGTGAGTACAACTCGGTCTCGCCCTCCAAGCACTAGTCCCATGCCCGACGTACTGCACAAGTAGCGCAACACCCTCTTAGCGGCATCCATGTGCTCCTTCCGGTGACGGCCAGGAGCGACATAGCGTGCAAGGATGCTAAGAGGGTATGCAAGGTCAGGTCGAGTGCAGGTCATCAGGTACATGAGGCAGCCCACAAGCTCTGGATACGGGCCACTCGGCTCTACGGACTCATCCGAAGGCACAGCTGGGAGCGAGTGACCGGTAGGCAGAGGAGTGGGCTGGGGCGAGGAGTACGTGAAGCGGAAGCGCTGAAGGACCTGCTGCACCATGTGTGACTGAGTCAAGGTGATGGTGCGCTGTGCTCTGTCCCGGGTGATCCGCAAGCCAAGATAGCTTGTCTGTGCACGTGTGTCTCTTCTGCAGCTCCGACTTCACGTGGGCGAGTGCCGCAGTGTCAGCAGTGGCAAAGACCAAGTCGTCAACGCACACTAGGATGTAGAATGGCGGCAGCGAGGTGTCGGTGCGTAGAAACAGCGACGGGTCAGCAGTAGAGGGAGCGAACCCAAGAGCCGCAAGTGTCGTCCTCAGTGTGTCGTGCCACTCACGTGGCGCCTGGCGGAGACCGTAGACCGGCCGCCGGAGGCTCCACTGGGTACCAGGAGGAAACGACCCAGTGAAGCCAGGAGGGCGGCACAGCCAGATCTCCTCGTGCAGGCTGCCCTGTAAGAAAGCAGTGCTGAAGTCAAGTGAGTGAAGCTCGTAGTCGCACTGAGCGGCTATGTGCAGCAACACCCGAAGAGTGGTCATCTTCGGGGTGGGGGAGAAGGTCTGGAAGAAGTCTACTCCCTCTCGCTGACTGAAGCAACGAGCAACGTAGCGCGCCTTGAAGACAGGAGGAGAACCCGGCGGCCGCTTCACCCTGAAAATCCACATGCCACTGACGATATTCGCCCCAGGTGGGGGAACCTCGTCAACGTAGGTGCCTGTGGACTTCCAGGAAGCCATCTCTGCGTCCATGGCTATCTGCCACTGAGAGGAGTAGGCCTCTGCGTAAGAGCGCGGAGTCGGGATGTCTGGTGCATCCGGGTCTCCCTCAGGGGCGACTAGCATGGACACGAGATGGGGCAAAGCAGTAGCAAAGCACTGGAACTCCTCCTGTCTGTCCTCAAGGACGTCTGTGCCAAGAGCACACTCACCCCCGACGGACGGAGGACAGACAGACTCAGACTCAGCAACAAGGCTAGCGGCGTAGTCTAGACGACACCTGGCAGCAAAGTCAACCAACTCAGCGACCAGAGCAGACGCAGCAGAGGACTCAAAGGTAGGGTCAGTGACAACAGTGGCGAGGAGACGCGTGACAGTGGGACTGGCAGCACGAAGGGAGTCAGACTCCGGGTCAGGAAGAGTAGGAAGAGAGGACGGAGGAGGAGACGGCAGAGGGACACGCTGGGGAGCAGTGGAGCGACGGAGCACCATCTGGTGAGTGCCTGGGACAGCAGGAGGACGCTGACGCGGGACACGACGAACAGTGCGAGCAGCACGAACAGGTGACGCAGAGCGAGACGCAGGTGACACAGGACGAGACTCAGGCTCACGACGCTCCGTAAGACCTCCTGTGGGACCAGTGTAAGGAGAAGGACCAGGGAGAGGCGAGGCAGGCGGTAACTGTGACTGCGACTGGACAGGTGGAGGACACTCTAAGGAGGGAGAAGGACAAGGAGGAGGAGCCTGACCAAGAACCTGCTGAAGGAGCGGCACGAAGTACGGTCGCGGCCGCGCAGTGTCTCCAGAACCAGTAGAGACACCAGCGTCAGGGTCCTCAGCACCAGCAGTAGCTCCAACTCCAGGGTCCGCAGCACCAGCAGCAGCTCCAACGCCCGAGTCCTCAGCACCAGCCACAGCGCCAACTCCAGGGTCCGCAGCACCAGCAGCAGCTCCAACGCCCGAGTCCTCAGCACCAGCCACAGCGCCAACTCCAGGGTCCGCAGCACCAGCAGCAGCTCCAACGCCCGGGTCCTCAGCACCAGCCACAGCGCCAACTCCAGGGTCGGCAGCACCAGCAGCAGCTCCAACGCCCGTGTCCTCAGCACCAGCCACAGCGCCAACTCCAGGGTCCGCAGCACCAGCAGCAGCTCCAACGCCCGGGTCCTCAGCACCAGCCACAGCGCCAACTCCAGGGTCCGCAGCACCAGCAGCAGCTCCAACGCCCGAAACCTCAGCACCAGCCACAGCGCCAACTCCAGGGTCCGCAGCACCAGCAGCAGCTCCAACGCCCGGGTCCTCAGCACCAGCCACAGCGCCAACTCCAGGGTCCGCAGCACCAGCAGCAGCTCCAACGCCCGGGTCCTCAGCACCAGCCACAGCGCCAACTCCAGGGTCCGCAGCACCAGCAACAGCAGCAGGACCTGCGGCACCAGGGTCCGCGACACCAGGAGCGCCACTGCGAAGGCTACAGCGCCGCGTGTACCACTCTCGGATCCGCTGAAGGGAGGGCAGCTCCCGTCTAGGAGGGGAAGCACTAGTACCAGCTCCAGCAGCACTCCTGGCTCCAGAAGCACCTCTCCTGAGGCTGCAGTACTGTAAGTACCTCTCCTGCAGCTGCTGTGAGGAGAGGGCTCCTCCAGGTGGAGCACTCCCAGGCTCAGCACCTCCAGACTCAGCACCCCCAGACTCAGTACCCCCAGGCTCAGCACCCCCAGGCTCTGCACGCTCAGGCTCCGCACCCCCAGGCTCCGCACACTCAGGCTCAGCACCCTCACGCGAAGCACCCGCAGGCTCAGTACCCCAAGCAGGACGAGAGTCGACAGCTACCTCGACAGGCTCAACCGGGTCTACCTGGGACACACCTGAGGGAGCGGCACCCTGAGGGGGGAGGGGATCTAGTACAGCAGCACCTGGAGCGAGGAAGAGAGGCGGGGGGGGGAGCGGGGCAATGCGATAGGGGAAGAGGCGGTAGTAGGGGACGGACTCGTCAAAAGTGACGTCCTGAGAGGACAGGACACGGCGCGAGGTGGCGTGGTAAAACTGCCAACCAGGCGCGTCCGGGACAAAGCCAAGGAAGACACAAGGAACAGCGCGAGAGGAGAGCTTGTCCGCGGACGTATCGCGAACAAAAGCTCGGGATCCCCAGACCCGAAAACGCGACGCATCGCCAACCTCTCCCGTCCAACGCAGTGTCGGGGAAGTCTCCGGTAAGGAGACACGGGGCCAGAGGTTGAGCTGATGCGCAGCGTATCGGATTGCAAACGGCCACAGAAAGTGGGGGGCAGCCGCATGGATCAAGGAGGTACGAGCGACCTCCATGACCAAGCCAATGCAGCGCTCAGCAACCCCATTCTGCTGTGGAGAGGCCGGAAGCGTGAACGACTGCTCAATGCCGTGCTCCGCACAGTAGGCTGCCAAGAGGTCGGAGGAGAACTCACCACCTCTTTCAGAGTGCAAACGTAATACAGGAAAGTCCGAGCGGAAACGCTCGCTGAGCTGGAGACGAGCTCTGCGGATCCAAGGGATCAAGACATCAGGGACCTCACCCTTGGTGCGCAAGGGGAAGACCGTGGTGTAGCGCGAGTAGTCGTCAACAACGATCAGGAAGTACCTCTCCTGACCCTGTCCACGGACGCGGGCTGGGCCCCACACGTCCATGTGGAGCGTCTGTAAGGGAGCAGTCGTCGGGGGAAACGAGGAGGAGTGAGGAGCGGCGCGCTGCCGCCCCTCGACACAGGGAAGACAGGGAGGAGCAGGCGAGGGTGGGAGGGGAGGGAGAACCCTGGGAAGACCAGAGACAAGGTACCGTTTGTGCATGGCACGAAGGCGCTGCACAGACGGGTGACCAAGTCGGTGGTGCCAGAGGACGGTCTCGTGCGCCAGAGAGCGACACGAGCAGGGGGCCGACAGCTGACCTGACGCAGACGCAGACGCAGCTACCTGAGGGGACTCAGTGGTCAGTGTGTACAGGTCCGACCCCGGCTGCCGAGTGAAGGTAGCCAGGTGACGGCCCGTCCGAGCACACGTGCAGTGTGTCACGCGCTCATAGGCAGGGGTGAACTGGTGAACACCCCCGTCCCTGAGCGCACAACCTGCCACCAAGTTCGTAGAGAATGAGGGGAGGTGGAGACCTGACAGTGTGCCCGATGGGACCGCAGGACAAGGAAGGACAGTGGAGGAGGTCGCAATGACCGGACCCCCAGAGGGGTCAGCGAGGGAGACAGCAACTGGCCGAGCGAGTGGCTCAAGGACAGTGCGGTCACGAAAGAAACAGCGAGAAGCACCTGAGTCCAGTGTGAAGGTGTGCAGTGCCGCAGTCGACTCAGTACCAGGGGGCACGGACTCACTAGCACCTAGAGCAGCAGCCTCACCAGCACCTGGGGTAGCAGACACGCGAGTACCTGGAGTGGGAGCGTTACTAGCACCTAGAGCGGGTGCCTCACTGGTCCGAATGCCCGGGTCGGGCGGAACACGCAGGTACTGAGCACCCTCTCCACTAGTAAACATCACATACATGGCAGTGAGAATAGCATCAAAGTCTAGTGCATAGATATCAACTCCCTTCTTCATCAGATCAAACCAGCGGGGCAGCTCAGTGGCATCAGGGAACTGAGTGCGCCAAGCGTCGTCAAGGCGAGAGAAACAGCGCTGCGTGGGGTGCGGCCTCCCACACGTCTGACCAGTGCGGTCACCAGTGCGGATGACGTACGTGCAGCTAAGGCCACCCCCCCCCCCCCCCCCCCCCCCCCCCCCCGTGCTGAGAGTACCACTCACGGACCTCCTGGGGCGACGGAGTGTGCTGCTGGCTCTGGCCACCGCCAGCGCCTCCACGACCACCACCGCCGCCGCCACCTCCTCGACCACCCCCTCCCTTGCCGCCGCCGCGACCACCGCCGCCCCCACCACCGCCCTCGCCCCTGCCACCGCCCCCGCCGCTGCCGTCACCACCCCCACCGCTGCCACTAGTCCCTCCAGCCCCACCACCACCCCCACCGCCTCCACCCCCGCCTCCACCACCGCCTCCCCCCGCCGTCACCACCGCCTCCCTTGCCCCCTCTGCCCCTGCGGCGTCCGCTTGGAGCGGACGCAGTCCCGACCTTCTCAGCACCAAGGAGGTCGACAGCAGGCGCAGAGGATACAGATGGAAGAAGGGGGGAAGGGGAACACCCCTCAAAGAAAGGGGTGCGGGGGTCGCCACGAGAGGCACCTACAGCGACGATGCTCGCCTCAGCTGCAAGTAGTTCCTTCTCGAGGAGGGCAATGGTGAGCTCAGTGGGGCAGCGAGCTAGGAAGTGATCCCTGACTGCGCGGAGAGAGTCAGGGAGGCGGGTGACGATGTGGTAGAGAGTGAGCCAGAGCGGGGGGGGGGTTCTTAGCAAGGAACTCATCGGGCATAGCAGCACGGAAGCGGGCCTCATTAGTTTTGAGGTGGGTGATGAGGTCAGCAACTGTGTGAAAGGAGGCCAGGTCGGGGAACAGGTAGGGGAGTGAGAGGCGGCCTAGTGCGGCAGAAGCAGGTGAGGAGTAGCGAGCAACGACAGCAGTGTACAGTTCCTTAGCAGTCTTGTGCTGGCCAAAGTGCTCGCGCTCATCTATCGGCAGGGAGTTGCGAATAGCAAAGCGAGCGTGGGCGTCACGAGTCTGCCACTGTGAGCGGGCAGTGCTGTCAGCAGTAGTAGGAGGGGCAGTAGCATGGCCGAGGGCATGATCGTACTGCGAGATGTCCTCCTTGGCAGTGAGCTGTAGGAAGAGGTGCAGGTCATCTAGCCAGGTGTCAAATTTCACTGGGCGGCCCTCAACATCGAAAGCTAGCACAGGAGTGTCAAACATTATATGTTTATATGATTGTAGGCTGTAGTGGGTTACACCTTAGGGGGTACACTAGATTAGGGTTTCCTACTTGTATCCAACTTTGTGCTAGTACAGTCATTCCTGTCCGTTCATTCTGACATGGTATCAGAGCAGGTCCTTCACTAGGACCGTTTTAGGGCCCACCGTTACCTACCTACCTACCTACCTACCTACCGTGCGCCCTCGTGCGCCATCGCGCCCTCGTGCGCCTCTTACTACCGCGCGCCCTCGTGCGCCCTCGCGCCCTCGTGCGCCTCTTACTACCGCGCGCCCTCGTGCGCCCTCGCGCCCTCGTGCGCCTCTCCCTACCGCGCGCCCTCGTGCGCCCTCGCGCCCTCGTGCGCCTCTCCCTACCGCGCACGCACGGCCTTCTAGCCACCCGCGCGCGGCCCGTTTTCTTTTTAGCGCGCGCGACCCGCTAACCGCCCGCGCGCGGCCCGTTTCCTCGCGCGCGCGACCCGCTCGCCGCCCGCGCGTGCCCCGCCCGTCTGTCGCGACGCCCTGGGGAGCATGCGAGCGCCCCGCCCGTCCGTCGCGACGCACTGGGGAGCCCGCGAGCGCCCCGCCCGGTCGTCGCGGCGCCCTTGGGAGCCCGCGCGCGCCCCACCTCGCCGTCGTGGCGCCCTCGGGGGTCGCGCGCGAGTCCCTCCCGCCCGTCCATCGCGGCGCCTTGGGCAGCAGCACTCGCCACCCCCCCTCCACCCGCCCACCCGACCGTTCTGGCGCCTTGGGGGTCGCGCGCCGTCCCCCCTCACCATCCCCCGCGCTCCTGCCCCTATCCCACCCGTTTTAGGGTTTTGGGGCGCTGCTGCAGCTGCCGCCGCTGAACCTGCAGCAGCGGCCGCCGCTGAGACTGCGGCAACTGCCGCCGCCGAGCCTGCAGCTGCTGCCGCCGCTGACCCTGCATCAGCTGCCGCCGCCGACTCTGCAGCCGCTGCCGCCACCGTACCTGCAGCAGCTGCCGCCGCTGGGACGGCGACTGCTGCCGCCACTAGCCCTGCAGCAGCGGCCACCGCCGAGCCTGCCGCAGTTGGCGCTGCCGTCACTGCTGCCCCGGTCCCTGCAGCAGCCGCCCCTGGCATCTCGAGCAGCTGCCGCGGAGCTCCCTACTGCGGCCTGGCCTCGCTCTGCAGTTGCAGCGGCCCCGCTGTCACCTCCACCTTGCGCCTGCCCCGCTGACCACTGGTGAGCATTCCCCTGCCAGCACTGCTACCGCTGCTACTGCTGCTACTCCCACTGTCACTGCTCCTGCTGTTACTGCCGCTGGTGCTACTGTTCCTGACGTGACCAGATGCAGCTCCAGGACCGTGCGCGTGAGTCCCTCACGCTCCAGCAGGCTCGTGAGTGGTACGCTAGTTTAGGCTGTCGGGGTGGCCGTCGTGGTCGTCGCTCTGGAGTGCGTCGTTCGGGAGCATCTGGTAGTGGACAGGGGCAGCAGCAGTTACGCTCCAGCGGGCCCGTGAGTGGTACGCTAGTTTGGGCTGTCGGGGTGGCCGTAGTGGTAGTCGCTCTGGCGTGCGTTGTTCGGGAGCATCTGGTAGTGGACAGGTGCAGCAGCAGTGTCCTCTTACGCTCCAGCGGGCTCGTGAGTGGTACGCGAGTTTGGGCTCTCGGGGTGGTGGTCGTGGTAGTCACTCTGGAGTGCGTCGTTCGGGAGCTTCTGGTCGCGGACCGGTGCAGCTGCCGTGTAGTGTGAGTGAGGCTGCCGCTCTAGGTGCTAGTGAGACCGCCACTGCAGGTGCTCGCGTGTCTACCACCTCAGGTGATGGTGAGGCTGCCGCCCTAGGTGCCAGTGAGTCTGTCCCCCCTGGTACTGAGTCGACTGAGGCACTGCACACCTTCACCCTGGACTCAGGTGCTTCTCGCTGTTTCTTTCGTGACCGCACTGCCCTTGAGCCGCTTGCTCGGCCAGTTGCTGTCTCCCTCGCTGACCCCTCTGGGGGTCCGGTCATTGCAACCTCCTCCACTGTTCTTCCCTGTCCTGCGGTCCCGTCGGGCACACTGTCCGGTCTCCACCTCCCCTCGTTCTCTACGAACTTGGTGGTGGGTTGTGCGCTCCAGGACGCGGGTGTTCACCAGTTCACCCCTGCCTACGAGCGCGTGACACACTGCACGTGTGCTCGGACGGGCCATCACCTGGCTACCTTCACTCGGCAGCCGGGGTCGGACCTGTACACACTGACCACTGAGTCCCCTCAGGTAGCTGCGTCCGCGTCTGCGTCTGCGTCAGGTCAGCTGTCCGCCCCCTGCTCGTGTCGCTCTCTGGCGCATAAGTAGGCAGCGCGACTCAGGTAGGGCGGCTCGGTCCAGAGAAGCTGCACAGTACGGGCGGCGCGGCTCGGTTCAGGTAGGGCGGCGCGGCTCGGTTAGGGCGGCGCGGCTCGGCTCGGACTGGGCGGCTCGGTTCAGGCGACTCGGTTCGGGCGGCCTGGTTCTGGCGGGGCCGTGGCTGTCGCGTGCGGGGCGTTAAGGGGCGGCAGGTAGGGTCGACGGGGTCGCTAAGGGGCGGCGCGCGGGGTCGACGGGGCCAGCGGGGCCGGCGTGCGGGGTCGACGGGGCCGCGAAGGCCTCTAAGCGGGGCGCGCGCGGGGTCGACGGGGCCAGCGGGGCCTCTAAGCGGGGCGCGCGCGGGGTCGACGGGGCCAGCGGGGCCTCTAAGCAAGGCGTGCGCGAGGTCGACGGGGCCAGCGGGGCCTCTAAGCGGTTCGCGTGCGAGGTCGACGGGGCCAGCGGGGCCTCTAAGCGGGGCGCGCGCGCGGTCGACGGGGCCAGCGGGGCGGCGCGCGAGTCGCAAAAGGGCGGCGCGCGGGATCGACGGAGCCTTAAGGGGCCGAAAAAGAGAGGCGCGCGAGGGCGTTGGGGGGGAGGCGCTAAGGCGCGCTCCGACAGTAGGGCGCACGAAGGCGCTAGTAGGTGTTAAACTGTATTATGCTTGTAGGCTGTAGTGGGGTAGCCAATATGGGGTACAACCCCAACTAGGGTTTCATATTTGTACCCAAACTTCTGCTAGTTCATTCATTCTTGCCTAGTTATCTTGAGATGGTATTCAGAGCAGGAGGTCCCTAGGACCTACCGATCGTTTTTTTTTAAGGGCCCACCACCGCTCGCATGCGGTTACCACGCTACCCCGTGCCCTAGCCTCGTAGCGCCCTCGTGCGCCCTCGTTAGCGCCCTCGCGCGCCCCTCGTTAGCGCCCTCGCGCGCACCCTCGTTCGCGCCCTCGCGCGCCCCTTGTTAGCGCCCTCGCGCGCCCCTTGCTAGCGCCCTCGCGCGCCCCTCACTAGCGCCCTCGCGCGCCCCTCGCAGTGTCGCCCGCCCGCCGAGCCGCCCGCTCGCAGCCCGCTCGTCCCGCTGCCCGCTTCGCAGCCCGCCCGCCCGCTCGCTGCCCGCTTCGCGGCCCGCCCGCTTCGCAGCCCGCTCGCCCCGCTGCCCGCTTCGCAGCCCGCCCGCCCGCTCGCTGCCCGCTTCGCGGCCCGCCCGCTTCGCAGCCCGCCCGCCCGCTCGCTGCCCGCTTCGCGGCCCGCCCGCTTCGCAGCCCGCTCGCCCCGCTGCCCGCTTCGCAGCCCGCCCGCCCGCTCGCTGCCCGCTTCGCGGCCCGCCCGCTTCGCAGCCCGCTCGCTCGCTGCCCGCTTCGCGGCCCGCCCACTTCGCAGCCCGCCCGCCCGCTCGCTGCCCGCTTCGCGGCCCGCCCGCTTCGCAGCCCGCTCGCCCCGCTGCCCGCTTCGCAGCCCGCCCGCCCGCTCGCTGCCCGCTTCGCGGCCCGCCCGCTTCGCTGCCCGCTCGCAGCGCCGCCCGCCCGCCCGCTACCTGCTTCGCAGCGCCGCCCGCTGCCTCACTGCCCGCTTGCTGCGTCGCCCGCCCGCCCCGCTGCCCGCTTCGCAGCCCGCCCGCCGCGCTTCTCGCCTGCTGCTCCCTGCCTGTGCACCGCCGCTTTCTCCTACTGTGACTGCTAGCTTCGCTCTAGCGCGTCCCCTCTGCTGCTGCCGCTGCTCTGCTGTGCCCTCACGCCTGAGCTATGGCCTCTATTCGCGTTCTTTCCTTCGATGCTGAGGGCCGTCCCGTGCAGTTCACTTCCTGGCTCGACGACCTGCAGTTGTATCTTATGAGCAATAGCACGGACCACATCTCCCTCTATGACTACGCGTCTGGTGCTGCCGCTGCTCCTGCTGCCACAGCCGAGCTTAGTGTTCGTTCCCACTGGCAGACTCGTGACGCAGCTGCTCGCCTAGCCATTCGCAGTCACCTGCCGCTAGCTGAGCTCGAGCATTTTGGCGACTGCAAATCCGCTAAGGCCCTGTACGATGCTGTCGTTGCTCGCTACTCCTCGCCTGCCACAGCCGAGCTTAGCCGCCTCATGCTGCCGTACCTGTTCCCCGATCTGTCCACCTTTACTACAGTCGCCGATCTTATCACCCACCTTCGCACTAGTGATGCTCGCCTGCGTGCCGCCCTTCCCACCGAGTTCTGCGCTAAGAACCCCCCTCCACTGTACTGGACACTCCACTTCATAGTCACCCGTCTCCCTGACACCCTCCGCTCAGTTCGAGACCACTTCCTTGCTCGCTGTCCCACTGAGCTCACAGTCGCCCTCCTAGAGGAGCAGCTGCTCGCGGCCGAAAAGAGCATTGTAGCTGTTGGTGCTGCTCGTGGCGCTCCTCGCACCCCCATCTTTGAGGGGTGTTCTCCCTCTCCCCTCGCTCCCTCCTACGCTGCTGCTGCTGCTGTTGACTTCCTTGGTGCTGAGTCTGTTGGCGCTGCTTCTGCTCCTGGTGGGAGGCGCCGCACCGGCAAGGGCAAGGGGGGCAAGGGTGGTGGTGGTGGCGCTGGGGGGGGAGGAGGTGGGGGAGGTGGGGGGGGAGGCGGTGCTGGAGGGAGCGGTGGCGGGAGCGCTGGTGGGAGTGGGGTCGGTGGTGGAGGCGGGGGCGGCGGAGGAAGCAGTGGCAGTAGTGGCGGCGGCGGCGGTGGCGGCGGTGGCGGTGGTGGCGGTGGTGGCGGTGGCGGTCGGAGCGGTGGTAGTGGTGGCGGCGGAGGTCGGAGTGGAGGCACTGGCTCGGGCCAGAGCTCCCAGCAGCAGCAGCGTCCCCAGACGACCCAGCAGCTTCGTGAGTGGCTTGCTCAGCGTGGGACGTCGGGGGGCAGTGGCCGCTGTTCTTATGTCATTCGCACAGGTGACCGCAAGGGACAGACGTGTGGGAGGTTCCACACCCCGTACCGCTGCTTCTCCCGCCTTGACGACGCTTGGCGTGAGGAGATGGGTGCGGATGTTGAGCGCCCCCGCTGGGCTGAGCTCATGAGGGCTGGTGTTGATGTCTTTGCTCTTGACTATGATGCTATTATTGCTGCCATGTATGCATTGACTGTTAGTGCCGAGGGAGACTGTTACTTGTGTGTGCCGCCTGACCCAGGTATAGAGCCCGCTGCCCTGGGTACTAGTGAGTCTGCTCTCTCTGGTATGGTGCCCCCTGTACTTGCTCCCCCCAGTGCTGTCCCGGCTGGTTTCGAGTCTGCTCTCTCAGGTACAGCACCCACAGAGACTGCTCTCTCAGGTACCGCACCGGCTGAGGCCTGTCACACCTTCACCCTTGACTCAGGTGCTTCCCGTTGCTTCTTTCGTGACAGTACTGAGCTCACACCGCTTCCTGCACCGGTCCCAGTCTCCTTGGCTGACCCCTCTGGGGGCCCAGTCCTTGCCCAGTCCACCACTGTCCTCCCTTGTCCGGCGGTTCCGTCTGGCTCGTTGTCGGGTTTCCACCTCCCCTCGTTCTCGACGAACCTGGTGAGCAACGCTGTCCTCCAGGATCAGTGGGTTGACACCTTTACCCCTGGCGGACAGCGTGTGGCGATCTGCACGTGCTCCAGGACCGGCCGTCACCTGGCTACGTTTACCCGTCGGCCGGGGTCGAGTCTCTACACACTGACCACTGCGTCTCCTCAGGTCGCTGCTGTCGGTCAGGTGTCCGCGTCAGGTCTGGTAGCCCACACCTGTGAGTGTCGTTCCCTGTCGCACCAGACTCTTCTCTGGCACCACCGCCTGGGTCACCCCTCCTTGCCACGCCTTCGTGGCATGCACCGTCGCCACCTTGTGTCTGGTCTTCCCAGGTCCCTCCCTCCCCTCCCTGCCTCGCCTGCGCCGCCTTGCCTTCCTTGCGTCGAGGGGCGGCAGCGCGCCGCTCCTCACTCCTCCTCGTTCCCCCCGACAGAGGCTCCTCTGCAGACCCTCCACCTGGACGTGTGGGGCCCAGCCCGCGTTCGTGGTCAGGGCGGTGAGCGGTACTTTTTGCTGGTTGTCGACGACTACTCGCGTTACACCACGGTCTTCCCCTTGCGCACCAAGGGTGAGGTCCCTGCTGTTCTGATCCCTTGGATCCGCACGGTTCGTCTCCAGCTCCGCCGCCGTTTCCGGACGGATCTTCCTGTCCTGCGTCTGCACTCTGACAGAGGTGGTGAGTTTTCCTCTGATCTCTTGAGGACCTTCTGTCAGGCGGAGGGCATCGAGCAGACCTTCACGCTTCCGGACTCCCCACAGCAGAATGGGGTTGCTGAGCGCCGCATTGGCCTGGTCATGGAGGTCGCTCGTACCTCCTTGGTCCACGCGGCGGCTCCCCATTTTCTGTGGCCGTTTGCTGTCCGGTACGCCGCGCATCAGCTCAACCTCTGGCCCCGTATCTCCTTGCCGGAGACCTCGCCCACACTGCGTTGGACGGGGGAGGTTGGCGATGCGTCGCGCTTCCGGGTGTGGGGTGCTCGTGCCCTTGTCCGCGATACGTCCGCGGACAAGCTCTCCTCCCGCACGCTTCCCTGTGTCTTCCTTGGCTTTGTCCCTGACGCGCCTGGCTGGCAGTTTTACCACCCCACCTCGCGCCGGGTCTTCGCCTCTCAGGATGTCACCTTTGACGAGTCGGTCCCTTTTTACCGTCTCTTCCCCTACCGCACTGCCCCCCTCCCTCCCCCGCCGCTTTTCCTTGCTCCTGGTCCCCCTCCGGTAGACCCCCTTCCCCCTCAGGGTCCTGCTCCTTCAGGTGTCTCTCAGGTAGACCCTCCTCCCGTCGCTGAGCCTGTCGAGGTCACAGGTGACTCAGGTGCTGCTGCGGGTGGTGCTGCTGGGAGTGCTGAGCCTGGGGGTGCTGAGCCTGCGGGTGCTGGGCCTGGGGGTGCTGGGGCTGCAGGTGCTGGGACTGAGGGTGCTGGAGCTGAGGGTACGGTGCCTGAGAGTACGGAGCCTGGGGGTGCTGAGCCTGGGGGTGCTGAGCCTGCGGGTGCGGGGCCTGGGAGTGCTGGGACTGCGGGTGCTGGAGCTGAGGGTACTGTGCCTGAGAGTTTGCCGCCTGGGGGTGCTGAGCCTGGGGGTGCTGCGACTGGGGGTGCTGAGCCTGCGGGTACTGAGCCTGCGGGTACTGAGCCTGGGGGTGCTGCTACTGAGCCTACGGAGCCTCGGGTTACTGCGTCTGGGGGTGCTCCGGTTCGGGGTGCTGAGCAGTCTCTCACACCGCAGCAGCTTCGTGACTGGTACGTCCGGCGCTTTCGCCGTCCTAGTGGCTCGGCTGGAGTTGGGGGTGCTGGGGCTGCTCGTCCTGGGGGTGCTCGTACTGGGGGTACTGGAGCTGCCGGGACTGGTTGTTCTGGGAGCACTGCGACTGGAGCTGCTGGAGCTGGGGACTCTGGCGCTGGCGGTGCTAGCGGAGTTGGAGCTGCCGACTCTGGGGGTGGAGCTGCTGCTGGAGCTGAGGACCCGAGCGGTGGCGCTGCTGCTGGTGCTGGGGACCCGGACGTTGGAGCTCCTGCTGGTCCTGAGGACCCGGCCGCTGGAGTCTCTTCTGTTTCTGGAGACGCTGCGCGGCCGCGACCGTACTTCGTACCGCTCCTTCAGCAGGTTCTTGGGCAGGCTCCTCCTCCTTGTCCTCCTCCCTCCGTAGAGTGTCCTCCGCCTGTCCAGCCGCAGTCACAGTTACCGCCTGCCTCGCCTCTCCCTGCTCCCTCTCCTTACGCTGGTCCCACAGGAGGTCTTACTGTTGTCACTGACCCCACCTTTGAGTCCTCGGCTGCGTCTGCTCTGGTCGCTGAGTTGGTTGACTTTGCTGCTGCCTGTCGTCTAGACTACGCTGCTAGCCTTGTTGCTGAGTCAGAGTCTGCGTCTGTCTGTCCTCCGCCCGTCGGGGGTGAGTGTGCTCTTGGCACGGACGTCCTTGAGGACAGGCAGGAGGACTTTGACTCTCTTGCGGCTGCTGTACCTCATCTCGTGGCCTGGTTGCTTGCCCCTGAGGGAGACCCGGATGCACTAGACATCCCCACTCCGCGCACTTACGCAGAGGCGATCTCGGGTCCCTACTCCTCTCAGTGGCAGACAGCCATGGACGCAGAGATGGCATCCTGGAAGTCCACAGGCACCTACGTCGACGAGGTTCCCCCTCCTGGGGCGAACATCGTCGATGGCATGTGGATTTTCAGGGTGAAGCGGCCGCCAGGTTCTCCGCCTGTCTTCAAGGCTCGTTACGTTGCACGAGGCTTCAGTCAGCGACAGGGAGTTGACTTCTTCCAGACCTTCTCCCCCACCCCGAAGATGACCACTCTTCGGGTTCTGCTGCACGTTGCTGCTCAGCGTGACTACGAGCTTCACTCTCTTGACTTCAGCACAGCGTTCCTGCAGGGCAGCCTGCACGAGGAGATCTGGCTGCGCCGCCCACCTGGCTTTACTGGGTCGTTTCCCCCTGGTACCCAGTGGAGTCTCCGCCGGCCAGTCTACGGTCTCCGCCAGGCGCCACGTGAGTGGCACGACACACTGAGGACTACACTTGCGGCTCTTGGGTTCGCGCCGTCTACTGCTGACCCGTCGCTGTTTCTGCGCACAGACACGTCGCTGCCGCCGTTCTACATTCTCGTGTACGTCGACGACTTGGTCTTTGCTACTGCTGACACTGAGGCACTCGCTCGTGTGAAGTCGGAGCTGCAGAAGAGACACACCTGCACTGACCTGGGTGAACTGCGTAGCTACCTTGGCTTGCAGATCACCCGGGACAGAGCTCGCCGCACCATCACCCTGACTCAGTCACACATGGTGCAGCAGGTCCTTCAGCGCTTCGGCTTCCAGTTCTCCTCACCACAGGCCACACCTCTGGCTACCAGCCACTCGCTCTCAGCTCCACCTTCGGACGAGTCCGTAGAGCCGAGTGGCCCGTACCCAGAGCTTGTAGGCTGCCTCATGTACCTGATGACTTGCACGCGACCTGACCTCGCGTACCCTCTTAGCATCCTTGCTCGTTACGTTGCGCCTGGGAGACACAGGCGAGAGCACTGGGAGGCTGCTAAGAGGGTGCTGCGTTACTTGTGCAGTACATCAGGCATGGGGCTGGTGCTTGGAGGACGCGACAGAGTTGTCCTCACTGGTCACTCGGACGCTTCTTGGGTGGACGACCTGGCTACGCAGCGGTCGTCACAGGGTTACACCTTCAGCCTTGGCTCTGGTTCTGTCTCGTGGCGGTCCACCCGCTCTTCCTCTGTTCTCGGCTCTAGTTGTGAGGCTGAGATCTACGCCACAGCCATGGCTGCACAGGAGTTACGCTGGCTCACCTACCTGCTGACTGACTTGGGAGAGCGGCCTAGTTCTCCTCCAGTTCTGTACGGTGACAACAAGGCGGCTCTTGCCTTGTGTCAGGAGCACAGACTGGAGCACAGGACGAAGCACATTGCTCTTCGCTACTTTCTTGCTCGAGAGCTTCAGCAGCGCGGTCAGCTTCGGCTTGTGTACGTGGACTCGAAGGCCAACACTGCTGATATCTTCACCAAGGCGCTCCCGCCTAGTGATCATCAGCGGCACTGTACTTCTTTAGGCCTTGTGTCCACGTTTCCTCACTTGCTCACTACTTGACATTCTTTGTACTGTACTTTATATATATCTTGTTGCTTGCTTGCTAGGTTTTGATCACTGTGTTGCTTGTCTTGTACTATATCTAGCACTGCATGTGAACTGGCCTTTTACTTGTGCTCGGAGTGTGGTGACGTTGTGATCCACCCTGGGCTTTGCTTTGCTTTGCTGGACTGGTCTTGTGACCCTTTGTTCTCCCCCACTTTGCCTATGGGGGTGTGTTAAACTGTATTATGCTTGTAGGCTGTAGTGGGGTAGCCAATATGGGGTACAACCCCAACTAGGGTTTCATATTTGTACCCAAACTTCTGCTAGTTCATTCATTCTTGCCTAGTTATCTTGAGAGTAGGCAGTCAGTAGTGGTGGGCCCGAAAAAAAAAAAAATTAGGTCCTAGCGAAGGACCTGCTCTGAAACCATGTCAGAATAACTGAAGCAGGAATGAATGAACTAGCAGAAAGTTTGGTACAAGTAGGAAACCCTAAGTTTGTGTACCCCCTAAGGTGTAACCCACTACAGCCTACACAACTTAAACATGCAATGTTTGACACTACCTTCCTAAGCCGAAACCCTAGGCTTCCATAAGCTTCCCATCTGACTTTCATAAGCTACAACGTGCTTGTGGAAAAAAGGGAACCAATAACATTCGTGGTAAAATCTAAACCCACGAACTGTTGGTAATAATAAAGTTCATGCGTTTAGTAACAATCATTGGGTACGATAGTTGAGTTCACACGTTTAGTATCAATTAATTAACGGAATGACACGCGAATGGTTAGAGATGAAACTCTAACTAAATAATAATAATCGCCTTAGAGGACTTGGATATGTTCCCGATTTGATCAACCCTAAAAGCGTAACTTACATGATCTAAAGGGTTAAATTGTTCTTCTATCGCTTATAGTTCAGATTTTTTTTTTGCTTGTAATCTTCTCTGGCACAAGCAGATAATTTGTGGACTTTAATGTTTTTTTTTGCCAAAATATTCATGTATGACCAATCGCATCAAATTCTGTCAGCTAATTGTACCTAACCGCGTTATCGCTATTATCATACATGTGCAAATACAATTTTTGATTATCCGCCCATTTTTTTTACCAGAATATTTATCCATGAAACTCTTAGGGTTTGCGTGGAATAAAATTTTATGTTTGCTCATTATTCCACTTAAAGCGAGCAGGCAAAATAATGAAGAGAGACCCATCTTGGAATTGGGAGGGATCAAAGCACCGTTGCAAATGATGGGGCAGTGAAGGTCGAAACTTTTTGTCCAATCAGATTGGCTCTCGCCAGAACATAGACTGCACAACGGAGAATTAGTGCGCCAAAATCTCATGCTTTTTGAAATCTTCACGTTTGATCACGCGACACTAACTAGTTGGGTGCAAGCCGACACCTCCCATATCAAGTTGGGTCCAACTAGAATTTCAAGGTGGACTTGGTTCCAGTTTAGGGTACATTCCTGAAGCGCGTCACAAAGGCCTCGCGTCTCAAACGAAGAGATGCAGTGCGGTGGAAATGTTCAGCAATTAGGTGTAATGCGGTGCAGACTGGTACAACAGTTTTATGTGCGATTGAGACATTTGTGTCCAGAGCGGAATGTATCCTCACTTTTTGACTGATTGTTCCAGCATCAGCCGATATCATAATTAGCACAACTTTCATAGTAGCTACCTAGTTGTCTCCTTCCCAGTCGCCGCCCTTGCGCTCTCACGTCGCGTCTCACTGAATATACACTCTTTATCTTTGCCATTCTCATCATCATGCCTGTCCGAATGGGTTTCCACCCTGCACCATCAATTTGTCACTCTGTTCCTACTCAGGTGCATCCCCCAGCGTATTTAGTTAGCTCAACAATTATGGGTATGCTACGTGTGTGGTGCTAGGCGTGAGGTTAGCATTTACTTTCATAAAGTATGAATCAACAAGCTTGATGCAAATTTGGATTGGTTGGAGACGCGAAAATGCGATTGTATGCTTGCTACGATTTTGTGTATGTTGCGACTCCTCTAGTCGTTATACTAGGGATCGGAAAAAATGTAAATTCGGTTCGTCGCTGAGGACTTTCCTTCAACAGGGGGAAAATAACAAGCCAACGTAAAAGTTATAGTTGGACCCAGCTCAAATTCAGGGTCACTATTTTGCCTGCTTGTTTGAAGAATGTGGATGTGTGCATATGATTATACCGGAACAAGAAGGAAAAACTCTCCTGCTCCTATGGCGAGCTTGTTGTAGGCTGGCGAAACGTCTGTGTCGGGCTCACTTTATGGCAGCCTGGGAAAGTGGAGCGTGAATGGTATCGTGCGTAAGGACAAGGTACCCAAGTCGCCCGCCCCACTAAACCACTAGGACCAGTGCCCGTAAGGCAGGATTTGTGATCAATTCAACTGTTTTCGGAGTTACGTTTTGCGATCAGATTGCAAATGCTGGTTTGTTTATGACGTGAATACGTGTACAGAACGATGGAATTCCCTACTCTTGCGGTTTCGGCGCGTTTCGTTCGAAGTGGTTTACGCGTTCGAAAATTTTGTTTCAACCATGCTGGATGTCAGATTGGATGCCACACCCGCCACGCCCCCAGCTGCGCTGGGGAAACAGCCAAGTTGAGAAAAAAAAAAATCGAGGTGTGATGTGACCGAAACGCCCCCGATTTTGGAGTGCCCCCAACTACAAAAGTTATGGATTTAGAGCCCTCGCTAACAGGGTTTCAAATATGGGAGCGTTTTCTAACATGCCTATTTAGAGGAATTTTTTGCCACGTGACATGGTTGATAATTGTTTTGTAAACAAAATCAGCTCCGATGTTGATTGAACTAAACCAGGATTCTTATAATTGAACAAAACCAGATTTCCCAATTTACATATTTATTGTTTTCTACCCTCTTTCTTTCGTTGACTGTGTTAGCTTTTACATCTCACGATAATGTTCCCGCCACGCTCAATAATAACATCTTCTTATTTATGCTGTTAGTCACGTGATAGTGATACGGGAAAGCGGTATGATGAGAAGCGCGGTTTGAATGTAAAAGGAATGGGAAAATTATGTTCTAGAAATATTATTATAGTAAATCTGGTTTATACCACGGTTGTCCGGATTTTTGTAAATTTTGACATAAGAGCACCGCGTTGCGCTTGTTTTACATTCGAATGTTATATATATATTTTAAAAGCGGTTTTGCTACTCGCCCCTCCTTCCATTTTAGCTGTAAGGATGTCTGAACTATTCAATTAAATGGTTGTGATCAGAGTCAGTCAATAATTTCCTGGAAGCCATGAAGCCAAATTCAAGCTATCAAGGCACTTAACTGAACCCTCCCCCCCCCCCCCCCCCCCCCCCCCCCCCCCCCCCCCCCCCCCCCCTCCCCAATTTGATGAACGACATGATTTAGCCCAATCAATCATAATATAATGCAATCAATCAAGTCACTTCATAGCATTGGATGACGAATACAACACTCGTATATTGACCCTGACGATTTATGTCCGCAAAGTCAGATTTACGATATTTTTAAGAAACAATTTCATCTTAGATTTACGTTTGATTCCTTCTCGCCAAAGCTGGGCACGAAGTAGTGCATATTGTTTCTAAGTCTGCCTCGAAAGTTTCTAGGAATGTCATCCTTGTTTGGGCGGCATTTCCGGTGTAATCGAAGGCAACCAGACCAGATCCAACAGGGTCAGCTCTGGATCGATGAAAGACGATAGAATCCATGTTATACATGTGTCGTTGATGTACCTGCACAGCTATGGTGTGCATCCAGAAGTAGTATTGGACGCCAAATTGTGGCCAACATGCACAGATTTCTTACCCACAAATGGAAGTCGAGAAGAAAGGACCGGCTTCATGCCTTAGGTGTCTTTTAAGAAACTTCTCGTAAACAGAAACAAGTGTAAAAAGCCCTTTTGTATGTGTTTGCGTGTCTTTTTGTTTGTTTGTTTGTTTTTTTTTTTGTGGGGGGGGGTGGACAGATGGGTGAGTGGTGCGGGATGATCTGTGTGATGGGGTGGCTGCTTTACGTATCGGCTTATCGAACCAGCAAGCATCTGAGACTTGCCTAGCTACAGTGCAGAAGATAGTCTGTCGCGCCTCCCAGTGGCGGAGGAGTTGAGTTTTGTTCATCATATGTTGTTGGTTGAAGGCTACAACAATTTAAATTTCGTGTGTCCTTCCCGTAGCTGTCGCGGGGCTTTCACAGCAACCAATAGAGAGTGGGTGGGCCCGTCACTGATTTTGGTTTCGCAAGGCTTTGTGGGGAGGTATTGGAGTGCGAATTTTGCACCACGTCCAGCTGTGGACAACAAGTTTGGGGAGTGGTTGTAGGTACCTATGGCCACACAGTTTTCGGGAGTTCGAAAGGACATCTTGTACAGCACAACAAGAAGGGTTGGTTGAGGGTAGATATAGCTTTACACTGTCAGTGCCAGTTTAGAGAATCTGTCGCCCAGGCGTTCAAAATGCTTAGACAACACTGCTGATTTTACGGTGGTGGATAACTTCACACGGATTAGAACCGCGCGCTCACCCGCCAGACGCGGCTGCAATTTGTGGCTTGCCGCGCCTGTCAAGTTATGTATGGTAGTACTGTACACTGTACGGGAAATGAAAAGGACTTGGCAGATAGACGTTGAGTTTGCAACTTTCCAGACCGCGAATTTCACTGATTCACTGGTGATCTACAGTACAGTTCAGGAACACGAACTTGGTTTACTGTACATGGGGTCAGTACACGCGAACCTGCTAAAACTTTTATAATCTTTTGGATGGAGGGTACATCTCGGTAGATTTCGAATGCTGCAAATGGTGGGCGTTTGGGTCTGGGCAGCTGTAAGAAAGACAGATGGCGGACCAACCACAAATACAGGCGGGAATTGATCAGACTGGGGCCCCGGGTTAGCAGAAACAGTGCCAACTTGGGGCCTCGTGAGTCGCGACCCTACGAAATAGGCCCGAAGCAAATCACAAGACTGGGCAGCAGGTCCGAACCTGGCAAACTCGCCAGGTCACCACCTACTGCCTTGGGTTTGACGGAAATCGCTAGCACCCCACACCGCTGGAAGCACAACAATCCGTCAAACCAACACAGTCTGATCGAGATACAGCACAAGCAGCATGTAACAAACAACTCGGAATTATTACGGAAACATAAGACTGCCAGAACACAAAGAGCTGAAACATGAAAATTAATAAAATGAGTGGGCACAAAATGGGGAGGTTCATGACCTTTTTCTGTTAGAGAAATTTCAACCAACCTACCCACATTCTTTCAGAATATGTATACATACATATATGATTTACATGCAAGTGCTTCCCTTGTAAAATCTTCGATGAAAAATCTTCTACCGTATTCCCCCGGATATACCACCCTAGGGTGCTATGATAACTACACAAAAAAAAGGGGGGGTCTTGTCATCGGAAAAAGCTTCATTGCACCCGGGTCTTTACATAATGTGTATTTTTTTTATAGCGTAAAACGATTAGTACTAAATGTACATCTGTATTTTTGTTTTACATCTGTACTAAATCGTTTTACGCTATAAAAAAAATACACATTATGTAAAGACCCGGGTGCAATGAAGCTTTTTCCGATGACAAGACCCCCCCTTTTTTTTGTGTAGTTATCATAGCACCCTAGGGTGGTATATCCGGGGGAATACGGTAGAAGATTTTTCATCGAAGATTTTACAAGGGAAGCACTTGCATGTAAATCATATATGTATGTATACATATTCTGAAAGAATGTGGGTAGGTTGGTTGAAATTTCTCTAACAGAAAAAGGTCATGAACCTCCCCATTTTGTGCCCACTCATTTTATTAATTTTCATGTTTCAGCTCTTTGTGTTCTGGCAGTCTTATGTTTCCGTAATAATTCCGAGTTGTTTGTTACATGCTGCTTGTGCTGTATCTCGATCAGACTGTGTTGGTTTGACGGATTGTTGTGCTTCCAGCGGTGTGGGGTGCTAGCGATTTCCGTCAAACCCAAGGCAGTAGGTGGTGACCTGGCGAGTTTGCCAGGTTCGGACCTGCTGCCCAGTCTTGTGATTTGCTTCGGGCCTATTTCGTAGGGTCGCGACTCACGAGGCCCCAAGTTGGCACTGTTTCTGCTAACCCGGGGCCCCAGTCTGATCAATTCCCAATACAGGCGACTTGTCAAGAGCCGTCTGCCTGTCGGAGATCCCAGGAATGTTCCACGGTGCCCCCGAGGAATGCAAGTCGGGCTCGGGAGCGGAGCGGAGCCACTGTTGTAAGTGGGTCTCTTGGTTCGTCACGAGCATGGGCGATGGGAGCGCAGTGCGGCTGTCAACGCGGAAGGTGACTGCTGCCAATTTTCTAGGGTTTCGTTTCGTTCCGATTTATTCCACCTGCTATCTCGTTTGGGCAACAAGTGCATCTCTCTCCAGCAAGTGTTGGGGAGGTAGTTCTGACAGCCATGGCTCCCGTCAACACCTTCACCGTAACACGTCCTGTCTCGCCAAGTCCCGCTCCACAGATGTTTCTGCGCAAGCCGTTTAGAAGAGACGAAGCATCCCCTTTTCTCCTGCTACCATTAGAGGTCCAAGCTCGAGTACTAGACCTGCTCGATGGCGTCTCTCTCGCGAGGCTCGCCTGCACCTGTGCGGCCATGCGCCACGAGATACTCTCCCATGATAACGCGCATGCTTCCGATAGATGGCACAGGTACTCAAATGATCCGTAATCTGCCCACCGCCATCACGCTGCGTCGCTTTTCCACTTTATATAGCGCCGAAACTCGTCGTTCGCCCGTCCTTACGCGTCCGTATCCAAACCTAGCCATGCCAACCCTGTGGTTCCGTTGCCCTTCCGCCTTTTCCGTTCTCCCCCCTTCATGTTCCACGCGCATCTGATTTTTCTTAGCTGCTACTCCACTTTCACGCGAAACCTTCAAACAGCACCGAACGAATTTCGTTGTCATGTCTTGTGTCGCCCCGCCGTGATGCGCAGCCTCTGCTTGTCGCGCCTCGGCCCCTCCATTTGCGCCTTGCATCGTGCCTTCGCTATGCATCGCCACGCGGAAGAGACTTCCGCGGAGCAGCAGAACGTGCAACACCCGCCCGCCGACCAGCTCGACGATCCATGGCGGCTGAGCGGCGCGTCCGCAGATGACCCGGGACGGTCCAGTCGCGTGCCGCTTGAAACGCGTGCGGGGGACCAAGGGCGGCAGCGGCGGTGGCTGTTGGAGGGCGACGGCGGTCGCGTGCAGGCGTGGTTCTGGCATCGCGTCCTCGGCGCGAGCATCAGAGCCGTCGAGCTGCAGTGGTGGCCTAACGGCGGCGAGATCTTCCGCCAAAGGTGCGCCGCCTAAGCATTGCTCGCGCTCCGCCCTCGACACTTCCCCCCGAATCCCCGCACATGTTCGCCTACGTTTCCCCGTCTGACGCGAGCCGTCACGTTCCGCGATTACATAACCCTCGCGATCTTCCGTCCGTATCGCCCGACGCTCTTCACGTCGCTGCCGTTCCCCCCCGGTTCCTCTGTGTGATCTGCGCAGTCTGATAGCGGCCAGGCGCAGCAAGCAGGAGGAGGGCGGGGTGGTGACGGCGCCGCTGTTGCCCATGGCGGCGCCGCCCGTTGCGGGCGTGTGTCCGTACGACGAGACGGCGGTCAGCGCGCTGGAATCGCTGGAGCGCACGGGGCATTCCGCCACCGAGGTATGTACTCCCTACCCCCGTTCGCATTCCCCCCGTTCGCGCTTCCCCCTGGTTCCCCTTCCCCGTCCTGTTCCCTCGTCCCCCCGCGCCGAGCTCGTTTCCCCGCTCTCATACACAAACCGTCGCGCGCTCTTCCTCGCGTCGCCTTCCGTCAACATCGCAGCGCGCACATGCATTGCCTCCCCCCGCGTTCTCTACCGCCAGGTGGGCACGTGGCAGGTCATCATTGGCGGGCTGATGCGCAGCGGGCAGGCGGTGATGGACGTGGTGCTGCTCAACACCGCCACCATGGCCATGCGCCACCCGCTCGTGCACGTCTTTGCGGACGACGCCCCGCCGCTCCCCCGCTTCCGCCACACCACGGTGCCCGTGCGCGTGGCGGAGTCGTTCCGCCATGGGTTCGCGGGGCCTGCGGACCCCGTGCTGTTCGTGTTCGGGGGGTACAACCTACAGGTGCGCGCACCCGTCCCTGCACCCGTCCCTGCACCCGTCCCTGCAATGACCCACGCACTCCACTCGGCCGTGCTGCCGTGTTGCTCCCCGCGCCTGCGTCCTTGAAAGGGCTCTTAATAAGCGCATGGGTTCTTCTTCCATGCCACTAACTTTTTCGTCAACGTGCACATTATTTTTTTTTCTGCGCCCATCGCTCGCCGCTTGTCCCTCAACCAGCCGCTCTTTCCCCGTGCTCTCCCCTCCTCCTCCCGGCGTAACCCCCGCGCGTCGCGTGGAGCAGGGCGGGGTGTACGGCGCGGAGGAGTCGTTCTTCCTCGCCGTCACGGACGACGGTCGCCGCGTCGTGTGGCGCAGAGCCGCCGCCACTGGCGCGGCGCCGTGCCCGCGCTTCCACCACACCATGTGCTCCTTCGACCGCGGCTCGCACGTCGTCGTCTTCGGGTAAACCCTCTCCCCCGTCCTCGTGCTCTCCCCCGTTCCCGCGCTCTGCCGGTCCCCTCGCCCGCTTAGCTCGCACTCTTGCCGTCGCGCCCTCCGCTTCTTCCGCATGCGCCTGTTCCTGCGCCTCGCGCGCTGTCCTCCTGTTGTAGTCATTTATCTTTCCCCTTCCCCCTCTCCCCGTCCCTCTCTCCAACCTTGCCCGCGCGCACGCTCTGCTCTGCAGCGGCGAGGGCGCGCAGTTGAACGACTGGGCGGATGAGACGGACGAGCAGTTGCGCGAATGGGATGCGGCGGAGGGGGACGTCGGGGAGGCGGAGCCTGCGCTGAGTGAGGGTGGTGCGCAAGCGCGCTCTCGGAACGGCACCCGCCCTCTCGCGCATGAGCTTTTCGAACGGCGGAGGCGCATTGCTGCGCAGTCGGGGCAGCAAGACCCGCGTTCCCCCGCGGGATGGTGCGCCGGCGGGTCGAGCAGCAGCTCGCTCAATGGCGGGGCCAGCGCGCTCGTGCGCGGCGCAGGCGCGGTCGACGGCGTCCCTCTGAGCGGCGGGAGGGAGGGGCGGAGACAGTCGGCGGGCGGTGAGGGGAGCGGAGGAGTGAGTGGGGAGTTGAGGCAGTCGTGGTTGGGCGGTAGCAGCGCCACTTGCAGCACTGCTGCTCATAGCGCCAGCGACAGCGACAGCGGCTGCAGCAGCAGCAGCTGCGCTTACAGCAGCGGCACGACGAGTCTCGGTGGCGCAACCTCCGCCTGCAGCTGCTGTTCCGCGGACGAGTGCGATCAACGCGCGCGCGGAAGCGCGTGCTGCGAAGTGCGCGCGCGTCCCGCCGGTTCCGCCGCGCGCACAGAATCGTCCGGGGAGCGCGCGGAGAGCGGGGATAGCGCTGGCGTGCGCGCCGGCGAAGCGGAGGGCGCGGTGGCGTACAGAGAAGCGGACGGGGAATCGGGCGCGTGGGGGGCGGACGAAGGCGAGGGAGGCGCGGAGCGCGGGGGAAGAAGCGCGGAAGGGGCGGGGGAGCGCGCGGTGGTGGTGTATGTGCTGGACGTGGCGCGCATGGCGTGGCGCAGAGTGGTCACGCGGGGGCGCGGCCCGGGCGTGCGCTTCCTGCACTACGCGTGCACACACTCGTAAGGCTGCTGCTGCCAGTGCCGCGCTCTGCTTGCCGCTCTAGAGCCCTTTCTGTGCCGCTGCTGCGGCGCCGCTCCTGCGGCGCCGCTCCTGATGCTTGCATGCCCGCTCTCGTCTCCTCCCTACGTCCCTGTGGACGGCATTCCTGTTGTTCGTCGTGCCATGCCACATCGCATTGCTTTCCTCCCTCACCTCACCTCACCGCACCTCACCTTGTTTCACCAACACGTTGCTACGCTTGTCCATCTCTCCCGCGGCTGTGCGGTGGCAGGGAGCGCGAGGAGGGGCGGGAGCGGCTGGTGGTGTTTGGCGGGTATCGCGAGAAGCACGAGGAGATGGAGGACATGCAGGTGGGGGTGTGTGCTGCCGGCTCTGCACTCTTGCCACACTGGTTGGGTGGGACGTCCTTTGAGAGCTGGCGGACATTTGGTGTTGTTTGTTGCATGTGGGTTTCTGAAGGGAGTCTCCAAAGCAGCAGCAGCAGCAGCAGCAACGTCCTGGTGCTCCTAAACTTCTTCGTAACAGCTATTACGGTCGCTCCTTTTCCATCCTGCTCCACTCGTCCTTCCCTCTTTAACTTGCACCCTTTCTCCCTCGTTCTTCCCCTCCCCAGGCGTTCACTCTGGACCTAACGAGCATGGTGTGGACCCCTCCTCCACGCCTCCCGCCCTCCCGCGCTGCTCTGCTGCCGCTGCCGCGCCACCGATCGGGCATCACCAAGGTGTGTGTGTGTGCTGGCGCAGTCGTCTCTGGGCTGGGGGCATTCCCTTGCTCTGTCACGCGCCTCGCGCTTTTGACTGCCTGCGTTAAGCTTTGGGAATTATGTACCTACTTGTTCCCGCCATCCTCCATGCTCCAAGCATGTCCCGAAATCTCCTTGCTCATTCTCCACATCCCCTGCTGCTGCCTGCTGCTGCGTGGTGCTGCGTGGTGCTGCGTGCCGCTATGTGTGGGTGGGAGCAGGTGGGGCCGGATCAGGTGCTGCTGGTGGAGGGCACAACGTACGGCACACGAGACTACCTGTCAGACGCACACCTGCTCAACATGCGCACCCTGCACTGGTGAGACACGCCTCGCCACGCCCCACGGGGTAACGGGCACTGCAGTGCAGGCCACGAGCTTACACGAAGAGTGCTGCTTTTCCTTGTCGTTTGCATAACTCATGGCATGGCATGGCATGGCATGGCGTGGCATGGCGTGGTGCCTGTACCTGTGCTGCGTGCACATCATCCCACTTACGCTCGCTCTCTCAGCAACCGCCAATCCGAGCCGTTCACGTGTCACCCTCGTTGTTGCTGCACCCTTTGTGCATGCAGGTCGCCAGTGCGAGTGCATGGAGCAGCCATGGCGGGCCCCAGTGCAGGGCATTCAGTGGAGGGACTGCTGGTGGTGGGCGGCTGTGTGCTCGGCACACTCGGCATCCATCCCATCTCCCGCGTCGACCCCTTGCTTCTTGGCAACTTTGGCTCCCCTGCCCTGCCTCCTGCCGCCTCGTGCCTGCCTTCCGCCGTGCTGGCTGGGAGAACCCATCAGCTTGCACCGGCTAATCCTGCGGCTGAGGTTGTGCCATCTGGAGCGGGAGCAGCGGCAGCAGCTGTTGCTTGCGATGGTGGCAGTGGCAATGGGCCTTTGGATTTGATTCTGAGGGTGAGGGATGTGCGAAACACGGTGGTGCAACGGAGTGATTGGGCTGATGCAAGCAATGATGACTACAAGTAATGACGACCACACGCACATGCCACCTTCCTGACCACGCATTTCGTACGTCACCCTTCCGCAGCAATTGAGGCGGGTGCACTGCTGTGGAAGCGGGTGGTTTTTTGCTGGTTGGGTTGGAGCATGTTTTTGAGGTGGTTGTGCTTGTAGAAGCCTGGCTAGTGAAATGCAACCAGGCTCTCCCCCTTGCTGATGTGATGGACGCTCAGTTGATTGTGAACATGGAAGTTAATATCTTGTGCCTTGAACAGATATGCTTCTAACAACTGGTCAAATGAAAACAGAAACAATCCCAGAACAGCCTTCAAACGGATACTGTGCCACTACTCGCGAGGGTATTCATATTTTTGGCATTGTCAGCCTTGCAAGGTATGGAGTCAAAACCTCCGCTAATCCTCACAAGCGTTCGGGTTTCAATCACCTGCAGTCCTGTTTCTCGTTGCGCCTTCTCTCGCACGCTGCCCCGTTTATCCGCGACGGCAAGCCAATTCCCTCAGCCACGTCCCGCCCGCCGCTCTTCTCTCCGAAGCCAGGTTTGATCAGATAAGGTCGGATCAGAGCAAATAAGATCAGATTCCATGGCTGACGCGCCGCCCTCGACCGCTGACGTGGCGGTCTCCCTCGCTGCCGCAACGATTACGGAGGGGGAGAAGGCCGAGAAAGCGGCGGGGAATGCGGGGGAAACGGTGAGCAAGTCCGGGGCGAAGAAGGACGCCAAGGCCGCTAAGAAGGCGGAACGGCTGGCTGCGCGACAGGCGCAGCAGCAACAGCAGCAGCAGGCCGCTGCGGGTGCGTCGAATTTTCTCGATCCGCGGTTTGATTGACTTTATTTGCCTTGACGTTGCAGAGATTTCTTGAGAATTCTAACAAAGAGATTTTCTCGATCCACGGCCTGATCGACGATACCCGCCTTCGTGACGTTCTCCGTTGTCGACGCAATGCCGCACCTTTGCGTCTCCGCTTATGCATGCGATCGCCCTTAAATCCCGGTCGTCGCGCGCACGCGTCTTACACTCCTTCAAATCCAACCCCTCCCCTTCCTCCCGCTCCCACTTCGTTCCGCTTTCCTTCCCCGCACCCTTTCACCCGCTCCATGCTCTCACTCCCCCTCATCTCCGCGTCTGCCGCAACCTCCGCCGGTCGTGCGCGGCGCAGAGGAGGAGGACCCGCTCGCCGCGAATTACGGCGATCTGCCGCCCGACGAGGTGCAGTCGAAGCACGTGTCGGGGCGGCAGTGGACGCGCGTGGCGGACCTGGTCCCCGCGCGCGCGGGCGAGGTGGTGCTGGTGCGCGGGCGCGTGCACAACGTGCGCGCCAAGGGGAAGATGGGGTTCATCGTGCTGCGCGAGGGCGGGTGCACGGCGCAGTGCGTGCTGGCGGTGGGCGCGGAGGGCGGGCATGTGAGCAAGGGCATGGTCAAGTACGCGGCGGGGCTGAGTCGCGAGACGGTCGTTGACGTCACGGGCGACGTCGTGCTGCCGGACAAACCCATCGAGTCCACGTCGCAGCAGGTGAGCGCGTCGCAGCAGGTGAGCGCGTCGCAGCAGGTGAGCGCGTTGCGGGGGAGCATGGCAACGAGGGGTGTGTGTGCGGTGATGAGCGATGGGCGAAGGGTGATGGTTGCGCGCTGGGGGTGGGGGTTGAGCGCGCTGGGGGGGAGAGGCAAGTGGGGGGGACGCAGGGCCCAGCGTGGCGGGTAGTGGAGGGCTGTTTGAGCTACGCACCATGCAAAACTCTCTGCAAAACCACGGTTGCTGCTCGCTGTTTGGGCTGTTTGCTGCAAAACTCTCTTCTTTCCTGCTTACGCCCCTCCCCTCCTTCTAATTCCCCTAACCCCAAACCTCCTGCCAAACCGCTCTCCCTTCATTTCTTCCCCCCGCCCACCCCGCCAACCTTTCCCTCCCCCCGTGCGCGCGCTTTCCCCCGCAGGTGGAGCTGCATGTGCGCACGGTGCACGCGGTGTCGCGCGCGCTGCCCGTGCTGCCACTCAACATCGACGACGCGTCCAGGAGCGAGAAGGAGATCGAGGACGCCGAGAAGGTAACCTGCTCATGCTGCTGCTGCCCCCGCCGCCGCCGCCGCCGACGCTTCTGTGGTTGTTGATTATTCTTGGGATCCTCCTCACGCCATTGCTTGCGTTTTTTTTTTCCGCCCTGCTTCGCCGTGCCTCCCTCCCCCCTAACCCGCCCACACCGCTCCATTTCCCGCCTCCATCCCGCCTCTCCTCCCTCCACTCCGCCCCGCTCCGTCCCCCCCTCCACCTCCTTGCCCCCACGCACAACAGGCGGGGGTGCAGTACGTGCGGGTGGGGCAGGACACGCGGCTGAACCACCGCGTGCTGGACCTGCGCACGCCGGCCAACCAGGCCATCTTCCGCGTGCAATCCGCCGTGGGACACCTCTTCCGCGACTACCTCTCCTCACACGGCTTCATAGAGATCCACACGCCCAAGCTCATCGGGGGGTCCAGTGAGGGCGGGGCCGCGGTGTTTCGGCTGGACTATAAGGGGCAGGCGGCGTGCCTGGCGCAGTCCCCGCAGCTGTACAAGCAGATGGCGGTGTGCGCGGACCTGGCGCGCGTGTTTGAGATCGGGCCCGTGTTCCGCGCTGAAGACTCGTTCACGCACCGGCACCTGTGCGAGTTCACTGGCATGGACTTTGAGATGGAGATCAAGGAGCACTACTCTGAGGTGGGAGGGAGGGGGGGGATGAGAGGGGAGGGGAGGTGCGGGATGGAGAGGGAGAATGTGAGTAGGAGGGGGAGTGCGAGTTCACTGGCATGGACTTTGAGATGGAGATCAAGGAGCACTACTCTGAGGTGGGGGGTTGGGATGGGAGGGAGGTGGGGGGAAGGAGAGGAAGGGGTGGGGGAGGGGGAAGGGAATGGGGAGGGGGCGTGGGAGGAGGAGGGGTCAGGAGAGGGGGAAAAGGGGGGAAAAGGTGGGGAGGGGGGGGAATGGGAGGGGATGGTGGGGGGTAGAGGAATTCCAAGACGATGTGCAATTTCAGGCGGCCGGGTCACTGCAAACAATCAGAGGGAACGTTGCTCGCGGTGCATGGTGAATCGTGTATCATTCGTGCTTGGTGTTGCTCTCTCCAGCCTCATCACCCCAGCTGGACTGGCCTACATTTGCGACGTGGCTCCAGTGCACCTCCATTTCCCCGCCCCTGTGTGCCCACCCACCCACCCACCCACCCTCGGTGATGGGCAGATAATGGACGTGATAAACGACCTCTTCGTGCACATATTCGATGGGCTCAACACACGCTGTGCCAAGGAGCTCGCCGCCATCAACCAGCAGTACCCCTTTGAACCGCTCAAGGTCCGCCTGCTCTCGGGCCCTTTGCTGCTCTTCTCCTTCATGCCACCTTTTCCTCTCCCTTCTTCGGCCGTCGTTGTGGTGTCTTCTGTGCGCATGTTTGCGTCGTTTGTTGTTTCACTTACACGCTACCTTCTCCCACTCCTCCCCCCACTCCCTCTCTCCCTCTCTCTCCCACTCTCTCCCTCCCTCCCATCCCCCGCATCCCTCCCTCCCTGGCCTTAACATGCGCACGCGTCAGCTCACTCACTTTTGCCGTGCTTCTCCGTCACGCCCATCACCCTGTGCAGTACACCAAGGAGGGAGTGCGCATCACATTCCCGGAAGGCTTGGCTATGCTCAAGGTGATTGCCGCTTTGTAGCCAGCCCAGTCTTTCGCCTCTGCTTATTCACACCGCGCCCAGCATGCGTTTTGATTGATAGGAAACCTTGCTGTTATTTTTGTTCCTTGTACCCTCAGACCTGCTGCCCGTTTCACCTTCCTTGCACACCCTCTTCAACACCTTCTCTTCCGTCCTTTCCCTCCTTTTCCCCAACTTTCGTGCATGGCATGGCATGGCACGGTGTGCAGGAGGCGGGGTTTGAGGTGGATGCATTTGGAGACATTAACACGGAGCAGGAGAAGAAGCTGGGCGAGCTGGTCAAGCAAAAGTGAGCCGTGGACCAAGGGGTGAGGGGAGGGACTGAAGGGGAGGACGAATGAGTGAAGTTTGATTGATTTGGTGTGTTTCGGGGCATGGCTCACTGTAAGAACCTAGCCCACTTATGTCCAAAACAAAGTGTTTTGCTCCCTCTTCCTCTTTTCTGTGTTTCCCTTCTCCCCCCATGCATCAGGTATGGTGTGGATTTCTACATCATGCATCGCTACCCCCTGGCTGTTCGTCCCTTCTACACGATGCCGTGCCCGGATGACGGCCGCTACACCAATTCGTTTGATGTCTTCATTCGCGGTAGGGGGACTTATGGCCCTTGTGAATGAGAATGCATGGATGCAGTTCCACAGATGAAATGCAGCAGAGCGAAGTGACTGGAAGAAGCAAGGACTTCCGCTCATTGGAGTCTTCGTCTGCATCTAAATGTGTACAAGCCTTCCTATCCCTCTGGAGCAGGCGAGGAAATTCTTTCTGGAGCACAGCGAATCCACGACGCTGACTTCCTTGCTCGCCGCGCCACAGAGTGCGGCATTGACATCAAGACCATCGCGCCTTACATCGACTCCTTCCGGTACTCCCATTTCATCAGTGTCTGCCCTCTGCCACATTTTCTCATCCCAGTACTCTCTCTTTCTTCCCATACCAAAAGATGTTTGTGAAGTCTTAGTTTGCTGTCCATGTACCAGCCGTCGTGTCCCATCCTGCTCATGCACTCAGTCTCGACTGTGTCCCTCCAGGTTCGGCGCTGTGCCTCACGGAGGCATTGGTGTGGGTCTGGAGCGAGTGGTAATGCTCTTCTGTGGCCTCAACAACATTCGCAAGTCATCCATGTTTCCCCGTGATCCTCAGCGCCTTGCACCTTGAGGAACCTGTTTTGGATTATTTTGTTTCCAAGAGTCGTTCATGGTATGCATGCATGTGTTGGGTTTAGGGACCTGTGCCCAGCAATTTTACAAATAAAATCATATGATCTGATATCTGGTCAGGTACTGGAAAACGTTGAATCCTTCACTAAAAGAATCTGGTGCAAGTAAAAACAGCTTTAGATATATTCTTATGTTCACATATGTTGAAGAAGCTTGTATCCAAGCCCAAAACAGAAATTCCATCAGTTTAGCAGGGCAACTACCGTATATGTAGCAGATGGGAAGATGCCTCACGTCATCTCCCTCAAACCTCTCAGGTCAGTGGTAAGATGTGGACTAGTCTTCGAGCACAGGGTAGGATGCACAAGTTGCCACACCTGCAACGTTAACCAGGCCGAGATTGAGTAATGAAACAACGTTTAGAAACAGCCATCCAAAAATAGAAGGGTTATTCACTCACCACACATATTCTCTCCCAGCTTGATCTTGAAAAATCCTTGATCACCCCACTCAGCGCCCCAGGAATTCTTGACAATCCAATAAGGAACATCCTCAGAGGTGTCGTACCCAACCGCCAGAACAGCATGATTGACAGTCTGCAAGAGACAAAAATTACTGTCAACGTGCTCGTTTGTAGAAATAAAAGCGATGGAAAATAGCAGGACGAATGTGCCTACATCAGGTCCCGACTTGCAAGTGTCTGAAACGTAAACTCCACTCTTGTAGAACCGGAAACCATCCACCACCTCAAACGCGATACTGACAGGGCGAACGAATGCCACAGCATCTTGAAGACTCGCCTCATCGTACTGGAATTGACAAGAAATTAACTTGTGAGAAAGGAAAAAAAAAAAAACGATTTGACTCTGTCTAGTACCAGTTACAGCTCATCAGACGCTTACCTCTGTAATGTTTACAACATCTGCAACTCGTGCTCCAATCCGCTTGGGAGAGAAGTGACACTGGTCATTCTGACCTAGGTAGGGATACGCGTCCTCTGTATCAATGCCACCATTGTACTTCACATACTCAAACGCCTGCACCATGCGTAAAAAAAAACATTGAGTAACTTCCAAAGTTGTAACTACTCTCTGGTAGCTTTTAACAAGTTACCTGAGATGGCAAGCCACCGTTGCAGCCGTGATTATTGTACTCCCCAGCGCAATCAACCAGCTGTTGCTCAGAGAGCGAGACGAAATTACCAGTCTTTTGAAGGTACGCCGCCTCCAAGGCTCCAGTGGTGCTGCACCGAAGCACAAAGTACGTTAGGCATACTATATTTTTTGGGGAGTATGAATATTGCAGCAGCTATACCTGAAGGTCCAGCAGGAACCGCAGTGGCCTTGATTCTTAACTGGGCTAACAACACCCTCATCCCGCCAATCTTTCTGCAGAATCAATCAGGAACAATGGAGTGAGACTATGAGCAGATTCTTCGAAGACATGAATTACGGTACATAAGCGCACGATGTAGTTAACACGAAGAAACTCACACGCAACGGCAGGTTTTTGTGAGTCAAAACATGACCACCATCCGTAGCTGAGCAATTTTGAGACGCGCCCAGCTTGTGCTGCTTGAATTCATCCCAAGAGATATCAGCAAACTCTGAAAAACATAGCAGCCTTTCGTCAAATTCAGCCTCATAATTATTTTAGTAATTTGAAGCGATTACTCACCATTGATTTCAAGCTTGTACGGCAGGTCGGCGGAATTAGCCTCGTGAATCAGTCTCCAGTTTTCAGTGAAAATGCGAAACCGCTTCAAAGCTTCATGTTGCGTCGTGTAAGCTTTGGCAAACCTGAAACACAGTCATGAAAGCTCAATTCCGTGCTTGAATTGAATCGAAGTTTACGGCAACTCAATGCCTCGCACCTGCTGGCAAAGGCTCTGAATTCGGAAACAAGATGACCTTCACCGAGCATGCCAAGGGCATCGTCCGTCACCATGGCCAGATTCTCCGCAGGACCAACTCTCGATGCGCTCGCCACGTTGCCCAAGATGCAAACAGCAACAATTGTCCACATCAGATTCAACGCCATGGTGCTAGTGGTTGCTCTTGCGAAGTCGCTGGAATAGCAACGACTCGGTAAGGAGAAACACGAGTAAAAGGTAAATTTAGCAGCTCTGTTCCAGTCGAGCCTTTGTACTTGACCTAGCACTGATTTGCAACCTCTTCTCTAGGGAGCCTCAATCCGGCCTGGATCTGGCGCCCGTGACAGATATCAATGTTGCCCCAGCAGCAGTCTGGCCAACCAGCTGTCCTGAAGGCTAGAGTTACAGTATTGGATGAAAGGGGTAAGGTGGATCCACGTCCGCACCATCCTTGGATTGGTGAGCATGACGAAGCGCCTTGAAGATGACATCAGCTCTGTCCGTCGATTTGAAACCTACCCATCATGTGTCGCCATGCTGGAAAGGTCCGACCAATCACTATAGCACAACGACGTGTACACCTCACAGATTCTTGATACGCGGAAAACCGCTCTTGCAAATAAAAATGTCATCTGAACAGCTCGTCCAGGTTCATTACAGTTCATAAATAATTAGAGGCTAGCAATCAACTTCCAGGCTCATTACGGTTTACCAGTACCCCTTAAAAACAAGGCTGAGATAGGTGTGCTACGGTAGTGACTTTCCAGACAAATGTTCTAAAGCGATCTCTACATGCATTGTGTACAACTGAGTGAACGAGATCTATCACGGTCCCACCTATGAGTCAACCACAATATGTTGGCATCCCATCTTCAAGTTGTGCTACTCAGAAACAGTGAATGTTGAGAAACGAGCACAGAGCAAATCTTGCAGTCATCAGCCTAGGCCGGCACCGATGGGCTGGCGAGATGCGGCATCGGGTTTGACTCGGCGCGGCCTAACAATGCGATCAATGAGGCCGTAGTCCAGCGCCTCCTGCGCACTGAACCGCTTTATCCGTGACAGGTCCTTGGTCACCTGCACGCCTCAGTCATCATGGGCAGATGGGTGTGGTATGACGAGCAAAAAGACACTTCCCAACTTGTGAGGTGAGGGGCAGATATTGATTGACCATGTGAAGCATGAGACAATGTGAGGCATGTTAGCATGGCTACAGAGGGAATGGACGCACTGGGGGGGGGGAGTGAGAGAGAGAGAATGAGAGAGAGAGAGAGAGAGAGAGAGAGAGAGAGAGAGAGAGAGAGAGAGAGAGAGAGAGAGAGAGAGAGTGAGAGAGAGAGAGAGTGAGTGAGTGAGAGAGAGAGAGAGAGAGAGAGATAGAGAGAGAGAGAGAGAGAGAGGGAGAGAGAGAGGCAGGCGAGCCACGAAGGTGTATGCATCATAGGCTCGTACCTTCTCCACGGGCTGGCCTGTCATTTTAGCGAGCTCCCCAAACACGTACGTGCGAACCCGGGACAGCTCCCTTGCCTCGTTCTGAATGTCATCCGCCTGCCAGCGCCAGCACATGGCCACACACGCGCACCGCATGTGGAACCGCGTTGAGCACGCAGCAAACACACGAGAACTGCACAGAAGCCTGGCCACTGGCTACGGACCATGAGGCGCCCAGAGGCTAAAGGTCCGTGTGGTGACAGCTATGTGGTGAGTGAAACTCGCAGGTGTGAGGCACTGCGGCAGCTGTGAGGCAAGGGAGGCATGCGTGGCCTGTTGAAACGCAACTCACCTGGCCACGGGCAGCTCCTGCAGGTGATTGCAGAGCCACTCGGGTCATGGGCATGGCCACACGCAGTCCCTGCGAGGGGGGCAGGCGCACACACACACGGAAGTGGGTGGGTCAGAGAGGGCATTTTGGGCGAATGACACACTCAAGGCAGCAATGCGGTCAGGCAGGAGCGACAACGGGCAGCGCAGGAAACGCTGTGGCGCGCGGCGTGGCGCAGCAGGGGCTGTGACGGGGAAATGGCTGCTCAGGCAACCGGGATCGCCTGTGTGAGTGGGCACATGGGTGTGGTGGGCATGGTGTGGTGGACTAGGCAGTGTGTGGGGAGGGCGCGCCCACCTTGGTGCCGGCAGCAAGGAGGAAGCCGGCGTTGTTGTAGGCGTAGCCGAGAGCCAACGTGCCCACCGGGGACTTGATGGAGCGAATCGTGTCGTACAGCGCCAGCGTCGGCGTCAACTGCACACATGCACATGCGTGTTTGTTAACAAAGCGCAGATGAACAACAAACTCACAAGAGCATAGCAGCGAGACAGCAAAACAGAAGGGCGAGAGAACACCCTGCTGAACCAGCGCAGCAGCACTTGGAAAAGGCGATTAGAGGCGTGCGGAGGAGCAGAGGGGCAGTGACTGACCTCGCCACCGGGGCTGTTGATGTACATGTACATGGGCTTGGAGGAGTCAAGGCTGTCCAGGTACAGCATGGTGGCCAGCACCTGGTTCGTGTACTCCTCGTCCATGAACTGCCCTATGAATATGATCCGCTCCCGGTACTGGCGACACAGCACCGCGCACACGCCGCACAGCGGATGAACAGGGGGGAGAGAGTGGGGGGATCGAGAGGTGGAGTTGATCGGAGGTGGATTGAGAGCGAAAGGGGGACCAAGGCTGGTTGGAAGGACGTGTGTGCAGCTAAGAATGCGCAGCGGCAGTGGAAAACGGAAGGAGGGAGGCGATCATGGCACGAGGTGCGAAGCGGGCGCGAGAGCGTACCAGCACGTTCCAGATGTCGACCCACTGCCAGCCGCCCTCGCCCGGCGTGCGGTACGGCACCTTGGGCGTGCCAATCGGCATCATCACCACGCGCGCTCGCCGCCCCGCGCTGCGCGCAGCCAGCACATGGCCACGGGGGGGGGAGGGGCGGTGGGGCATGGAAACGGAGAGGTTGGGGATGGAGAAAACGAGCCTAGCTATCGTGAAATGGGGAAGATAAAACCACGACGACAGGGCGAAGGATAAGCTTGGTAGTGTGTGAAAAAGCCCAAGAGAGGGAGCGCTGTCGCAAGCTATGGTCGCTGAGGACACGGCATAAGCGCGGGGAGACGGCACAGCAGGAGGAGAGCGGAAACATCGGAGTCACTCCTAGCGGTGCGCACCCGGCGGGACGAGCGGCGGTGGTGGCGGCGGCTACGGTGTGGAAGAGGCGGTCGGAGAGCGAACGCGCGCCGCCACGCAACGACGCCACTGCGCGGTGAGAGGTGGCGCGCGCGACCAAGAGGATCGGCGAGCGCAAGGGGGAGGAAAAGGCAGAAATGTGAGCGCCAGGGGATAACCGAGCACAGATAAAGGGAGAAGAAGCGCAGAAGCGACGAGAACGACATGTGCAATCCTGCGATCACTGCGGCAAGACGGATCGCTAGGGATGCCGTGGTGTGCCGTCACGGGACATTGTGAGGGTTATAGCGGGGTATAGGGTGGAGAAGGGCGGGGAGGGGGGTGAGGGGGGTGGGGGAGGAGCGCGCAGGGGCGGGGCCGGCAGGGTGCGTACCGGAGGACGATTGCGACTGAAGGCCGACAAAGGGTTGCTGCCACGAGGGCGACGCCGATAGCGACGCTGCTGGCTGCGCTAGCCTGACAAACAAGGCCGCGCACACGACAACCGTCAGAACCTCGGGCGTGGAATAGCACAGAAAATGGGGAGGACAGAAGACGACGGACGCGACGGAATGGTGTGGGAGAAAGAAGGAACTAGCAAGAGGAATTTTCAGTGGCAGTGACAAGGGTACTGCACTGAGAAGATTCAAGTCACGAATTCAAGAGCACTTTCGGATCAATTCGAAAGCACTGCGACGATTTTATCTCTCAAGCTACAATGCGATTCGATAGCGACATTGACCTATCGTTGAGGTATTGAGTGACCATTCATCGTACCTGGCAGTGGAGATGGACGCTGCGACTGGCGACGCCATAGCGTGAGCCATAACCACTAAAGCGATTTTGAATAGACGTTCTCTTCTCGAGCTTCGGTCTCCGATGTTTTGGTCTCGAGAAGAGGGTTGAAGTGTGAGATCGCCCGCCTACTAAACTGGCCTACTTCCTACAATCCTGGCAACCTCAAGAGTAACATACGCCTTTCCCCTTGGTTGAGGGGTGCGCGGAAAATGCTCCGCCACTCCCCCTTAGCTCTTCCCTCTACGGCGCGGAGCTTCGCGTGGGGGAGTGTCGGAACGGGAGGGATGAGAGGCTGTCCGCGTGGCCCAATCATGGGGGCCCGCCTGGCCTGTTCTCAAGCAGGTGCTGTAAGGATTCGACATCGACGGCTTCATCACAGTGAAAGGATGGGGAAGTTTAGACTTGCCAAAACTGACACATTACACGTTATCCAGCGACACTGAAAACTAAGAATCTTTTCAAGCTTTTGTTAATACTTTCCTAAACCCAAGTGTTCCTACAAACCCCAAGCGAATTTCCTGTACTCCCCCCAAACTCCGCTTTCATAAAAGAGGCTCTTCCGGTATAACTGGTGTGTCCCAGTCACCACATCCCTGGTTGTGACCACTGCCTCGGCATGGCTTGACTTCAAGAGGTGCCTTTTTGTTTGAGTGTGATCTTGTCTCCGAGGCTGAGTGCAATCCCCTGCGTCTTGCTCCGAATGCGGATGTAGCCTGCCAGTTTACCATCACTCTGCTTCTCCACACTCACATTCACCAGAGCATCCTCCCCAAACACGCTCTTGGCGTATAGGTTGGCTGCCAGGAACCCACAATCACCCGCCAGCTGGGACCTGCAAGCACACAGGTTTGAAGTATGGCATTATTGTGGAATGCGTGCAGGCACAGACTGCAGAAAGAATGGAGCTCCTACCTAGCGAGAATGGGAAGACAAGAAAAGAGAGAGGGTGTAAACCTTTGAACGAAAGAAGATGGAAAAGAGAACCATTTGAGGGTGGGACGTACGGCGGAGTGAGGCACTTCATGTTGGTAGATGCAACAATATGCTGAAGGAACTCATTCGTGTCCCCAATGCTTGTGTTCACCGCCACCTGGTGGGGTAGACACACACCCACACACACACACACACACACACACACACACATGCACACACATACACACACACACATACACACACACACTCATAACACAGACCCACACACACATCCCCCCCCCCACACACACACCCTCTCTCACACACACACAAAAGTTTAGTGGACAAATGAGATGGGTACAGAACCAATAACATTCATCAGCACGTCAACAACCAGCAGTTCTTAATCATGCCAGCATAGCAGACTCGTCCCCATTCCAACATGCCACTGAGCACACCACGCATCCACCACCGGCTCACCTTGTTCTCCCACTCGAACTCGGCCCACATGTTGCGGAAGGCGACGTCAGCGCAGGAGGCAGGGGAGATGTAGTCCATGATGTCGATGTGGATGTCCGACAGCACCACCACGTTGCGGTCCAGCACACTCGTGCTCTCGTACACTATGTTGCCAAAGATCACCCCCGTCTCTGTTGACGACACCTGCCACCCGTGGGACAGGTTCCGTGAGGTGGAGTGTGGGGGTGATAGGGGAATGAAGATGGGAGGGAGGTGGAGAGGGAAGGAGAGACAAAGGGTTGGGCATGCTCCAGCATTCAAGCATTTTCGTGCTCGAATATGCATTCAGATGGTCCATGGTGAAAGCTCAGCCCACACTCAGCTTCTGCTTTTATTGTAATGAGCCTCATCCATAAGGAAACAGCAGTTCAGCTCCAACACAACGCACCTTGATGTTGGCGCGGATGAGCTTGCTGCTGTCGGGCGCCAGCGTGTAGTTCTGAGGCCGCTCCACGAGCTTCAAGTCGCCCATGGTGGCGAGCTCCAGGCACAGGTTCTGCAGCGTCTCGCGCGTGCGATTCACAACAGTGACGTCCAGCACGATGTCATACTGGTGCACCGTCACGTACGCCTCCGCGTACACGGGGTCGCTGAACCCCGTCAGCTGCAGCACGCGGTTCAGCTTGCGCCCTCCGCCTGCGGCGTCGTCGCGGCCGTACTCGCCAGTGGCGCGCTTGAGGTCGTTGGCCACCGCGTCCTCCAGCTCCAGCTGCGACATGCCCTGCACAGCACAGCCATGCACGCGCGAGGGGAGCGATGAGGGGCCAGGCCAGGGGTGGTGCAGGAAGAGAGATATACAAGACGGTTAGAAAGGGGTGAAAGGGGGGCACTGGGAAAGACATGTCTTCATGGAGACAGGGAGATAAGAAGAGAGAAGGAGAATGGGGGGAGAGGGGCCAGGGAGAGAGAAGGGGCAACAAAGCTAAGGAGGGTAGTAGGTACGAACACAATCACAGTCGACACCACCGGAGGCAACCCGGGCACACATTGGAACCGTGGACAGACCCCCCCGCCCATCCCACCTTGCGGCTCTTGAGGTGGTAGAAGTCAATGAGGTCGTCAGGCTGTGCCACGGCGAGCGCGGCGTTGGCCTTGCTCTCCTCGCTCTCACGGGACACCTTCTCGCTGATCATCTTGCCAAACGACTGCCGGCAGTACGCCAGCCACACGCGCCGCATCACGTCCGTGGGGCGCGCGAGGATGCGCAGGCAGAGCGCAATGCGGTCGTACGAGTCGTCGTCAATGGGCTGGGGCAGCGCGGACGACTGCCCCAGGCGCAGGATGCCCACGAGGTACAGCATGGCGTCCACCGTCACCGCGTTCACCTCCGCCTTGTCCGTCATCAGCTGCTCCAGCCGCAGCACCAGCTTCGTCATTGCCGTGCCCACCACGCTCCCCAGGAAGAAGTCCCCTGCCAGCAGCAGCGACCGCAGGTTCGCCGCCGCGCCTCCTGCCGCCGCCACCACGGCCGTGGGCGCCGCGCTCACCTCCGACGCCGCGCTCTGCGTCGCGTACGTGCCGTCCGCCAGCACCGCGGGGCGCTTGGACGTCGCGATGACCGGCGGCGGGGGCGGAACCGCCGTGACGCCCGGAGCCACGGGCTTGGCGGCGTCAGCGGCGTCAGCATCGGCGTCAGCGGAGGCGGTGGTGTAGAAGGGCAGGTCGCCCAGCGACTGCTTGATGGTCGCCATCGCGTGCTGCGCCTCGGGGAGCGTCTGCGCGAACTCGCCGACGATCCAAAGCGCGCAGGAGGCGACGCGGGAGGAGCGGATCTGGTAGAAGGTGTCGAGGAGGCGCGAGATGATGGACTCGCGCAGGCGCGGGTTGGTCTCGATGATCTCGCGCACGAAGAACGCCACGTCCAGCGCCGACGCCACGTTCTGCGCGCGGAGCGGGCGGGCGGTGGGGGGTGTGCGGGCGGGAGGAGAGGGGGAAGGAAGGGACGCGAACATGGAGGTGGACGAAATGGGCACGGAGGGAAAAAAAAGGCTTTGCACGCTTCGCTTCCCCTCCATTCGCATCAAAACCCGTCTATAAACTTCAGCACGAACAACCTCAAAGCGTTTCCTGAGGCACACACTGGCGTGACGGGACCCACCCACCTGATCGCCCAGGAAGTCCATGAGCAGGTGCACGACGGAGGAGGCGACGTCAGGGAACTTGACGGCGCACGTGTGAATCGCCTGCACGAGCATCTGGCGGTACTCGCCGCCCTTCTCCACGTCCGTGCCCTGCGTCTTCACCACCTCCTTCTTGAGCGTCATCACCACCTCGTCGATGTTGCGCGGCGTGATGAGGTCGAGCGCGATGTCGAGCGTCTTGCGGCGGATGTCGAGGTTGGGGCTGGAGAGCGCGCGCAGCACGTCCATGACCATGTCCACCATCACCTCGCGGTGCTTGCTCTTCAGCTCCTGCAGCCGGTCCAGCACGATCAGCTTCACGTTGTTGTCCGACTGCGACAGCAGCAGCTGGCAGTAGCAGTTGGCGGCCGCGCGGATGGCGGTGGGCGCGGAGGAGAGCGCGATGAGCGTGCCGGCGCACTCGTAGACGACGGCGGAGGAGGGCGAGGACATGAGGGAGAGGATGATCTTGATGTACTTGGCCTTCTCCGCCGGGTTGGTGCGGCACACCTTGCGGATGAGCTCCAGCACCACCATCTGCAGGATGTCGCCCCACAGCGGTACGTTGTCCAGGTTGCTCAGCAGGTAGTGCACCGCGCGATCCTGCCACGCCAGTCGCGCGGGGAGACGGATGGGAGACGACAGAGGGAATGAGGCAGGGGGACGGGTTGATTGATGTATGATGCAAGGGAACAGTGTTGCGTCATGAGGGCATCGATCGCTTGGAACACTCCCATGTCGAGATATCACCGAAATCGACTGACCAGCGCGATCTCAGCCGCAAGAGAATCTAAGCTTACGACGGCAAGAAGCCGTGCTTCGCAGCACGGTCCACTGCACCTCCTCTCGCAACCCGCATCCGAACCCAAAAAGGACCTCCACAGGATACTCGTATATGTTCAGCCTACGGGCTCAGGGAACAGCACTTCACCACCTACTCAAGTCTCAAGACACACCATCTCCCCCAGTCGACCGGCAAGAAGGCGGCTCACCTAACAAGCTATTCCCTCCCTGGCGCCGTTCTGTGCTTACCTGAGCGCAGTTCTCGAGCATGAGGAAGGCGTTCCGCTTGGCCGAGAGGTCCTGCTCGTTGGCAATAAGCTTCTCGATCATCTCGCCCGAGTCCTGCAGCAGGTGGTCGCCGTTGGGCAGCTTGAAGATGCTCATCACCGCCAGGATGGCGTTGCGACGCACGAACGGGTGCCGGTGCTCCAGATTCAATAGGATGGAGGGAATGAGCGGCTCGATGAGCTCCGTCTCCTGGAGTCGGCAGAGGAATCGCAGCGTCACACCGCGGATGTACTCGTTCGGATGCTGCAGATTGTTGCGCAGATTCTGGCAGATGAGAATCATTTCAGGCAGAATCTTCCCAGCGGAATCCGTCTTGTCGATAATCTCGAGGTACAGCAGTAGGAGTTTCTGGATCGTGTGGTCCTCGGACGGCAGAACGTATCGGACGATAGTAATGAAGAGTTGAGGGATCTGTTCGTTGTTGAGCAGCAGCATGATGGCCTTCTTCATCGCATCCTGCTTCCTCTCCGTGTCTTGACCCTCCAATGCCTCTTTGATTTCATTTGCCAAAGACGGGCTTGCTTTGTCAAAATGCACCAAAAGCGTGCACGACTTCTCCATTTTTACGATCTCCCACTGGCTACCGAGGAAAGAGAGCAACTTTAGGAGAAGTGCTAAGTACGAGGACGAGCCAAATTGAGGGTGTTAAATTTGCGACTACGACGAAACGGCTCTCTGATTAGATCAAAAGTAGTCGCCTGAGGAAATCGAGAAAAATGGAAGGACGTTGGACCAGCGCCTGGACGTTTTTCGTGATCTGAATAAACTTCAGCTGTCCAAACGAGAAATCGGGTACAAGATAACGTGCGAACCAAAGCCGTGAAGGCCGGACGCAAAATACTGTGAAGAAATTCTACGCTGCAACAATGGACAGAAAAATGGCTTCAGGAGATCCCCCCCAGCGAGCAGGATTCAGAGAAGTTGATCTGGAAGGAAGCACAGATCTGGAAGACAGAGTGCGAAGGCAGGGTGGAGTGGAGGGGCCCTTGGGAATTGGGGCGCACGGGGAGCGGGGAGCGGAGAGTTTTGTTGTGTGACAAGCGGTCGGAGGGGGCGATGGGGAAGGAGTGAACAGGCATGGGGAGGAGGGAAGGGACGACGGGCTGAACCGACTGACACTGTTATGAGTTGTGAATGAAAGAGTGCGCAGAATTCAATAACGCGGAAGTGATTACAACGTCTGCCTGAACAACGAGGCCTAGGCACAATATAGCAAGTCCTAGCTAGGCCGAGGTCGCGGGGTCGCGAGATGGTTGGGTGCAGGTTCGGGGTTGGAAAACCCGAAGGCGACGCGGTAGTGGCTCGGAAGGCGAGGTCGGCGGACCGAGCCTGGTTTTCCGAAAGTCGGGGTTGTACGCGTACGGAGTGACCCAGTAAGGAATCCGAAAAATTCCTTACACTACCCCCCCCTTAAGAAAGGTGGTGAATATCCGAGACACCTCGGCGGGCCAGGTAAGCATCCACAACCGGATGTCCCAGTAGCGAGTCCGCGTTGACGTACGTGTCGTCCTCGCTCGTGCGTTCTTTCCAGCGAAGCATGAATTTGACCGAGCGGCCGGCGGCGGTCACCTCCACACGATGGTTGAGAATCTTCCAAGGTTCCAGCGTGGGCTCTGCTACGGGGCGTGTGGTCGGCGCGAGGGATGGCCGAGCAACAGCTGGCGACTGCGGCTGTTCGTAATGACGCAGTAGGCTGACGTGGAATGCGTCATGGATTTTCCAGTCATCGGGTAGCAGCAGCTTCGCGGTGACAGGTGTCACCATCTGGATGATACGAAAGGGTCCCACGTATCGGGGCCGTAATTTCGCGGGCTGCGGCAGCCGGAGATTTTTTGTGTCGAGTAGCACAACCTGCCCTGCGCGGAAGGGTAAATTCCGTCGATGCTTGTCCGCCTGGTGGCTGGCTGTGGTATTAGCCCGTCGAATAAAATCAGCTGCTTTCGTGCGGGCGGTCTGCAGCTCCGTGACAAATTGTTGTGATCGTGGTACCGGGTTGTCCACAGTCGTTGAAGAGGGTACCACGGGGTCTATCCCGTAATTTAGGAAGAACGGTGACTGTCGAGTCGTGGCCGAAGGGGCGTTGTTGTACGCAAATTCCAGCATCGGCAGCGAATCCTCCCACTTGCGGATGTCGGGGCAGTTGGTGCGAATCAGTTGCTCCATGGTCTGATTTGTCCGTTCCGTCTGTCCGTCGGTTTGCGGGTGGTATGACGACGAAAACTGCAGGCGGGTACCGTACTGTGCCCACGTCTCCTGCCAGAACTTCGACGTGAACTTCGGATCACGATCGCTGATGATCGCCGAAGGTAACCCGTGTAAGCGTACGACGGTGGAGATGAACAGTTTAGCTGTATCTTCGGCTGTGATCGTCGTGCGGCATGGGGCGAAATGCGCCATTTTCGTTAGGCGATCGACGACGACCATTACCGAGTCGTTGCCACTCTCGCCAGCTGGTAGCCCTGTGACAAAATCCATCGTCACCTGTTGCCACGGTCGTTCGGGTGGCTCGAGGGGTTGCAGCAGTCCGGCTGGCCTTTGTCGCGACGACTTCATTGCTTGGCAGGTCGGGCAGGTTGACACGTAGCGCTGCACATCGGTTAACATGTCGGGCCAGAAATAATTCCGCTGCAGCAGCTTCAGTGTTTTGTCGGTGCCGAAGTGCCCGGAAAGGTTGGAGTCGTGAACCTCCTGCGTCAGCAGCTCCCGTAAAGGCTGGTATGCTGGTACCCAAATCCGGTTAGTACCGGCTTTTAGGTAGTACTTGCCGTGCGGTGTAGCAGCCTGTTGTTGCGGGTTCCGAAAAAACCTGTCGATCTTGTAGCCGTGGATGAATAGTCCTGTCAGCATCGGGTTGGTGTGGGCGATTAGCACCGCCGCGTTTTGCATGGATGGTCGGGTGAGGGCGTCGGCGATGTTGTTGGCGCCCTTTTTGTACGTGATGTTGTACCGAAAGTTGGACTCAAGAAAGTCCAGCCACCGGATTTGTCGCGGGTTGAGTGTCGGTTGCGTGCGCATGTACTGTAGCGATTTGTGGTCGGTTCGAATAGTCACGTCGGCTCCCGTGAGGTAGCAGCGCCAGACGCGGAATGCATGGACGATGGCCAGCATCTCCTTGTCGTGGACTGGGTAGTTGCGCTCGGGTGGGTGCATCTTGCGTGATTCGTAGGCGATGGGTTGCAGCCCTTTGCCGAAGTCCTGTAGCAGGACGGCGCCGACGGCGAAATCGCTGGCGTCCGTGACGACTTCGAACGGTCGAGATGGGTCGGCGAGGTGGAGAACAGGGGGTGACTTCAAAATGTTTTTGAGGGCGTCGAAGGCGGACTGCTCTCTCTCCTCCCACTGAAAATCACTGTCGTGATGCAGCAGGTCGGTCAGCGGCTTGGTTATCCCTGCCATATTAGGTACAAAACGACGAACGTAGTTAACAAACCCCAAAAAACCTTGCAATTCAGGGATATTAGTAGGCGGCTTCCACTTAGCGATGGCGTCCACCTTACGCGGGTCAATTTTAATCCCCTCGCCAGAAACCACGTGCCTCAAAAACTCTAATTCCGGCTTTAGGAACTCGCACTTAGACCCCTTCGTAATGACCCTATGCCCCTGTAAACGCCGGAACACCTCCTCTAAATCCCGCAGATGGTCCTCTTTTGTCGCGCTGTACACCAGAATGTCGTCCAGGTACACGATGACTTTTTTGTCCAGCATGTCCCGAAAAATCCCGTTCATGGTGAGCTGGAACGTCGAGGGCGCGTTTGTCAGACCGAACGGCATCACTGTGAACTCATAACTGCCGTAACGTAAGCGAAAAGCGGTCTTCGGGCAGTCGTCGGCGAACACGCGAATTTGGTGGTAGCCTCATCGCAGGTCGATCTTCGAAAAATACCGAGCTCCGCGAAGTTGATCCAGCAGATCGTCAGTTCGCGGGATCGGGTAACGCGATTTTATCGTGACCCGATTCAGCACCCGATAATCAATGCACATTCTTAGGCCCCCGTCCTTTTTCGGCGCAACAGTATCGGCGTTGCATACGGCGACGTTCTTGGCCGGATGAAGCCCTTGGCGAGCAGATAATCCAGCTGTGCCCGCAACTCGGCGAGCTCTGGTTGGCTGAGCCGCCACTGTGACCGTACAGTAGGTTGCGCTCCCGGCTCCAGCTGGATCCGATGATCCTCAGGTCGTTGGGGGGGCAAGCCATCCGGGAGGTCATCCGCGAAAATTTCGGGATACTTCCGAATGATGCTCGCCAATTCCTCAGGGACCGCCGCGCAGAGGGTGTCGATGTCCGCGATTTTCTCGGAAGCTGCCACCTCGTACAGGTGCACCAAGAAGGTCTGAGCTCCGCTGTTCATCGCACGCTGCATGTTGACCGCGTTGACACGTGTCGTCACCGGCTCCGGCTCCGTCCATTTCGGAAGCGTCGTCTTCCCTCCGTATCCTCGCACGACGCACGCCCCAGTCGTCCAGTCGATCGTCGGATTAAATCGCTGCAGCCAATCCCTCCCCAGCAGCACATCGCAGCCGTCCAATGTCGTCGCCAACATTTTCATGCCAAACCCGAAATTGTCGCCGCACTTGATCCGAATTTGTCGCGCCTCATCTCGGATGGCCAGCGGTGTCCCATCCACCAGCCTTGCATCGATCTCCGGCAGACACCTGATCAGCTTTACCCCTATTTTTTTGGCCGTTGCCAGGTTGACGAGACTGTGGCTCGCCCCACCGTCAACGAATATTTTTATTTTATAACCGTTAACCCTCCCCACCACCAGCACAGGGTAGTCCACGTGTTCACCCACGTTATTCGTCCGGTTCTGGTCGATAGCTCTGATCGGTACCACGACCCGGTGTGGATGGTGATTGTCGGGCGACAGGGTCTCGTCAGTAGGTGGCCCTTCTGCTACTGACTCACATCTTTTCCCGACCCTTCTCCGTCGTTCTTCTTCCCCTGCTTAAGCTTTGGGCAGTCTTTGTTCAGGTGACCCAGCTGGTTGCATTGAAAGCACGGCCCAAGGGCTCGGCTCGGTGCATCCACGCCGTTGATCGTGGGCTGCTGCGGCGGTCTACGAAATCGAGGGCCCTCCCGGGAGCTCGATCTCGCCCACTGCATCAGCGCATCCGTTGACTCGGCTTCCCGGACGGCGTCGTTGAAGCTGCGTGGCCGGGTTCGTCGGACCTCATATTGTATCTCGTATTTCAGGCCCGCCACGTAGCGATCCAACCGCTCTGCATCGCTCATGTCGTCCACTTGGTCCGCCAAGTTGCAGAATTTGCTGGTGTAGTCTTGGACCGACGCCAGCTGCTTCCAGGTACGCAGCTGCATGCGAGCAGAATCCGAGGCGGATATGTGCTCGAATCTGGTTCGCAAGGCGGCGCCCCACTCCTTCCATGTGCGTATCGTGGCCGTCCCGAAAATTGATGTTGCCTGATGCGTGACAGGTGTCGAAGTCCCGTCGTTCGCACGTGCTATTCCTGCCGAAGTCCCTTCGTGCTGCAGCGTTCGCCTCCACCACTCCAGCGCAGGCCCTCGCAACAGTGAAACTGCGAAATTAATGCGGGTGGCATCGTCATAAATCATGGCAGCATTAAAAAACACCTCCACGCCGAACAACCATGCAGAAACAGTGACGAACTTGTCACTTGGGTTAAACGGGGGTGGGTTGGTCGGCTTGATTTTGACGAAAGCCGTTGTTGCCATCGGAGCCGTTGGCATCGCTGCTGGCGTCGCCGTCGTTGTCGCTGCTGCATGTGTCGGTGCTGCACGCGACTGTTGCGGTGACTGTTGCTGCTGCGCCTGCCTCGCTTCATCCGCACTTATATCGCCTTCCAGGTCGTCCCAGAGCCGCTCCTCCGGTGCAGTGCTGCTACTTGCATCGTCCACGACAGGCGACTCCTGGCGCGCTTCACCACGCGCCTGGTGTAGTTCGCCGTTTTCCTTATGGAGACGCTCCATTTCGGCAGACATCGTCTGCACAGTGGCCTGCATCGTCCGGAACTGTTGCATGAACTCGTTAAACGCCGCCTGGTCCATGTGTCGCAGGCTTCGTCTAACGGGCAGGGGGTGGCTCGCGATTTTTCTGACTTCGGTGAAGGCGTTAATGCTATCGTAGTCGGAGTGGAATAATCGGATCTATTCCACGGGCCGACCGCTTAACAGCCCACCAAGTCTATCGCTCCCCCTTCTACAAACTACCCCGGAAACGCGAGGGTAACCTAGGAAAGTAGCTCTGATACCAAGTGTTATGAGTTGTGAATGAAAGAGTGCGCAGAATTCAATAACGCGGAAGTGATTACAACGTCTGCCTGAACAACGAGGCCTAGGCACAATATAGCAAGTCCTAGCTAGGCCGAGGTCGCGGGGTCGCGAGATGGTTGGGTGCAGGTTCGGGGTTGGAAAACCCGAAGGCGACGCGGTAGTGGCTCGGAAGGCGAGGTCGGCGGACCGAGCCTGGTTTTCCGAAAGTCGGGGTTGTACGCGTACGGAGTGACCCAGTAAGGAATCCGAAAAATTCCTTACAGACACCCTACCGCTGAGGGCGTGTAACCATTTTGCTTTTCGACGGTTATAACTGTGTAAGACAAAGTATGCTGCTTGTCAATTTGGCCCTTATTGTAAGAAATTTAGCTGAATTCCTTATCAGGTTTGACTGCTACGCGTACAACCCCGTTTTTCAAATTGTGCACGTTCAACCAACATCCACGATGCCGAGGCTCCTCGCGTCGCCTTCGACTTTCCAGATCACCAAACCTGCACCCAACGTCATTCGCCCGATGTTCCCTCTGTTGAATTGTATTTGCATCTCAGAAAGTAGCTACAGCGGAATGAGTAGGATTGATAGGGTTGGGGTACATATGCCTAACCCTAACTGCTTGTACCCCATATAGCATGACCCACAACAGGGTATAACATTTGACACACCCCCATAGCCTAAGTGGGGAATGCCAAGCAACAAGAAACGCAACCTAAGGTCACAAGACCAGTCACAAACAAAAGACAAAACAAAGCTCAGGGTGGATCACAACGTCACCACACAGTCTGAGCGCAAACAGCGGCCACAAGGCCAGTTCAAGAGTGTATATGCAGATATATACTGTACAAGCAAAGACAAGAGACAAGCACTCACTACTGCAGTCTACTCGACCCAGTCTCAACGAGGCCCAACTGCAGACAGAACCGGCGGTGGTCACAAGGCTGAAGAGCCTTGGTGAAGATGTCTGCAGTGTTGGCCTTAGAGGCCACGAAGTCCAGACGAGCCTGCCCGCGTCTCTGCAACTCTCGAAGGAGGAAGTACCTGACGTCGATGTGCTTCACTCTGCTCTCCAGTCGAGGCTCACGACTCAGGAGAATCATCGCCCTGTTGTCAGCAAACAGGGTCGGTGCAGAGCTCGGCCGCTCACCAAGGTCAGTGAGCAAAAAGGTCAACCAGCGTAGCTCCTGAGCAGCAAGGGCCCCAGCGTAGATCTCGGCCTCTGCGGTAGAAGTCGCAACCGAGGAGGACCGAGTAGACCTCCACGAAACAGCTCCAGAACCCAGGCTGAAACAGTAACCCTGCGTAGACCTCTGAGTCTCAACGTCGTCGGCGTAGGAGGAGTCGCAGTGACCGGTGAGTACAACTGGCTGTGTCCCTCCAAGTACAAGCCCCATGCCTGATGTCGCGCCAAGGTACTTCGCCACCCTCTTAGCCGCCGCCCAGTGAACAGGACGGTGTCTCCCAGTCGCAACAAAGCGAGACAGGATGCTAAGAGGGAAGGCGAGGTCCGGGCGAGTGCACGTCATCAGGTACATGAGGCAGCCCACCAGCTCTGCGTAGGGACCACTGGGCTCGAACGGCTCGTCAGGAAAAGGCCCAGTGAGTCTGTGGTCTACAGCAAGAGGAGTGGGTGTAGGAGAGGAGTCCTGAAGCCCGAACCGCTGAAGGACCTGCTGCACCATGTGTGACTGAGTCAGAGTGATGGTGCGAGCGGCTCTGTCCCTGGAGATCTGCAGGCCAAGGTAGCGGCGCAGTTCTCCAAGGTCAGTGCACGTGTGTCTCTTCTGCAGTTCGGACTTCACCTCCGCCAGTGCAGCTGTGTCGGCTGTGGCAAAAACCAAGTCGTCAACGTAGACCAGAACGAAGAAAGGTGTGCGCCCACGACGAACAAACAGCGACGGGTCGGCGGAAGACGGCTCAAACCCGAGGTCGGAGAGAGTAGAGCGGAGAGTGTCGTGCCACTCACGGGGTGCCTGGCGGAGACCGTAGACCGGTCGTCTGAGGCTCCACTGGGTCCCAGGCGGGAAAGTGCCAGTGAAGCCCGGAGGACGACGCAGCCAGATCTCCTCGTGTAGGCGGCCCTGGAGGAAGGCAGTGGAGAAGTCAAGAGAGTGTAGCTCGTAGTCTCTCTGTGCTGCTACGTGAAGTAACACCCGAAGAGTGGTCATCTTTGGGGTGGGCGCGAAGGTCTGAAAGAAGTCAACTCCCTCACGCTGACTGAACCCTCTAGCCACGTAGCGTGCCTTGAAGACTGGGGGAGATCCCGGCGGCCGCTTCACCTTGAAGATCCACATGCCGTCAACGATGTTCGCCCCTGGTGGGGGAACCTCGTCAACGTAAGTGCCTGTGGACCTGTAGGAGGCCATCTCTGCGTCCATGGCAGCTCTCCACTGAGAGGCCCAAGGCCCTGACACTGCCTCAGCGTAAGTGCGAGGAGTAGGTATGTCAGGAGCGCCGGGGACTCCCTCAGGAGTGAGCAGCATGGCACAGAGATGAGGCGAAGCAGCTGCCAGGAACTCTAGCTCAAACTGTCTGTCCTCTAGGACGTCACAGCCAAGGGCAGACTCACCCCCGACGGACAGAGGACGGACAGGAGGAGCGGCCACAACACGAGTGGCGTAGTCAAGGCGACGCGTAGCAGTAAAGTCAGTGACAGCGGCAGTGAGGACCGCGACGGAGGAAGGGGAGGCACGAGGGTCTGTAACAAGAGAGGCGAGAACACGAGAGAGAGTGGGGCGGTACGTGCGGTAGTAGTCAGTGACCGGAGTGGACAGGGAGGCAGTGAGGGAAGACTCAGGAGGACGAGGAAGGACAGACGGAGGAGAACGAGGAGGACTAGGACGAAACAACACGGTACGGAGGTCAGTGACAGGGGACGAGGGACGAGCACGAGGAGGACGAGAGGCCCAAGTGTGGGCGAGAGGAGTGGGGGACGGAGGAGACAGAGAACGAGGGAAGACAGCCGGAGTGGAGTCCGGAGGAGGAAACGTAGGACCAAACACAGGAGGAGAGGAGGGGAGACCAAGGGCCCGAAGGCCAGAAACAGGGGGCGGAGGCTGCTGCGGCTGCTGCTGCTGCTGCTGCTGCTGCTGCTGCTGCTGCTGCTGCTGCTGCTGCTGCTGCTGCTGCTGCTGCTGCTGCTGCTGCTGCTGCTGCTGCTGCTGCTGCTGCTGCTGCTGCTGCTGCTGCTGCTGCTGCTGCTGCTGCTGCTGCTGCTGCTCCCGCTGCAACTCCAACCTCTCACTCTCCACCCGCTGCTGAAGCTCCAACCTCTCACGCTCCAAACGCTGCTGCTCCTCACGCTCAAGACGAAGACGGGCCTGGTGGCGAGTCGGGTAAGGGTGAGGAGGAGGAGTAGCGTGAGGAGACGACGAAGAAGAACCTGCTCCGCCGTCGACAGCACCCGGCTGAGCACCCCCAGAGCGAGTACCCCCCGCGGCAGCACGACCTGCACCTGCAGGAGGTGTACCCGCACCCCCAGCCGTGGTGCCCCCAGTAGCGCCAGTACCAGCCCCAAATTCTCCAGCTCCAGAAACACCACCAGCTCCAGCACCACCACCAGCTCCAGTACCCTCTGAACGGGCAGCTACAGCAGGTGCACGCTCAGCGCCAGTGCCAGCACCCCCAGAACTGGCCGCTCCTGTAGGTGCACGAACAGCTCCAACGCCAGCACCCCCAGAGCGAGCACCGCCAGAGCCCTCACCGCTAGCACCGACACCCTCAGTGTCCGCAGTGGCCGGTGAAGGAAGCGCCGACGGCTGCTGCGGAGGCGGTGAGGACGACTGTGGGGAAGGAGGAGAGACCTGGGGGGGTACCGAGGGAGGGGGAGTAGCGTGAGACACACCAGACGGAGCGGGAACAGGGGGGGGTACCGGAGGAGCAGGGGCGGGAGGAGGAGGAGCTGGAGCCAGGAAGAGGGGAGGGGGGGGAACCGGGAGACCTCGAGAGGGGTACCTGACGTAGTAGGGGACGGACTCGTCGAAACGGACGTCACGAGAGTCAAAGAACCGGTGGGAGGGTGGGTGGTAAAAGGTGAAGTCAGAGGAGCCCTCTGGGAAACCAAGGAAGACACAGGGGACTGCACGAGGCGAGATCTTGTCCGCAGAGGTGTCGCGGACAAGAGCCAAGCAGCCCCAGACACTAAACCTCGACGCAACACCAGGGGACCCTGTCCAAAGACTGGTCGGTGAAGCCCCTGGCCGAGAGACGCGAGGCCAGAGGTTCAGCTGGTGAGCGGCGTACCGAGCCGCGTAGGGCCACAGAAAATGGGGCGCGCGGGCGTGGATCATGGAGGTGCGGGCGATCTCCATGACCAGGCCTAAGCGGCGCTCAGCAACCCCATTCTGCTGTGGAGAGTCTGGAAGAGTCCAGGACTGGGTGATGCCCTGCTCAGCACAGAATCTGGCGAGAATGCCGGAGCGAAACTCACCCCCACGGTCGGAGTGGAGACAACTGACACGACGACCACGAGTGCCCTCGGTGGCGAGCAGCCACCGGATCAGCGTAGAATGTCAGAAATAACTGAGCAGGAATGGATTGAACTAGCACATAGTTTGGTACAAGTAGGAAACCCTAACTTTCAGTACCCCCTAAGGTGTAACCCACTACAGCCTACATAATATAAGCATGCAATGTTTGACACACCCCCATAGGCGCAGTGGGAGACAACCACAGGGTCACAAGACCAGTCAAAGCAAAGCAAAGCAAGCTCAGGGTGGATCTCAAGGATTCCACACAAATTCCGAGCACAAGCAAGCGGTCACAAGACCAGTTCACATGCAGGTTTATAACAAAGCAAGAGATACAGTGATCACAACCTAGCAAAAGTAAACAAGTAGGCATATATATATAGTGATCACAGTACAAGCAAGGTCAAGAGGTAAGCAAGTGAGGCCCAGTAGGTACAAGGCCTAGCAGAGTGCAAAAGCGCTGATGGTCACAAGGCTGAAGTGCCTTGGTGAACACATCAGCAGTGTTGGCCTCCGTGGCCACGTAACGCAGACAAAGCTGACCACGCTGCTGCAGCTCTCGAGCAAGGAAGTACCGCAGAGCGATGTGCTTCGTTCTGTGCTCCAGTCTGTGCTCCTCACACAAGGCAATGGCAGCCTTGTTGTCGACGTACAGCACTGGAGGAGAACGAGGCCGCTCTCCGAGGTCGGTCAGCAGGTAGGTCAGCCAGCGTAGCTCCTGAGCAGCCATGGCTGTGGCGTAGATCTCAGCCTCACAACTGGAGCTGAGAACAGAAGAAGAGCGAGTAGAACGCCAAGAAACTGAGCCAGAGCCAAGGCTGAAGGTGTAACCCTGGGACGACCGCTGAGTAGCCTGGTCGTCTGCCCAAGAAGCGTCTGAGTGCCCTGTGAGAACAACCCGGTCTCGCCCTCCAAGCACAAGCCCCATGCCCGACGTACTGCACAAGTAGCGCAACACCCTCTTAGCAGCATCCATGTGCTCCTTCCGGTGACGGCCAGGAGCGACATAGCGTGCTAGGATGCTAAGAGGGTATGCAAGGTCAGGTCGAGTGCAGGTCATCAGGTACATGAGGCAGCCCACAAGCTCTGGATACGGGCCACTCGGCTCTACGGACTCATCCGAAGGCAGAGCTGAGAGCGAGTGACCGGTAGGCAGAGGAGTGGACTGAGGCGAGGAGTACGTGAAGCGGAAGCGCTGGAGAACCTGCTGCACCATGTGTGACTGAGTCAGGGTGATGGTGCGCCGTGCTCTGTCCCGGGTGATCCGCAAGCCAAGATAGCTCGTCAGCTCACCCAGGTCTGTGCACGTGTGTCTCCTCTGCAGCTCCGACTTCACGTGAGCGAGTGCCGCGGTGTCAGCAGTGGCAAAGACCAAGTCGTCGACGTACACGAGGATGTAGAACGGCGGCAGCGAGGTGTCGGTGCGTAGAAACAGCGACGGGTCAGCAGTAGAGGGAGCGAACCCAAGAGCCGCAAGTGTCGTCCTCAGTGTGTCGTGCCACTCACGTGGCGCCTGGCGGAGACCGTAGACCGGCCGCTGAAGCCTCCACTGGGTGCCAGGAGGAACTGACCCAGTGAAGCCAGGGGGGCGACGCAGCCAGATCTCCTCGTGCAGGCTGCCCTGCAAGAAAGCAGTGCTGAAGTCAAGAGAGTGAAGCTCGTAGTCGCGGTGAGCGGCTATGTGCAGCAGCACCCGAAGAGTAGTCATCTTCGGGGTGGGGGAGAAGGTCTGAAAGAAGTCTACTCCCTCTCGCTGACTGAAGCCTCGAGCCACGTAGCGCGCCTTGAAAACAGGCGGAGAACCCGGCGGCCGCTTCACCCTGAAAATCCACATGCCACTGACAATGTTCGCCCCAGGAGGGGGAACCTCGTCTACGTAGGTGCCTGTGGACTTCTAGGAGGCCATCTCTGCGTCCATGGCTGTCTGCCACTGAGAGGAGTAGGGACCCGCCATCGCCTCAGCGTAAGAGCGTGGGGTCGGGATGTCTGGTGCATCCGGGTCTCCCTCAGGGGCAACTAGCAAGGACACGAGACGGGGCAAAGCAGCAGCAAGGCAGTGGAACTCCTCCTGTCTGTCCTCAAGGACGTCCGTGCCGAGGGCACACTCACCCCCGACGGACGGAGGACAGGCAGACGCAGACTCAGACCTAGCGACAAGGCTGGCAGCGTAGTCTAGGCGACAGCGAGCAGCAAAGTCAACCAACTCAGCGACCAGAGCAGACGCAGCAGAGGACTCAAAGGTCGGGTCAGTGACAACTGTAGCGAGGAGACGCGTAACAGTGGGACTGGCAGCACGACGGGAGTCAGACTCCGGGTCAGGAAGAGTAGGAAGAGAGGACGCAGGAGGAGACGGCAGCGGGACACGCTGCGGAGCAGTGGAGGGACGCAGAGTCATGTAGTGAGTGCCAGGGACAGGAGGAGGACGCTCACGTGGGACACGACGACCAGTGCGAGCAGTACGAATAGGCGACGCAGGACGAGACTCAGGCTCACGACGCTCTGTAAGACCTCCTGTGGGACCAGCGTAAGGAGAGGGAGCAGGGAGAGGCGAGGCAGGCGGTAACTGTGACTGCGGCTGGACAGGCGGAGGACACTCTACGGAGGGAGGAGGACAAGGAGGAGGAGCCTGCCCAAGAACCTGCTGAAGGAGCGGTACGAAGTACGGTCGCGGCCGCGCAGCGTCTCCAGAAGCAGCAGGGACACCAGTGGCAGCCCCAACGCCCGAGTCCTCAGCACCAGCAGCAGCTCCAACGCCCGGGTCCTCAGCACCAGTAGGAGCTCCAACGCCCGAGTCCTCAGCACCAGCAGCAGCGCCACCGGTCGGGTCCTCAGCACCAGCAGCAGCTCCAACGCCCGGGTCCTCAGCACCAGCAGCAGGGCCACTGGTCAGGTCCTCAGCACCAGCAGCAGCGCCACCGGTCGGGTCCTCAGCACCAGCAGCAGCTCCAACGCCCGGGTCCTCAGCACCAGCAGCAGCTCCAGCCCCCGGGTCCTCAGCACCAGCAGCAGCTCCAGTATCCGGGTCCTCAGCACCAGCAACAGCACCACCGCTCGGGTCCGCAGCACCAGGAGCACCACTACGAAGACTGCAGCGCCGCGTGTACCACTCGCGGATCACCTGAATGGGGGGGAGCTCCTGGGTAGGAGGGGAAGTACCGGGACGAGCTCCAGAAGCACCTCTCCGGAGGCGGCAGTACTCGAGGTACCTCTCCTGCAGCTGCTGGGAGGAGAGGGCTCCTCCAGGTGGAGCACGCTCAGGCTCAGCACCCCCAGACTCAGCACCCCCAGGCTCAGTACCTCCAGGCTCCGCACCTCCAGGCTCCGCACCTCCAGGCTCCGCACCTCCAGGCTCCGCACCTCCAGGCTCCGCACCTCCAGGCTCAGCACCCCCAGGCTCCGCACCTCCAGGCTCAGCACCCCCAGGCTCAGCACCCCCAGACGCAGGACGCGAGTCAACAGCTACCTCGACAGGCTCACCCGGGTCTACCTGGGACACACCTGAGGGAGCGGCACCCTGAGGGGGGAGGGGGTCTGGTACCTCAGCACCTGGAGCGAGGAAGAGAGGCGGGGGGGGGAGCGGGGCAGTGCGGTAGGGGAAGAGGCGGTAGAAGGGGACGGACTCGTCAAAAGTGACGTCCTGAGAGGCCAGAACCCGGCGCGAGGTGACGTGGTAAAACTGCCATCCAGGCGCGTCGGGAACAAAGCCAAGGAAGACACAGGGAAGAGCGCGACGGGAGAGCTTGTCCACAGACGTGTCGCGGACAAAAGCTCGGGATCCCCACACCCGGAAACGCGACGCATCGCCAACCTCTCCCGTCCACCGCAGAGTCGGGGAAGTCTCCGGCAAGGAGACACGGGGCCAGAGGTTGAGCTGATGCGCAGCGTACCGGACCGCAAACGGCCACAGAAAGTGGGGAGCAGCCGCATGGGTCAGGGAGGTACGAGCGACCTCCATGACTAAGCCAATGCGCCGCTCAGCAACCCCATTCTGTTGTGGAGAGGCCGGAAGCGTGTACGACTGCTCAATGCCGTGCTCAGCACAGTAGGCTGCCAGGAGGTCGGAGGCAAACTCACCACCTCTGTCAGAGTGCAAGCGCAGGACAGGAAAGTCCGAGTGAAAGCGCTCGCCTAGCTGGAGACGGGCTCGGCTGATCCAGGGGATCAAGACATCAGGGACATCACCCTTGGCGCGCAAGGGGAAGACCGTGGTGTAGCGCGAGTAGTCGTCAACAACTATCAGGAAGTACCTCTCCTGACCCTGACCACGGACGCGGGCTGGGCCCCACACGTCCATGTGGAGCGTCTGCAGGGGAGCGGTCGTCGGGGGAAAGGAGGAGGAGTGAGGAGCGGCGCGCTGCCGCCCCTCGACACAGGGAATGCAGTCAGGAGCAGGGGAGTCAGGAAGGGGAGGGAGCACCCTGGGAAGACCAGCAACAAGGTCCCGTTTGTGCATGGCCCGCAGGCGCTGCACAGACGGGTGACCAAGGCGGTGGTGCCAGAGGACGGTGTCGTTCGCCAGAGAGCGACACGAGCAGGGGGCGGACAGCTGACCTGACGCAGACGCAGACGCAGCTACCTGAGGGGACTCAGTGGTCAGTGTGTACAGGTCAGACCCCGGCTCTCGAGTGAAAGTAGCTAGGTGACGGCCCGTCCGAGCACATGTGCAGTGAGTCACACGCTCGTAGGCAGGGCGACAGCGGCAGTAGTAGAAGCAGTAAAGTCACTGAAAAGGCGTGCGCAGGGTCAGCGGGGCCGGTGGGGCCTACGGACTGTAGTGGCGCACAAGCAGCAGTAGTAGGATCTGCAGTAGTAGCAGGATCTGCAGTGGTGCACAGGCGCAGCAGGCGGCAGCGAGAGCCGGCGCAGCAGGGGCGGGCTCAGCAGCGGTGATACGCGGGCGGCGGCGGGCGCAGCAGCGGCGGTGCGCGGGCGGCGGCGGGCTCAGCAGCGGCGGTGCGCGGGCGGCTGCGGGCTCAGCAGCGGCGGGCCGGTAGCAGGCAGTGCGCGGGCCGCGCGGGCCGTATGTGAGCTGTGCGGGCAGCGTGCGGGCCGGCGGCGGTCAGCGCACGAGCCGCGCAGGCTCAGCGCGGGCTGCGCGGGCTGCTCGCGGGCTGCGTAAGCGGGTCGCGGGCGGCTCGCGGGGGTTCGCGGGCAGGTCGCGGGCTGCTCGCGGGCAGTTCGCGGGCTGTGTGCGGGCTGCGCGGGCTGGTCGCGGGCTGCGCAGGCGGTTCGCGGGCTGTGCGTGGGCGGTTCGCGGGCTGTGAGCGCGGCGCGCTGTGCGGTTCGCGGGCGGCGTGACGGGGCCGATCGGGGCGCTAAGGGGCGACGCGACGGGGGCCGTGAGAGGCCGCTAGGAAAAAAAAGTTCGACGGGGCCGCAGGGCCGCTAGATCGTGCTAGATCGACGGGGCCAGCGGGGCCGGAAACAAGTGAAGGTAAGCAGGTAGGTAAGTCGGTGGGCCCTAAGAACAGTCCTAGCGAAGGACCTGCTCTGATACCATGTCAGAAATAACTGAGCAGGAATGGATTGAACTAGCACATAGTTTGGTACAAGTAGGAAACCCTAACTTTCAGTACCCCCTAAGGTGTAACCCACTACAGCCTACATAATATAAGCATGCAATGTTTGACATAGAAGTCACGTCGGACTTCTTCGCCAAAGGGAACACGGTGGTGTACCGAGAGAAATCGTCAACGACCACCAGAAAGAAACTCTCCCACTAAGGGCCAAGGCGGGAGGCGGGGCCCCAGACGTCTAAGTGGAGTGTCTGGAAGGGCTCGGTGGCCGGACGAAGGGAGGAGGAGTGAGGGGTGGCGCGAAGCCGACCCTGGACACAAGGACCGCACGGAGGAGCTGGGGACGGCGGGAGTGGCGGGAGGACTCGGGGGAGGCCTAAGACAAGACGCTGACTGGACATGGCGCGCAGACGAGGAAGGGACGGGTGCCCCATCCGGTGGTGCCACAGAACGGTGGGGTGGGCAAGCGACCGACACGAGCACGACGCAGCAACTACACCTGACACAGCAACCTGACTGGACCCGGCTACCTGGTGGGACGGGGGAACCTGACGGGGGTCGGTGCGGAGGGTGTACAGACCAGAGCCCGGCTCCTGGCGGAAAGTGGCCAAGGGGGCGTACGTGTCACCGTCGACGCAGACTGCGGTGTCACCAGAAGGCTCAACCCAGACACCGACGTGCTGTCTCGCCAAGGTGCCCACACCAACCAGGTTCCTAGAGAACGTAGGAACGTGGAGGCCGGTCAGGGAACCAGAAGGAGCAGCTGGGCACGGGAGAGTAGTGGCGTGAGTCGCAATGACCGGTCCCGAGGAGGGATCGGCCAGTGCTACAGGGACAGGCGCCGGTAGCGGAGAGAGAGTCGTGCAGTCGCGGAAGAAGCAGTGCGACGCTCCTGAGTCCAGTGTGAAGGAGAGAGACGTGTCCGCCGAGGGAGTACCTGTACTAGTAGCTAAGCAAGATCCTACACTAGCACCTACTCTAGCAACAGGCAAAGATCCTAAGCTAGGTACAGGCAAGTACACAGATCCAGGAGCACTATAGTCAACATCAGCATACATGGCATAAGACCTAGCATCATCCATAGTCATATCAAAAACAGCAATACCACGAGCAAGCAGCGTCCCCCAGCGTGGCGGCGGGGGAGCGGAGGGGCCGTGGTGCAAGCGGTAGAGGTCGTCGAGACGACTGAAGCAGCGTGCAGCAGAGTGGTCGGGGCGGCCACAGTACGTGTCCCTACGAGGACCCGTAAGGATCCAGTACTCACAGGGACCAACGTCGCGGCCGGCCGCGCGAGGTCCCCGACTGGAGGGGGCGCCACCGCGCCCAGTGCTCGGGGGACCCGCAGACCTCCACTGCTGCGGAGGGCCCCACTGCTGCGGAGGGCCCCACTGCTGCGGAGGGCCCCACTGCTGAGGCTGCTGCTGCGGTAGGCGCTGCTGCTGGCCCTGTCGCTGCTGCTGCTGCTGTCCCTGCCGCTGCTGCTGTCCAGGCGGTGGCAGCTGCTGAGGAGTCGGCTGCTGCTGCTGGTGGAGCCCCTCACCACCAGTGAAAACTCCACCGTCGAAAGGAGGGCCGTCAGGTCCCGAGCCACCCCCACCACCACTCCCACCACCTGCTCCACCGCCACCGCCACTACCCGCACCACCTCCAGTACCCCCGCCGCCCTTCCCGCCCTTCTTGCCGGCCTTGCCACGTTTCTGTCCGCCAGAGACAGAAACAGCCGCCGTCTCCTCAGAGGCAGAAGACGTGGGAGTGGCAAGGGAGGCAGAGAAGGTGGGAAGCTGTGGTACCGCACACCCCTCAAAAAGACGAGGAGGAGGCGCGGAAGAGGCAGAGGCAACGGTGAGGAGGTTACTCTCGATCTTCGAGAGAGCAGTCTCAAGAAGATCGATGGTAAGCTCAGTGGGGTGCTTCAGAAGAAGCGCATCGCGGGCTGTGGCTAGGCGGTCAGGGAGGCGAGTGACTAGCCAGTGAATAGTGAGCCACATAGGGGGCGGGGCAAGGGCAAGCTGGTCCTCAGTGCAAGCAGCGCGAAAGCGAGCGTCAAGGGAGCGCAGGTGAGTAGCGAGGTCAGAGACAGTCTCAAAGGAGGCGAGGTCAGGGTAGATAAAGGGTACGAGGAGGCGACTGAGGCACGCAGAGGAGGGAGTAGAGTAGCGAGCAACAATAGCCTTATACAGATCTGCAGCAGACTCGACCTGAGCGAAGTGGACTGCCTCTGTCGGCGGGAGAAGGTCGGTCAGGGCGAGGCAGGCAGCGGCGTCACGAGACTCCCACACGTCGCGAGCGAGGAGCTGGCGCTGGTACTCGGCCTCCTGCTCAGGAGTAGGCGGTGGGGTAGTGGGCAGCGGGCTAGGCTGCTGGGGAGCGGTCTGAGTACCGGATGCGTGGGCGAACAAGTGCACGCCATCCTGCCGCTGGCTGCGCCTGCGTAAGCCACGTGCTAAAATCTATAGGTCGCCCTTCAGGGTCGAAACGAAGTACTCGGGAGGTCGCCATAGAGGGCGAGACTGAGAGAGCGCGGCTGCCAGCCGCGGGAGGGGGGAGACAATCAGTAACGTGTGGGCAGGCGGGGAGGCATGTAGGTGGGTAGGTGAGCGGCGCAGTGCGCTGTCTGGTGGGCAGCGCGGTACGCTGGCTGGTGGGCGGCGCAGTGCGCTGGGTGGTGGGCGGCGCGGCGCGCTATGGGGCGTGCGGCACGGCGTACTGAGTGGCGGGCGGGCTGCGCAGCCGGTCGACGGGCGGGCGACGCGGCGCGCGGGCCTACGGGCGGCGCGGCGGGTCGACGAGCGGGCTGCGCAGCTGGTCGACGGCGGGCGACGCGGCGCGCGGGCCTACGGGCGGCGCGGCGGGTTGACGAGCGGGCTGCGCAGCTGGTCGACGGCGGGCGACGCGGCGCGCGGGCCTACGGGCGGCGCGGCGGGTCGACGAGCGGGCTGCGCAGCTGGTCGACGGCGGGCGACGCGGCGCGCGGGCCTACGGGCGGCGCTGCGGGTCGACGAGCGGGCTAGGCGACGGGCGGGCCTGCGGGCGTTCTAGGCGACGGGCAGGCCTACGGGCGGGCTGCGCAGCGAGGCAACGGGCAGGCCTACGGGCGGGCTAGGCGACGGGCGGGCCTGCGGGCGTTCTAGGCGACGGGCAGGCCTACGGGCGGGCTGCGCGGCGAGGCAACGGGCAGGCCTACGGGCGGGCTAGGCGACGGGCGGGCCTGCGGGTGTTCTAGGCGACGGGCAGGCCTACGGGCGGGCTGCGCGAGCCTACAGGCGGGTGGCGCGGTGGCTAGGGTTTAGGCCGCGCTGCAGGTCGACCGGCGGCGTGGCGCGTTAGGGGGCAGCTGGCTGGCTGGCTGGCGGCTTAGGGCTTAGCGCACTAGCGCGCTGGCGTGTGTGGCGAGCTAGGGAAGGAACGAAACCCTAAACCTAGGGCCTAGGAGCGAGGAACCTAGCTGATACCATCTCAGAAAGTAGCTACAGCGGAATGAGTAGGATTGATAGGGTTGGGGTACATATGCCTAACCCTAACTGCTTGTACCCCATATAGCATGACCCACAACAGGGTATAACATTTGACATTGCATACCTTATAACTGCCTACAGTTAGCTAGTGTACTAGATTATTTATTAGATACCAATTGCTGGTGGTGTACCCTTTCCCCTTCCTCTTCTTCCTATTTGTACTCCCAATCTATAATGAAACCCCCTTTTTTGGCCAATTCCCTCCCTCTCGCTACTCTCGCTCAGGGCTAATTTTTTGTTTTGGCCAACCCTTACGACCAGTGTTGCTCATCAGCAAAAACCTTATTATCAGAGTAGCCCTCTTTGAAAATCCTAATATGTCAGGGTTTTTGCAGGTCTAGAAATTTTTACCCTGGGTCATCAGTATAACAAAATTTTAAGCCCTTCTTTCATTAGTTTTAACTCGGGACATTGTTTCTGCCTCGAATGAAACTGCATTACTGGCCAATGGTGGCCAACTTCGTGCCAGCACATGTACCGTAATGTCGTGACGAATTGTACAGTTACGACAGTTGGCAAAGGGGATTCCGAGGTTACAGTGAAGGGGGGGGGGGGAGGGGGGGGGGGGGGGGGGGGGGGGGGGGGGGGGGGCCTGGAACTCGCTTCAGGATAAAACTCGATAACAGAATCGGCAACCCTGAGGCGACAGTGTAGCATAATCGTAAACCCTGGCACATCAGGGTAAATGAAGGTCCCAAACGAATTACCCTACCCCATCAGTGTTACTACCTAAAAACCACCCTGTTCATCAGGGCATCAGGGTGATTTACCCTGATAAAATAGGCCCTGCTCTCGCTATGATTCTCCTTCCTAAGCTTCCTAAACCTAAGTACCTAACTAATTAGTACTTTGACATGGTATCAGAGCGTGGTCTTTTCTAGGACCTAATCTACATGGGCCCACCAACTCCGCCTTCTGCCATGGCGTCCCACTATGCTGCTTGCGCGAAATCTGCTGATGTTTCCGGAGCTTATGCTAAACCCGTCGCGCTGCCCCCCATCACCTTCAATTCGCCTGCCTCTTCGCGGCGCTCAGGACGACGGTCGCGGCGGACATCATGGCGAGCGCCAGCGACCCGCCAGCGAGTTCGCGAATGCGCCAGCGACAGTCGCCGGTGGGAGCGCGAGCGCGAGCGCCAGCGCCCAGCGCCAACTGCGGTCGCCAGCACCAGCGCTGACACCAGCAGCTCCAACAGCGGGCGCCAGCGGCCAGCGCCAGCACTTCCGCCAGCGCCAGCGCATGGGGGGGAGGGGGATGAGGGGGTGGCGGGGGTGACCAGCTCCTTGCTCTCTCCCTACAGCGTCTGTCGCTGTGAGGGGGGGGAGGAGCATGAGGGGGTGGCGGGAGAGCTTCTTCCATGCCAGCCGCCTCCACTCCTCTCCTCTCCTCTCTCCTCTCCTCCAGCCGCCCCTACTCTCCTCTCCTCCAGCCGCCTCCTCCTCTGCTTGTTTGCTCCTCCAGCCGCTTCTCCTCGGCTCTCCGCCTGTGCGCCACCAGCTTCCTCCTCCTATCCAACAGTTGGTGTTAATCACCAGCAGCCTACACCCTCCGGTTATCCCAGCCCTCCTCCGCGCCCTCCGCGCCCTCCTCCGTTCTGGCGTTCACAGGTGCTGCCGGTCAGCCACCGCTATTTCTGTGCCTATCCCAGTTATAGCAACCGCTCTCCAGGCGACCTGGTGCCAGACACCACTAGCTAAAACTGTAGACCGTTACGGGGGTGTGTTGAATTGTATTTGCATACCTTAAAACTGCCTACAGTTAGCTAGTGTACTAGATTAGTTACTAGATACCAATTGCTGGTGGTGTACCTTTTCCCCTTCCTCTTCTTCCTATTTGTATCCCCAATCCTATAATGAGACCCCTCTTTTGGCCAATTCCCTCCCTCTCGCTACTCTTGCTATGATTCTCCTTCCTAAGCCTCCTAAACCTAAGTACCTAACTAATTAGTACTTTGACACCCTCCTAGCTATGGTAGCCACTACATTAATGTGTGCCGTCATTGTATTGTCAGTTCGTTCAATCACAGTCTCGTTATTCGATAGTCTGCGCACTCTCTTTTACAACTAGTAACACTTATTGTGATACCAAGGGCTTGGACGAAGTGATATATGTCAAATGTTTTTATCATTTAGATATAGCTAGCTCTTATTGGCTGCAGTGAGTCACCCTTAAAAGGGTAGAACACTTTGCTTAGGTTAAGACTTTGTATCCTCTTTCTCCCCTTTTAATAGGCACACGGGAGGACGACAATTTGTATGGACGCTTCCACCGTGGCACTTCTTGCCACGTTCACCAGCGCCTCCAGCTCTAGCACCGCTTGCACCAGCAGCTCCAGTACCTCAAGCACCTCCAGCGCTAGCACCTCCAGCACCAGCAACTCCAACACCTCCAGCATGAGCAGCCCTAGCAGCTCCAGCACCAGCAGCTCCAGTACCTCCAGTACCTCCAGCACCTCCAGCTCCAGCACCTCCAACACTAGCAGCTCCAGCACCTCCAGCACCAGCAGCCCCAGTACCTCCAGCACTAGCAGCTCCAGTACCTCCAGCACTATCAGCTCCAGTACCTCCAGCACCTCCATCTCTAACACCTCCAACTCGAGCACGGCTAGCTCCTCCACCAGGGCTGCCCCACCGGACAGCCCACTCGTGAAGCCGCTCCGGCGAAAGAGTCTCCTGCCGACGGGCACTAATACCGCTAGCACTATCGTCTCTAGCACCAGGACCTCCAGCACCTCCAACTCCACTACCACCAGCACCAACACCTCCAGCACCTCGAACTACAGCTCCTCCTGCCCCACCTATAACCGTAGGACACTCGGCACCCCATAACCAGCACCCTCAAAGTCCGCACCCCCAGTGTCACCACCTCTAGTAGCACAAGAGTTCATAGCGACTGGCTACAGAGGCGGTGAAGACGGCCGAGGCAGAAAACCAGGAGGGGCCGCCAAACGCACTGAGTAGCGAGGGGCCACAGTGTCGGCACCAGTCAGGTCACCCCCCTCAGCTGGGCAAGAGGTGTCAGAGGAGACCTCCAAAGGCTCAACCAAGGGGGGGGGTCTACATGAGACACGCCGGAGGGAGCAGGACCCTGTGGGGGAAGGGGGAGTGCTGGGAGGGGGGGGGGGCGGTCGAGTACCAGGAAGAGAGGCGGGAGGGGCACTGGGGAACTGCGGTGGGGGTGGAGACGTAGAAGCAGACAAACTCGTCAAAGGTGACGTCCTGGGAGGAGAGGACACGGCCCGAACCCGGGTGGTAAAACTGCCAGAGCTAGGCCTCGGTAGGGAAGCCAAGTTAGACGCAGCGAAGAGTGCGAGGAGAAAACTTGCCCGTAGGAAGATTGCGGACAAGAGCAAGGGAACCGCAGACCCGAAACACCGACGCATCGCCAACCTCTCCCGTCCACCGCAGAGTTGAGGAGGTCTCCGGCAGGGAGACACGGGGCCAGAGGTTGAGCTGCTCAGCTGTGTATCGGACCGCAAATGACCACAAAAAATGGGGAGCAGCCGCATGGATCATGGAGGTACGAGCAACCTCCATGACCAAGCCAATGCGACGCTCAGCAACCCCATTCTGCTGCGGAGAGGCTGGAAGCGTGAACGACTGACGGATACCCTCAGCACCACAAAAGACCTCGAGGAGGCGGGAGCAAAACTCACCACCTCGGTCAGAGTGCAGCCGCAGGCGCGCCACTGGTAGCGCGGGCAGGGACCTGGGGAGACCAGACACAAGGAGATGGGAGTGCATACCACGTAGACGTGGCAAGGACGGTGGTGCCAGAGGAGAGTCTGGTGCGTGAGGAGACGGCACGAAAAAGACGCAGCTGCCTTAACCAAAACAACTACCTGACCTGACTCAGCCACCTGTGCAAACTCAGTGGTCAGTGTGTATAGACCAGACCTGGGCCTCCGAGTGAACGTGGCTAGGTGGAGTCTGTACAGATCGCCACGAGATCTCCCCCAGGATGGATAACAGTGACAAACTAGTCCTTTAGGACAGATGTAGCCACTAAGTTGCTAGCGAACGAGGGGAGGTGGAAATTTGAGAGGGAACCGGAGGGGGCTGCGGTACACGGGAGAACAGTGGAGCTACGTGCAACAACTGGGCCACCAGAGTGGTCGGCCAAAGTGACAGGAACAGGGGCTGTGAACGGTGTGACTGTGGTGCAGTCGTGGAAGAAGCAGCGAGACGCACCTGATTCGAGTAGGAAAGAGTGCAAGGCCTCCTCAGACTTTGCACCTGTGCTAGCTGAGTCACAAGCACCTAGACTAGAGCCTCAACACCACCAGGTGCCTCTCGACCCCCAGCACTAGTACCCCAGGCTCCGCCACCGGGGCTGCCCTACCAGACAGCCCTGATGAAGCGAGAGGGTCTCCGACGGACGTTGTTGCTACTGTTGTCCACCCCTAAAACCTATGCATCCACCAACGGCACTACCAGTAGGAGTAGACCGACAAGTACCTCCAGTGGTAGCACCACAGGCTCCGCCACCGGGGCTGCCTCACCGGACAACCCACTCACGACGCTGCTGAGGCGAAAGCAGCTTCCGCCGACGAGCACGGCTCGCTCCGCCACCAGGGCCGCCCCACAAGATAGCCCACTCGATGAGCTGCTACGGCGAGAGAGACTCCTGCACACTCGGCTACCGCTGACATAGGACAGTAGTAGTGGTCATGACGGGCAGTGGCAATGGTATTAAGAGTGTGGGTGCGAGTAGGACGAAAGTAGGCTAAGGGCGCTCGACAAGCTACTAGAGGGGTGCACTCTAGGGAGCGCGCCACTGGTAGAAAAACTGGCAACTGTAGAGGTGCGCCACGGGCAGGAAACAGCCACGTCCTTAGCTGCAGGGCGTACAGGCTGCAGGGCACGTGGTCTGCAGGATGGCGCGTGGGCTGCATGGCAGGGCGGCGTGCGGGCTGCAGGGCAGGGCAGCATAGGGGCGTTAGAGGCGACTGCTGTAGCTGCAGCTGTAACAGTAGCGGTGGTCGATGTAGGGGCAGGTGCATGGGCAGCAGGGCGCGCACTAGCAGTAGGGCATGCGGGCAGCGCTGGCTGCAGTGCGGCACGTGCAGGTTGCAGGGCATGCGGGCTGCAGGGCAGGGCAGCACGCGGGCTGCAGCGCAGGGTAGTGAGCAGTTGCAGGGCGTGCGGGCTGCAGGGCAGGGCAGCTCGCGGGCTGCAGCGCAGGGCGGCTAGCAGGCTGCAGGGCAGGGTGGCGCGCGGGCTGCAGGGCACAGCGCAGTAGCGCGTGTGGCAGCAGCAGCAAAGGCGCAGCAGCGCGGTTGGCAGAAGCAGCGTAGGCACAGCAGCGCAGTTGGCAGCTGTCAGAATCACAGCCACTAACCACTAGGGTAAAATGGCTTGTTTGTATAGCGGGTGATTGCACCCATAACCCCCCAGGCCGACGTGCCTGTAACCCTTCCCTAGGATCAATCGGGGATCTCCAGGGGACCTCTGACACCCCACCGCACTGGGATGCCCGATGTGCATACACCGAGATTCGAACCCGAGACCTTCGCTCTGATACCATGTCAGAATCCCAGCCACTAGACCACTGGGATAAAAGGGCTTGTTTGTATAGCGGGTGAGTGCGCCCATAACCCCCCAGGCCGACGTGCTTGTAACCCTTCCCTAGGATCAATCAGGGGTCAATCGGGGACAGCAGCAGCTGCGCAGCAGTAACAGTGCGTGTGGGTAGGGGCGCTCGCAGGAAGGCAGCGCGCACAGGCAGGTGGCTCGCGTGGGTAGGGGCGTAGGCGCGCAGGCGGGCAGGGCTCGCGTAGGGAGGGCGCGGGCAGGCTGCGCTCGCGGGCAGGCAGCGCGCACGGGCAGGTGGAGCTCGCGGGCAGGTAGAGCGCGCACGTCAGGGAGTGCACGGACAGGTAGCGCCCGTGCAGCAGGCAGCGTGCTAGGGCAGGCAGCTCGCGTGGCAGCAGGGCACTGTGCGACGCGTTTCGGGCAAGGCAGGGCCGCGCAAGGGCGCTTCGGGCAGGGTCGATCGGAACGATCGGTGGGCCCTAAAATTAATTAGGTCCTAAGGTCTAGGAGTTTTCTAGCCTGTGAAACCATCGTGAGAATCTAGTGAGGAGAATGATGATCTTATTAGGTCAAGGGAGGGGTACAAGATGAGTACCGAGAGATATGTTGTACCATAAGGGGTAACTCCTTACAGGCTAAACAATCATATGAAATATAACTTTGACAGGTGTTATAGGTGCAACTGAGCGAGCGAGCAAAGGTTGCACGAATGAGTAAAGCGAGTACAAAATGTGACAAAGGCATGAGCGAATATTTATAGCGAAAACAACCAATGGTAACGCGTTGTGTGCGAGCTAGTTTGTTCGATGCCGGCAGCGCTGTTGGGTCTGGTCCCGAAGCATAGGCCATTTCGGCCAAGTCCAGCAGTGCGAGGTTTGGCAACTGTGACAATGGCGAACACCGTTACGGTCGGTCTTGTATTCGTTGTTGATGTGTGCAGCATGTAACAAGGCTCGACGTTTACCGTCGTTTGGGTTGCGTAGGATTTGCCATTTTTGAAGCTATAAAGGATCATCCACAATAAACTAACATAACCTATATAACCAATTTAATGTATTTATGTAGCACCAAGTTTTAGTTTTAATGTCATAATGAATATTACAAGCTAGTGCTTATGATTGCCTTTCTAAAAGTTGGGTGAAAATATTACTGTGTATATTGAGTATTGAATATAATTGGTGAACAATGTTATAAATCTTCAATATGATATTTTGTAGCAATGATATGTAATGAGGTTCTTGCTCCAGCAAGTATGTGTTTCCAGCTCACACAAAATTCACGTGATAATGTGTGTGTTCTCACGTGCCACCAGCGTTTGGTTTTTTTATTCCAAGTGCCCAGGTCCTGTACTGGCTCGGATTGCCCCGTCTTTTTCGGGCTTTTTATATGTGAATTGTTTCATGCATCATCCTTTTCTGGCAGGCGCGCAAATTCTGTTCAGTGTTTTCGTTTTGCCCCATCGTCTTTTTCGTGTTGTGATTCATGCCTTCCCCCTTCTCCCATATTGCGCACTGTAGTTTCTTGTTTGCCAATCCCTTCCTCCCCGTCATCGCTTCCCCTCCCCAACCAACCACCAGTTGCCTCACCCTCCCATCCCACCCACCTCGTCATCGGCTCTCCCTCTCAACTTCCCATCGCTGCTCCCTTCCACCCCGCCATCCACTTTCCATTCCACCTCGCAATCTCCTCTCCCTCCCACCCGCTGTCGCCGCTCCCTCCCTCCCGCCGTCGCCTCTCCGTTCCTCCCGCCGTCGCCTCTCCCTCCTCCCCGCCGTCGCCTCTCCCTCCTCCCCGCCGTCGCCTCTCCCTCCTCCCCGCCGTCGCCGCTCCCTCCCTCCCGCCGTCGCCTCTCCGTTTCTCCCGCCGTCGCCTCTCCCTCCTCCCCGCCGTTGCCTCGCCCTCCTCCTCGCCGTCGCCTCTCCCTCCCTCCCGCCGTCTCCTCTCCCTCCCTCCCGCCTTAGCTCTCCCTCCTCCCCGCCATCGCCGCTCCCTCCTCCCCGCCGTCGCCTCTCCCTCCTCCCCGCCGTCGCCTCTCCCTCCCTCCCGCCTTCGCCTCTCCCTCCTCCTCGCCATCGCCGCTCCCTCCCTCCCGCCGTCGCCTCTCCGTTCCTCCCCGCCGTCGCCTCTCCCTCCCTCCCGCCTTCGCCTCTCCCTCCTCCCCGCCATCGCCGCTCCCTCCCTCCCGCCGTCGCCTCTCCGTTCCTCCCCGCCGTCGCCTCTCCCTCCTCCCCGCCGTCGCCTCTCCCTCCTCCCCGCCGTCGCCCCTCCCTCCTACCCCGTAGTCGCCTCCGGCGACCAGTGCACGGGCGCAACCGCGAGTTGGTGCGCGAGCGCTTTTTGGTGCGCGAGAGCGGGTTGTTTTCCGAGTTACCGTGGTAAATCCGGTGCGTTCCGGGTCCTTTCATCCTCCCTCCTCCCTCTGAAAATTCTTTGTTTATTCTTCTTCAATTTTTTTTGTTTGTTTTTGCTCTCCTCGTAATTATTGTGTGTCGATTGGTCTTCTCTTGCGTAGCTCTCTTCGTGAAGAAAGGGAGAGACGCGGAGCGCGAGGGAGAGCGTGTGCACTGGAGCGCACGCATAGGAAAGTACGTGTAGGAGTGAGCGTGATAGAGCGCGTGAGAGAGCGCGTGAGAGAGCGCGTGAGAGAGCGCGTGAGAGAGCGCGTGAGGGAGCGAGTGACAGCGCGTGTTAGAGCCCGTGAGAGCGAGCGCGCCTGAGAGAGCTGTCAGAATGCTATTATTGTCTAGCCTGCAGTGGGGTACTCTATAGCGAGTACAGCCCAATCTAGGGTTTGCTATTTGTACTCAACTGCCTGCTAGTTCAACCCCTCTCCTTTCATTCATTCTTGCCTAGTGATTCTGACATGGTATCAGAGCAGGTCGACCCTCCTGGGTCGATCCTGTGGGTGGGCCCACCACCTAAGCCTTCCGCTGCTACTGCTACTGCTACTGCTACTCCCTGTCCGCCGCGCGCCCCGTGGCGCGCGGCGTCGAAACTAGGGTTTTCAGCCCGCCGTGCGCCCCGAGGCACGCGGCGGTTTTCTGCCCGCCGTGCGCCCCGAGGCGCGCGGCGGTTCTCTGCCCGCCGTGTGCCCCGAGGCGCGCGGCGGGTTCCTGCCCCGTCACTCGGCACGTCGCCCCCGGGAGGCGCTGCGACGGGCGACGGGGACCCGCGCGTCGCCCCCCGTCGCCCGTCGTGGCCTGCGCGCGGCCCGTACACCCGGCACGCGGCCCGTACGGGCTGCGCCAGGCCCGCGCGCGGCCCGTACGGGCTGCGCCAGGCCCGCGCGCGGCCCGTACGGGCTGCGCCAGGCCCGCGCGCGGCCCGTACGGGCTGCGCCAGGCCCGCGCGCGGCCCGTACGGGAAGCGCCAGGCCCGCGCGCGGCTCGGGCCGCCTGCGCGCGGTTCGGGCGGCTCTACCAGGCCCGTGGGCGGCCCGTTCCTCGCTGCTCCTGCCCTCTCCACTGTCCCCCGTGCTTCTACCGGCGCCTCACCCCTCCTACAGCCCGTTCTCCTAAATTAGGGTTTGGGGGTGAAGAGTGTGGGGGTGGCGGCTATGGGGGTGTCGGTTGTGAGTTCCTCCCCCTGCTCCTCCTCCTCCCTCGTCTCCCTCTGCTACAGCTGCCGCTGAGGGGGGTGGTGTGTGGGAGCCTAGGGTTTGGGGTTTAAGGGGGGTACCGTCGGAGTGGAGCTAGGGTGTCAGCAGGGGGTGTGTGAGAGGGGCGTGGGACGGTCGGGGGAGATTGCGTGGAGGTAGCCGTCGTGACGCCAGCAGCGCCAGTAGTCCGGATGCCCTCGCGCGTTTCGGTAGCCCAGCGAGCCTGCTTCGCCAGTCGCCTGTGGGTCCGTTGCTCCTGTGTGTGCTCGTCGTAGCCGCGGAGCCAGATACTCCCGTAGTCCGGTGCCCTCGTGCGCTCGGTAGCCACTGTGCGCGCCGCTCCTGTTGCCCGTGTGTCTGCAGCTTCAGTCGGCGCCTTTCATCTTCTCTCCTCTCGCCAGCCCTCCTCCTCCTCGCTTGCCCTCTGTGACTGCCTCTAGCTTTGCTCATAACTGTGAACTTTAAACTATTGCTTCTTGAACTTGTGCTCAGAATGTGTGGTGACATTGTGATCCACCCTGAGCTTGTACTGCTTTGCTTGCTCTGCTGATTACACCCCACTTTGGCTATGGGGGTGTGTCAGAATGCTATTATTGTCTAGCCTGCAGTGGGGTACTCTATAGCGAGTACAGCCCAATCTAGGGTTTGCTATTTGTACTCAACTGCCTGCTAGTTCAACCCCTCTCCTTTCATTCATTCTTGCCTAGTGATTCTGACAAGAGCGTGCGAGGGAGCGCGTAAGTGAGAGTGCGAATGAGAGATTGCGTGAGGGAGAACGTGAGGGAGCGCGTGAGGGAGCGCGTGAGAGAGCGCGTGAGGGAGCGTGTGGAGAGTGTGTGAGAGAGTGTGCGAGAGGGTGCGCGAGAGAGCGTGAATTTCTGTTGCGCTTACTTTGTTTTTTAGTGCATCAAGGAAGCTGCATTCTCTGAATTTGTTTTCTTGTGCAACTAATGCAAGTTGTATTCTCTGATTTTGTTCTTGTTTGTGCAGGGAGTGAGTTGCATTCGCTGATTTTTCTTTCCTGTGCAGGGAGTTCAAGCTGCAGCCTTTGTTTCTTGCGGAGAAAACGGATGGGAAGAAGGGAGATGAGGCAAATGAGGGAGGGAGGGAGGGATGGAGGGGAATGGGGGACAGGATAGTGATAATTTATACAATGCTGAAATTCATTCATTATGCTTGCATGCTTATTACAGTAGCTGTATGTTTTTGTGTTGTGTGTGTCTGTATATGTGTGAGCCTGTATGTGTGTGAGTGCATACGTGTATTGTGTGTGCTTCGGGTGTTGTGCTAAGTGCCTCGTGTATGCAACTGGGATTGTGATCGTCGGTGGGGCAGCTTTGCTAGCCTCTTCCGTACCATATCAATCTTAGTTGCAGCACTGATGCATTTAGCATTCGCTTTGAAACATTCTTTATCGTTGTCTTCTGTTTTTGTAATCATTTATGTGTTATCGTCTGTGCTTGTTTCGGGGGTGTGGTGCTAAGTGTCTCGTGTATGCAACTGGGATTGTGATCGTCGGTGGGGCAGCTTTGCTCGCCTCTTCCGTACCATATCAATCTTAGTTGCAGCACTGATGCATTTAGCATTCGCTTTGAAACATTCTTTATCGTTGTCTTCTGTTTTTGTAATCATTTATGTGTTATCGTCTGTGCTTGTTTCGGGGGTGTGGTGCTAAGTGTCTCGTGTATGCAACTGGGATTGTGATCGTCGGTGGGGCAGCTTTGCTCGCCTCTTCTGTACCATATCAGTCTCAATTGTTGCATTGATGCATTTAGTGTTCCCTTCAGAACATGCACGACGGTTTTATTTTTGTGTTGTCCTTTGTGTTCTTGTGTCATTGGGCATCATCTTTAGGGCTAGAATGAATCTCCAATTGTTCCATTCGCCGTACTTATCGACGATTATGGAATGATTGGAAACATCTGTTTTCATTTTTTTGGGGAAGCTATGTGAACAGTGATTTCTTTCAAAATTATAAGAGAAATTCACTGTTCACATCAGCCAACCGAAAAGTGAAAACGAATGTATAAGGTTGCTACGCAACCCAAAAAAAAACTTACATTTGTATGGTTGTAGCTGCATTAGTGCACTCTCTAGATCTTTAGTGGAAAGGCTTTCGAAGACACCCAGTGCATTTGTTATGCATTGGAAAGGTTCATCCACATTGCAGTTACTGTACCGTATTATACTTCTCATTGGGCAGAACACAGCGCATTGGTTTGGAAGTTACTGTATGTAGGCTGCCCGACATAACGGCTGATTAACCACGTTTCTTTCCGTTGTCTACTCGTCTATCCCTTGTCCCTGCCCAGCCCTGGGCTGGGCAACCCCGCTGCTCCCCCTTGAACCCACCCAGCCCAACGCCCTCCACATTATCCTTTCGCCATGCTGGCGGCCGCCTCTCGCCTCTCCGCGCCACCATTGGTGCTGCACCTGCGCATGCGGTAGATGCCATTGCCTTGGGCTTGTCCTTCCCGCGAGAGGCGTTTCCGCGGAACGAAACCCAGATCCTACCCCGCTGTCGATTTACACGGTGCGGGCGTGCCCTACCTCCCCTTCCTCCGCCAACACTCTCCCCTCCGCCAGACCAGCCTTTCGCGCACCACACTGCCTGGAACAAGCACACAAAACACACAACCCCTCATCGATCAGTCGGGTGATTTTTGCTTTGCGGTGTCAGGCAGGCACTCATACGTCGTACTCTACCCGTTCAGTGCACAAGGAGGTTCGGCATTGCCCTGTTCGTTTGTGGCATCCTTTCTTTATCGCAGAAGGTGATTCCGCATCGGCCCTTTTGATAATTCTCAGTTCCCTGACAGCTGACGCACGAGCCTACTACTTACGGAGATTTCATCGCGTCGGGTCGTTGCCCCCCGCCAGTGTTCGAGCCGTGGTTTGTGTGCCACAGCATGCGCTCGTTCTCCATGTATGACGTAACAACCAATGCTATCGTCCACAGTGTCGTGACAGCAACGCCCTTAGGCTTGCCAATGCCGTTAGCACAGCGATATGGTCTTTATCGCGGCGTTTAGTTTCCGCGAGCAACCTGCAGCTGCGTGGGCGAGAATTGGAGCAGAGCGAAGGAGGAGTGGGGAAGGTTTTACTGTTGTCCGAACGCTCTCGTTGTAGCCCTAACTCAGCGTTCTCCTCTCGGCTGCCCCCATGGGCTCCGCGCACTCCCACTTGGATCACGGCGATCATGCGCCGCACGAGTCCCTTCACCTGTCTCCGGCGTCGCTTTCACGAAAGGTCTGCGCGCCGAGCATCAAGAACGAGCATTATGAGGGGTTCCCCGCGGTTTCTGCCCCGAGCAGTGGGTTAGAGCCCAGAGATCCAAGAAGCATCGACGGAGGCGATGGGAATTTCAACGAGGTGGGGGTTGCGAAGGACGCTGGGGGAGACGACGAAAGGAGCGAGGAAGAGGAAGAGGAGGAAGAGGAGGAAGAGGAGGAGGAGGAGGAAATTATGGTTAGTTTCGAGTATCACTGTCGCCGGGAGAAGCGCGGAGGGTCGCGGAAGGGTAGCGGGCTGGATGAAACGAGTGGAAACGGGCAAGACGACAGCACGGACGACGAGGGTGAAGGGGAAGAGGAGGTGGAGGACGAGGGCATGGACGCAGGGCACGATGAGCAACGCGCAGGCAGCGCGCTTGTCGAGGGAGCGCCGGTACGCTCCGACAGGCCAGCGTCGGGGCCGGGCGTTTCGGGCCCCGCGCCTCCCGGCGACAGCAAGATTCTGGGCGGAGCAGCAGCAGCGGAAGGGAGGCACGCGTTTGCAGCGCCGTACGGCCATTCCCTGTCGGACACTTCCAAATTTCTCCCTCTCCACTCGCCCCTCGACCCCTCGGATGCGCGCTGCGGTCTCTTCTCCTCCGCATCCATGGCGTCGGGCGCGGCGCGGTACCATCGTCGCAAGTCCTTCTCGTTCCTGTCCGGCGCCGCGCTCAGCGCCAACGCCACGCTCGCCAACTCGTTTCTGTGCGCCAACACGGCGCGGGGGATCCTGGGGGACATAGACTCCCCCAAGAACTTCCGCCGAATTGGCTGTAACACGTCCACTCACTCCGGCATCCCCGCGTGCTGTGCGCCCGCGTGCCCGCTCTCCTCCTCCTCCGCCTCCTCATCCATGTCCTCCAATCCTCTCTCCTACCGCTCCGCTTCCTCCGCCTCCACCACGCCCTCCTCCGCCTCCGCCGCTTCTTCCGCGTCCCCCACGTCCGGCGCGAGCCTCTGGTCCTCTATGCTTTCCGCGGGCGGCGGAAGCACCGGCGGAGAGCCCATCTTTTCCGCGGAGAACAGCAGCTCTGCGCCCGGGTCGCTGGGGCAGAGCTTTCTGCAGGCGACGGACGTGCAGGTGGCGGGCGGGGCGGCGGGCGAGGACCGCGTGCAGGCCGTGTGCTCCGAGGCCAACGGGTGGGTGTTCTGCGGCGTGTACGACGGGTTTAACGGGCGCGACGCGGCGGATTTCCTGGCCGTGAACCTGTACGAGAGCGTGGGCATGCACCTGCGGCTGCTGCATTGGCAGGAACAGCACGCGGCGCAGCAAGAGGCGCAGCAGAAGCAAAGGCAGCGGCAGCAGCATCACCACCATCAGAAGCAGCATCTCTGGCACATGCTCCCTCCGCCCCCGCCTGTCTCCTTCCTCCCCGCGTCGCCTTCCTCCGCCGTGCCTGCGCCATCGCTGCTGCGCACGGCGAACCCGAGTCTGAGCCAGAGCATGCCGTCGCTGCCCACCGTGTGCGAGGAGGCGTCCTCCGCGCTCTCGCCCCTCACCTCCGCGCTGCGCGCCGTCCCCACCGCCGACGGCGGGGAAGGCGGAAGCGGTGACGAGGGGGAGAATGGGAGGGGGTGCGCACAGGCTGGCGCGCAAAGGGTTGACGGAGAGGGGGCAGCAGGGGCGGCAGCAGGGGCGGTAGAAGGTCCGGAAGAGGTGAACGCGGCGCAACGTATGGGTGTGGCGGAGGGGGATGGCGTGGCCGACAGAGGGATAGGCGCGGAGAGTGCTGGTGGCATGTGTTGTGATGAGTCTAGCAGTGGACGGAGTAGGGCTAGTAACGGTCCGGAAAGCGCAGTCGATTGTAACGACTCGACTCGCTCCTCGTTGCCAGCAGAAGCGAACGATTCGTGGCAGCCAGCAGCGGCAGCAGCAGCAGTAGAAGCAGTAGCCGTAGAAGCAGCAGCGGTAGAAGCACCGGCAACAGAAGCAGCAGAAGCAGCAGCAGCAGCAGCAGCAGCAGCAGCAGCAGCAGCAGCGTCGGTGTGTTCACCGTCCGGGGCTGGCTCTTGCTCCTCCTCCTCGCCCACTTCACCCACCCCTACCCCCCCCGCTCCCTCTCTCAACGGCACGGACTCACCCGGCGCCGCGTCATCCAAACCGCCCGCCGCGAGCGCCGCAGCAGCGAGCGCGGGCGCGACGGCGGAGTTCCAGCGCGCAGTGCTGCGGTGCCTGCAGCGCGCGCTGGCGCACACAGAGCGCGACTTCCTGCGCATGGTGGAGGCGGAGATGGAGGAGCGCCCGGACCTGGCCATGGTGGGTTCGTGCGTGCTGCTCGTGCTGCTGCACGGCCGCCACCTCTTCACTCTCAACCTCGGCGACAGCCGCGCGCTGCTCGCCACGTGGGCCGCGCCGGGGGAAGGCGCGTCCGTGAGCATGGGCGCCGCGGACGGTAGCGACGCGGACAGGGAGGGGCCGGGGGAATGGGTGGGGGTGGGCGACGGGGCGTGTGGTGGAGGAGGGGAAGGCTTCGAGGGCGCTCATGGCGACGCGCTTGCTGGCGAGGGGATGGGCGGGAAGGGCGAGAAGGGGCGGAGTGGTTTGGAGGGGTTGAGAGTGGTGGTGCTGTCGGAGCAGCACTGTGTGGACTACGAGCCAGAGAGGCGGCGGGTGGTGGCGGAGCACCCGCTGGATGCCAGCGCCGTGATGGGGCGCCGCGTCAAGGGCAAGCTGCGCGTCACCCGCGCCTTTGGCGCTGGCTACCTCAAAAGCGTACGCACGCACGGGCGTGCAGTGCAGGGTGGCAGTGGAAGCTCAGGGGAAACGGGTCAGGGGAACCGGGTCAGGGGAAACGGGTCCGGGGAAACGGGTCCGGGCTGTATGTGGTTGAACGGAGGGAATGTTGGCATGACGTGAGAAGGCTTGGAGATGCTTTGCGTGTTTGCTTACTCTGTTGCAAATACCTTACTGCACCTTCACACCCCCCGCTCCTTGCTTCAACCGACTCCTCCCCATCCCCTCTCTCTGCCACCCACGCCACTCCCCCGGCCTACCCCCTCACCCCCCCGCACTGCACCGCCCCCCCCCTGTGTGTGGGAGAGCAGGAGCGGCTGAACAACAAGCTGATGGGCATCTTCCGCGTGCGCGACCTGGCGTCGCCGCCGTACGTGTCCAGCGTGCCCTTTGCCACGGCGCGGCGGCTGTGTGCGCGCGACTGGTTCGTGGTGGCGGGCAGCGACGGGCTGTTTGACTTCTTCACCAACCAGGAGGTGGTGCAGCACGTCGCCGCGTTCCTGCTCGCGCACCCCCACGGCGACCCCGCCAAGCACATGCTGGAACAGCTGCTGCTGCGCGCCGCCAAGCAGGCTGGTACGCCCGCGCTGCCCACTCCGCACTGCTTGACTGCCGGGGTCATCTGATTTGCATGTGGTGCCCGCGCACCCAGAATTACGAGTGAGAGGAGGACGAGCCGTCGTCATGCACCTTCAGTACCTTCTTCTCCTCCCTTTCCCCTCACTGCCCACATTCAACCAACCGTGGTGTGGTTGTGGCCATGTGTGGGTGCATTGGCATGGGTGCATGGGCATGGGTGGATGGGCATGGGTGGATGGGCATGGGTGCATGTGCATGGGTGCATGGGCATGGGCGCATATGCACGGCTGCTTGTGCGTGGGTGCATGTGCATGGCTGCATGTGCATGGCTGCATGTGCATGGCTGCATGGGCATGGGTGCATGTGCATGGCTGCATGGGCATGGCTGCATGCAGGGTTGGGAGTGGAGGAGCTGCGCAACATCCCATCGGGGCGGCGGCGCAAGTACCATGACGATGTCACGGTGGTCATCACACTGCTGGGACCCGCTGCCCGCACCTCCTCCGCCTCCACCCTGCACTGACCCTCTCCCACCCATGCCGCCACTCCACCCCTATACTGCTCACTCCAGTCTCTCTCTCTCTCTCTCTCTCTCTCTCTCTCTCTCTCTCTCTCTCTCTCTCTCTCTCTCTCTCTCTCTCTCTCTCTCTCTCTCTCTCTCTCTCTCTCTCTCTCTCTCTCTCTCTCTCTCTCGCCCTCTTAACCCTAAATCTTCATCCAACCCACCTCCGCTCTCTCCTGCCATTTCTCCCCCATCTGACCCTAGAATCCGCCCCATCCTCTCCCCTACCTAACCTCCCACGTCAGTGGCTCTGCTAGCACTGGGAACATGTGTCTGGCCGCACAATTTTGCTTGTACAGTCATCCACTCAACCTTTCACCTGCAGCTGCTCTGCGTATACCCATGCATCACACACTGCATCCATGCACCATCACTTGCACCCTTCCGCATCCCATCATTTCCTATATCCCCCTGACCCATTGCGCACCCGCACCATCGCAAACCCTCCATGCAATTTCAATTTTGTCGCCCAGCAAGTGCCCTCAAGAATGGGCTTGCTTCCATTCCATGGCTGGACAATTTTGTGTAGGGACCGGGCTATAGCTCTTGGCCTGTTTCTCCTGGTGACCTGCCTGCATGTGTAGTGTCCTGCAATGAGGCGGAGGAATGCTGCTGTGCACATTTTTGTAGCAATGTCGTCAGTATTGATTTTGACTACTGAATGGTGTATCTGTCTATCACTCCAATAGTTCATTAATTGTATCGCGATAGCTCTTCGACGGTCTGTCGATATGAGGCTACCCAACAGGAAATTCCCATATATTCGAGCACCATCACTGCGCTGCCTCCACTGATATCATCTCGAACTCCCTACTGGTGTTAGCAGTCTCCAGTTATTCGCGTCGCCGTTTTCATGGCAACTTGCCAATCAGCGTCGCTAAGCCTGCTCGCGCCTGTGCGATCGCACTATGGTTGCGCGCTGTCGCATTCCACGCGGTGCCCGCACGCCATACCAGCCGTATCGCCCCGGGCATGGCGTCTCATAGACATGCAAATACCACGTGGCACCTTGCCGGCCGTAGCTGCGTGTGGTCGACCCGAGCCGTCCAGTCTGCGTGGCGCGCGAGTCGTCGGTCTGCGGAGGACCGGCGCATTCGGGGCGGATAATCCCGCGGGACAGCCGCAGCGACGATGCGCCGTGCGCGCGGGGAAGACGGGATTTGGGGACGGCGGCGGAAGGGAGAAGAGCAAAGGGAAAGGGAAGGGTAAAGGGAAGGAGAAGGAGAAAGGGAAGAGGAAGGGGAAGGGGCAGGGGAGCGACGAGAACGAGACCGTGACGGTGGCCCTGCACGACGAGGTGAGGCGCCGCCTTGCGCCGCAACTCGCGCGGTCGCAATAGCCGCCATGCGCGCGAAAAGATAATGGTTCATGGTTATGAAGTTCAGGGGTTTACGGGGTTTCGGAACAGGGTTTAGGTTAAGGGTTTAGCGGGCCGGCGAGCCGCTGGACCCTCCGCCGTTATCGTCAGCTTTATCCTTCTCCCCTTCCCCTCTCTCCTCCATTGCGCCTGCGTTGATCCTATCCCCCCTCCCCCCCACCCCTCCCCCCCCCCCTGCGCGCGCGCGGCAGGGCGCGGACGTGGGCGAGATGAGCGAGGCGGACCTGGAGGCGGCCATCGAGGCGCTCTTCGCGCAGCTCGCCAGCGATCTCGAGGCCGACGCTGACGTGGACGGCACTGGCTTCGCTGCGGGCGATGCTGACGTGGAACTTGATGATGATGAGCTGGCGGCGCTGCAGATTGAGCTGGACGCGGCACTGGCGGAAATGACGGCGGAGGTGGAGAAAGAGGGGGAGGGGGAGGGGGAGGTGGATGAGGAGGAGAGAGCTCTGGTGGCGGAGTTGGGACTGGAGGAGGAGGACGAGGGGGAGGAGGAGGAGGAGGATGGGAGAGGAGAAGGGGAATGGGAGGGTGAGCTGTGGGAGCAGCCAGAGGGGAAACAGGAAAGGGGAGAGGTGATTGCGAAGGGGGTAAGAGGGGAGGAGAGCGGGCAAGGAGGGCGAGGAGAGGCGGGCAAGAAGGAAGAGGGGGTGCATGATGTGGCAGGGGTGATGGCAGGTGCCATTGGCGCAGGTGCCATTGGCGCAGGTGCCATTGGCGCAGGAGCCATTGGCGCAGGTGCCAGTAGTGGCAGCGCTATGGGAAGGAGGGAAGCGGTGGCAGATGAGAAAGCGCAGAGAGCGAGGAGTGAGGAGCACGTAGAGAGCAGTGGCGCAGTGGGTGAAGGGCAGGGAGATGCGAGAGGGAAACGCAGCGACAAGTCGACACAGGGAGATGAGGAGGACTGGCAGGGCGAGGAGGACGAAGCAGAAGAGGAGGAGAGCCATGGGGCGAGGGAAGGGGCACGGCGGGAGGTGCAGCTGCAGCGGTGGCAGCTGAAGAAACTGGCGCTGGCTGTGCACAAGGGGCGGCGACACATCAATGTGCGCCTCTTGCACTCCCTTGCTCCCCGCCCGCACACCCCACTGCTTTCCCTCTCGTCCGTGCACCTTCTTTTCACCATGCGTTCATCGCTCGCATCTTTGCCGTTCATCCACCGCATTGGGTTTCCTTTCCTCCCATCTCTTTGTCCCCAAAACCCTCCCATGGCGCACCGGCCACCCGTTGCCCCGTGCGTCCGCCAGGTGAAGGCACTGGCAGCAGAGGCCCATCTGCCGCGGCGAGACGTGCTGGCGTTCCTGCGCCACCCCCCCGACATCTCCGCCCTCTTCCCCGACCTCCTCTCGCCCTCCTCTCCCCCCTCCGCGGCACCGGCCCCTGCTGAGGGCGGGGGGGCGCAAGAAACGGCAGTGCTGGCGCAGAGTGGCGCTGGGGAGGCGCCAGGGGAAGGGAAGGGCGTGGGTGGGAAGGGCGGAGCGGAGGGGAAGGGGGCGGACCGGCTGGGAATGAGTGAGGAGGGGAAGAAGGAGTGGCAGGAGCGGTGGAAGAAGGGGAAGAGGATACGGCAGGAGCACCTGAGCACACTGGAGGCTGTTTACCAGCGCAGCAAGTACCCCACGGTGAATGCCCCTCCTCCGCTTCTCCCGTTTACCCGCCATCTGTTTCTCCTACACTCTGCATGCCAGCACCCATCCAACCATGTGAGCCACCTTGGATCAGTCGTCCCTGCTGCATGTGCTGTGCTCCCATGGAGCAACTGATCACACCTGTACTGTCGTCAACCCGATGCACCTCAACTTTCTCGACCTTTCCCTATTCTTCTCCCGCCTCCCCCCTTTTCCTTCCCTCCATTGCGCTTCCTGAGCACTTTCCTTTCCTTCCACCCGTGTTACCCCATGACTCCCTGGTATCCCAGAATGCGGTGGTGGCAAACCTGGTGAGTGTGACTCACCTGCCGCGCCGCCGCATCCTGCAGTGGTTTGAGGACCGCCGCGCACGCACGGAGACGGGCAGGGCACAGAGGGAGATGCGCGGCAGGCCTAGATAGAGTGGCTGGTAGGGTCAGGATACAAGGCAGGGCAGGGCAGATGGTGTCTATGGCGATGACTGTGAAGCATAGTGAATGTGGGCATTGTTCATTCAAACACTTGCATTGCAAGGGCCTCTTATTACAGATATGCCCGGAAGAACGCTGGATCATGGTACTTATTCATTGCAGCATGTGGTCCGAAGTTCCCAACCACTGAGCATCATAACTTTCTGCGTGCCATGGTTGAGGAACTTCTTCGGAAAGCTAGTCATCTGGATTACAAACACGCCAGATATGGAAACTATGAATGAACCTAAAACCTGCGACCTTGACAATCTTATTTCGGCTATGCGTTTTTTTGTTCTGACTCTTGTCACTAATCCATATACCGAAGTGTTTTGTATAAGACGCGGCGCCGTCTTTGTCAGATGTCTCACCACGTAGCAGGTGTGTTGGGGGGTCCTGGGACCGCACGCAGCGCAGGGCAACGGCCCAATGCTTGCGAAATTCAGAGTCTCGACTCGAGGGATCGTGGCGGTCTGGTTGGCTGGCTGGGGTAACCTTGGGTGTTGCGACAGGCTGGCGCTGCCTCGCACGAGTCGCGACAATGCCCCGAAAACGAGCGAGCCACAAAGCCAGGCCTGGTGACGATGTGGCAGCGCCACGCCGTGCGTGGGGCTGGGTGCAAATTCGTTCCTGCGCTGGGCGTGGGATTTGTTCACCCCCTTCACCCCCCCGCCACTCTCCCCCTACTTCCTCGCAACATGCGCCACCCGCACGCACCCCTTCCTTCCGCTCAACCTAACGGGAAGGTTCTCCCAGGACCGCAGGCAGGGCCCACCCAGATATCCTCACTGAAGCCGTTTCCCAGGTAGCCCGCGAATGGCGAAACGGCGTTTGTGGTGGGGTGGGGGTTGGTGAAGTATGTGAACCACGATTCCCGAAACTTGTTTTGCTAGTAGCAGTCGGAGGGGCTGAGCTACCGTGGCCAGAAAACAGAAATTCCCTAAGCTATCGCAATGTTTACGATACCCAGAGAATGTCGCTAAGCGCCTTACCCTCGTAGCATCTGTGTGATTGTTCTGTATGCCATTTTCTAGTTAGATAATGGTCGCGCTCCTTGCCACTCAGTTGGCCCACTGAGACGACCAGGACACTATGAAGCCCGTATTTTTTGTGAAAAAGGCTAAGCGATTACTACTTGCTAGAGGAGTCTTCGGACTTGTGCGAACAGTCATTTCGATCTCCTTAGTTTTACTTGTCACCCAGCAACTTCTTTTCCTGCGCGCACGAGATCTCCTGTCGAGCGCCCCTGGCACTAGTGGTGAGTCGTGATAAGAGGTTTTTCCGCACGTTGAAGTTAATCCACTTTAGCAACGACCAATATAGCTTCCCTTTTTTCTGCAGATGGTCTTTCCGGTGTGCGTTACTTTTCAGGCGACAATGGCTTATACCGTGAGAAGGTGCGCCCTCAGATTCTTGTCTGCCTTTTTCCCACGTTCTTAACTCCATTGCTCGACACGCTAAAGCTCTTCCGCTGGCCTGCAGATTGGATCAAGCGGCGACTCTTCCGCCAGCCTGCGAACCCGACTGTCCAGACGGATGCACGTTGCTGTTGCCGGCCACCATAACGGCAGCGCGGAGCGGACCAAGCCAAGCGTCTCAAAAAGCGGGCACGGCGATGCACGGCCGCCATCGAGTTCAAAGCTAGTAGAGTGCTTCCTTTCTGCCAAGTCGTATCTGACGATCGCAGACGAGGTGCAGGATGAGATTCTCATGGAGCGCGTGAAGCAGGAGGTGCACCGTTGCCTAAGCCTTTTAGACCAGGCATACGCTGGCGGGCCACGCGACGCGATCGCAGCGCCCGAAGAAGCGCGACCGAAGCAGAAGAGGAAACGACCGCTTCGAGAAGGGAGAGCTTTGTCCAGGTGCGTAGGGAGCATGCGTGAGCCGTTGAATTGCGTATCTGGCTTGTCGCGCGCACAGGGAGTAACATCGATTATGTGTTTGTGCTGCAGGTTGAAGCTTAAGCTTGAGGCGGCTGAGCAGCAGACGAAGAACATGCTCCTGCAAAGCATGGTTTTTAGCCAAATAGCTTCGCGCGCTATTCCGCAGCCGCTGCACTGTCTATCGCTTCGCCTAACCATGGTCCACAGCACACACCCCGAGCTCATGAGAGCAGACAGGGTTGATCCTAGGCTCTCGGACCCCAGCCTCCACCACTACGCCCTGTTCTCCGACAATGTCGTCGCCGTTGCTGTCGTGGTGAACTCGACAGCATCCAACGCAGCCAACGTAGGTGCCGGCGTATGTTTGTTTTTGCTTTGGTTTCTATGTTCCCTGGAGAGGATACGAGGCTAACCGATGGGTGGGATTCCTGAATGCGTGCAGCCGTCGGAGCATGTATTCCACGTCATCACCGACAGGATGAACTACGCCGCCATGAAGGCGTGGTTCAGTCTCAACCCCCCACGCGGGAACATGGCTCTCGAGGTACGCTCGCAGGGTCGTCCGATGCCCTTTACATAGTGATTCTGATTTCGATTGTCGCGGCTCACCTGCTGCTGCGTCCTCTCGTTGGCAGGTTCGCTCGCTGGACGAGTACCCGTGGCTCAACGCCTCGTACGTACCTGTGTTGAGACAAATCGAATCCGAGGCGATGCGCGACTACTACTTCCAGGCGTCTATGGCGTCGAAAGTGGGCGCAACGCACGCCAAGGAGGACTATGTGGACCTCAAGTACCGCAACCCCAAGTACCTGTCCATCCTCAACCACCTGCGCTTCTACCTCCCGCGGATATTTCCGCACTTGGATAAGATCCTATTTTTGGACGACGACGTGGTTGTGCAGCAAGACCTCTCAGAGCTGTGGAAGGTATCCTAGCTCCCCTTCCCGCGCATACTCGCGCTGATTTATGCTCCACAACTGCAGACTGCCGTTAGCTTCTGATTTCCTTTTTCGCGCTGCTTATTGAGTTGGCTCTGTTCCCCAAAACTCTGCCCTCAGATCCCCATGAATGGCAAGGTGAATCTTGCTGTGGAGACGTGCGGGAAGGTGTTCCACCGGTTCAAGACGTATCTCAACTTCTCCAGTCCCCTTCTGGCCGATTTCGACCCTGAGGGGTGCGGATGGGCCTTCGGAATGAACATGTTCAACCTGGCTGCCTGGCGCCGGGGGAACTACACCGACAAGTACCACTTCTGGCAAGACAAGGTTCGCTCCTGTTGCTCAAAACAGTCGTCCTTGCTGCTTTATTTCCCCGTGTCTGGCCAGCTGTGAATACTCTTCTTAAAACCTCAACTGACGGCCCTTGGAACATGTGAACTGTGGTGTCATCCTCGTTGCTCAGAATGAAGACCGCTCGCTCTGGAAGCTGGGCACCCTTCCTCCTGGTCTGCTCACGTTCTACAACGCAACACAGCCTCTGGACAAGCGGTGGCAGGTGTTGGGCTTGGGCAGCAAGAGCACCGTTGATGTTGGATTGGTGCAAAAAGCAGCCGTGATTCACTACAATGGTCATGCGAAACCATGGCTTGAACTCGCCATCCCTGTCTACCAGACGTTCTGGACACGATACGTGCCATATGACAACCCTCTGCTCCAGCAGTGCAACTTCAGAGCACCGACAGCTGTTGCCGCTGACTAGCTGTACTGACAGTCATGACTTGCTGCTAACTTCTAACCCTAGCTAGACAGGTACTGTAGGCTGATAACTCGGGGATGTGTTCAGAGCTGGGAGGAAACAAGGCCGCATTGGCTAATGAAACTTAGGTATGCCAGCTAAAGCTGACACTCCTTGCATGAGTTGAGCTTGTCTGTTCGTCGCCACCACTCAACAGTGTCTTGCACAAGTGTTGCCATAGTCTTCGGCTCAGCTGGCTCCCTAGAGCATCTGTACCCTCTGTTCACTCACAACTGGGGCTGTGAATACCATCCCCTTGTCCAGCTTATAGACACGTTGCCACAAATCCTTCTCATTCGGTGCTGCTCCCTCTTTGGCAGCCTGCACTGCTGCATCCACCTCTGCTCTCACCCGCTTCTCTGCCCGCCTGAGTCCCTCCTCACTTTCCACTTTGTGCTGCCATGGTTGAGAGGGCAGGAACGAATCTGTGAACGAATTGCATGCATGGCATATGTGACATTGTGACAAAGCTTGATATGATGTGTATGTCGACGTGGGGCTCTGGTCTGGTCTGTGTGACCGGAGTCTCACGCATTCCTGGAATATGGTATCATGCCTCACCTCCAGTATGAGGTGTCGCACTCGCTCAATGGGGTCACGCGCGCGGCGGGTTTGTTGAATCTCAGTGCGCTGGCGGTAGGAGCTGCCGGGGTCGGACATGGAGTGGCCATGGTAGCGGTATGTGTCCATCTCCAACACCATGGGGCCCTGCTCGCCCCCCACATGCACAACACAGGCCCAAAGTGTGCTTGGTGTATGGCAACGCGGAGAAGAAGAGATGGATAGGGGTAGGAGAGGCTGGTGGAGAGCGCAGCATCGCTACCGCAGTGTGCGGATGGGGGTACAGTGCGTTTTGTTGACGGCGAGCAGGTGGGGAGCAGGTGGAGAGCAGGTGGGGAGCAGGTGGGGAGCAGGTGGGAGGTGGGGAGCAGGTGGGGAGCAGGTGTGACGTGAGTGCGCACCTTGGCGATGGCATGCTGCTTGGCATACTCCATGGCTTGCTTGACTGCAAGCACGTCCATGCCATCCACCTGAACAGTCATGCAAGCAGACATGCACAGGCAGTACGGAGCAGAGAGTGAGACGCAACGCAAGGCACAGTGCCCTAGATAACCATAGAGCATGTGCATGGGCAGGAGCACCCAGGTGCACGTACGAGCAGGCCAGGAATGTAGTTGGCGCGGTCGAAGAAGCTGGTCTGCGCTGATGCACGGCGCTCAGACGTGCCCATGCCATACTGCCCACACCAGAAGGGAGGCGAGTGAGGATGGGTCGGGTAGGCGACATAACAGGGAGGACAAACTGCATGCCAACATGGTTACTGCGAATGGCTGCAACCTGCAGCAACTCACATGGTTGTTCTCAACAACGAATACCACTGGCAAGCGCCACAATGCTGCCATGTTCATTGCCTCGTACACCTGGCCCTGTGGGTGGCGTATCGGGAGAACTTGCACGGGGATTATTTTCATGGAGAGACCATCCGTACAAAACCCAGTACCACCATGCATGCCATGCCAATGCACTTCTGCCTTCCTGCTCGTTCTAAGCAGAACAAGCATAATTCGACAACCATATCATGCTCCTGCATCCACTGTCCATGCACCTGGTTAGCAGCGCCATCACCATACACGGCGGCAGTAACGCTCCCCCCCTGCCGCCCCATCAACTTCTGTCCCAAAGCCAGCCCCGCACCCAGTGGCGGTGACGTGCCCACGATGCCCCACCCGCCGTAAAAGCCCCGCGCCACGCCGTACAGGTGCATAGAACCGCCCTTGCCCTGCGCACACCCATCGCGCCGCCCCATCAGCTCCGCGAACAGCTCCTGTGCGGCGCGAAGAGGATTGCCAACGAGGAGAGAAGAGCACACCCGCGTCAAGAATGTACAGTGGCTACTATCGTTCCTGAGCCCATGGTTGTGAGGGTGAAAGCAAGTGCAGCGTCAAGTCCAACCGTCCAACCGTACGTGGGCTGGCCCTCACCTGCAGCGAGCCCCCCCGGGAGAGGAAGAAGCCATGGTCGCGGTACGCCGTGATGAGCGCGTCGTGCGGCGCCATGGCCGCCTCCATGCCCACGGCCACGGCCTCCTGCCCGTCGTAAAGATGGCAGAACCCGCGCACCGCCCGCTCCTTGAACAGCTGCGCGCTCACCGCCGTTGGCCAGTTGCCATGGGGGATGGGCGGGGTTGGGGCAGGGATGCATGGAGGTGTGATACAGGTGACATTAGAATAGGCACGAAACGACGAGGAGAAACCAGATTTATGCGTATTCGCGACACGAGAACATGGTGGTCATAATCTGTGACCACATGATATACATCATGCCACGGTTCCTAGAGAGGGGGTGTTCAGTGGCAGTGGTATGGGCGCGTTGCGCACCAAGTCGGACGCGATCTCGGCGCGGCGAATAACGGCCATGTCGCGGAACAGACGCAGCAGCTCCTGCGACGTGGTGCGCACGAGGGGCTGTGGCGGGTCGCAGTGGAACGCCGTGGGGGGCGCAGCCAGCTGCACGTCAATAAAATCCGACGGATCTCCCATGCTGGCGCTAGTTCCAGGCGACGCGGCAACATCTGCAGATTTCATGGGGGGCGGCTTTTCACCCGAGGTCGTCGTGGTGAACGAGACTGTCGCTGCTGGCGGTGCCAGCGATGGAAGAAGACGGTTTGAAAGGCACGCTGTGGAGCATGGCGATGAAGCAGGCGGCAGCACGGCGGCGAATGAGTTGCCAGTCTTTATGGCAGGAAGCACTGGGTTGTTCACCTGCCAAGTCCTCGAGATACGCAATAGGAAATTTCGGGCGGGTCCAGCCCTTGAAACCATTGCGGAAGGCATGAACAAGAAGAAAAGATAACGTCAGACCGCCGAAGCTTAACTTGGGAACCTCGCACTGTGGAAAGAGAGCGTGTGAAAGAGGGTGTGGAATTGAAGGTGCACGTGTTAGGGAAATGAACAATGGGAAGATGGGATGGTGTTGCTCACAAGCATTGCAACGCAAACAAATGTGCGACTCGAAATGCCCATTGCGAAATTGCATGTCAGCCTGAACATTACGCGTGGCCGAGCTACACGCAAACCACTTTCAGTTCATAACATCTGTATATGCACAGTCAGAAATTCAGAAATATAGAGTGCCAATGACGGGAGAGAGTGGAACCTAAAACAATTCGCTCTGTAGAATCACCATGCGCTGCGACCAACACGTACAAAGTTTCGACGACATGCGATTGCGCGGCGTCGCAAACGTCGCACGATATCCCAAACTGTTCCCATCTTTCCTAGTCATCCCCGCCACCCAATGGGAAGTCGGGAGACTTGGCGCAGCAGACCCTCCCCTTGCGGTGTATGCGACCCTGCAAATTCACTACGCAGCCTTGCTCGCTCCCTGCTTGCGACGGAAGTCCGCCAACATCTCCCTTCGAGCTCCGCTCCACGCACCCTCCCCCCCGCTCCCCCCCCCCCCCCCTTCACTCCCTCCCTCCTCCCACCTTGCCGCCCAGATCCATCCCTTGGCTCTGTTCTGTAGGCATTCGCCCGAAGGGGGAGGAGGGGAAGCGAAAGCAAATGACCCGGGTTCCTACGCAGTTTCCCAACCGAAAACACCTCCACACCGCTACAACCGAAAGCGCGAAACTTCGAGAGCGAGGGCGGAAACTGCCGACGGTAAATGGCGAATTTACCTGCTCAACTTCGCGCCCCATTGGCAGGGGTATATCGATGGACCCAACCCTAAACTGCAAGGTAAACATTTGCAAGAGGGGGTGCAGGGCTAGAAAAACGGAATACACACCCAACTCCCAACGAAACGGAGGCAAGCTAGGGTTTCCAGTCTCGGCAAGGTGGTTGACAGCGCGTTATTTTTTTTTTAGCAGGGTTGTGCTTTTCTGTGTGGGTCACGAGCAGCTGGAGGGGATGTCGTCGAGGGTAGATACGGGGTGTCCCAACCCCCCGTACCTCCCTCCCTTGTCTCTCGCCAAGCCCTGAAAAAGCAGTTTTCGAAGGGCGGGGCGAGTGGCGTGTTTTTTGCCGGAGAAGGAAGGTGGGGAGGGGAAATCGGTAGTTTCGTATGGGCCAAAAACCCACGGGGGAATGGCTGTTCTGTAGCCATTTCCCCTGAACAGGTTCGGAGGGGAAATGGCTGGCTCGGCACCGTCTGCAAAACGGTTAGCCGTTCCGGACCAAAAAACGAAGGAGGGGGAAGCTACCTATTTCCCCTCGCCCCCCGGCGCCAGGGCCTACAGAACAGAGCCCTTGTGGTTCCCGCTTCCGCCACTAGCCCGAATTCCTGTTTTGCCAAGAGTCTCTGCGGAATCGCCAGTTTTTGCCACTTCGCAATTTGAACTTACGTGGAGCTAGTAGTGACTTCTCTTCAGGTTGATCCTATCCTGGTGCCATAGATTTTCCATTTCAACCTGCTTCGTCACGTGCTGCGGCTGTCTGTCCTGTTCGCGCGGCACATTGATTTATTGCTTCCACTGGCGCCGTTCTCTTCCGCCGCCTCTGCAGCAGCGCTGTGCCGCTGCGTCTGCAGCTATGGGCGCGCGAGCCGACGAGGCGCGTAGCGAGCTGCTGCGAGTGCGGCGCGACATCCACACGGTGGAGGAGCAGTTGGCGCGCGCAACGCATGAGCTGGACGAGGCGGCGAAGGCGGGCGATCGCGAGCGAGTGGACGACCACCGTCGGATGCGGAATTGCCTGTGGAAGGAGAAGGAGCAGCTGCGCATTCAGGAAACCATCTTTTTGAAAATCGCCTTCGCGGATTTTCCCGCGCCCAATATGATGGCATCTCCAGGTGCGCAGCGTGGTGTACGTACGAGAGGGGGAGTGAGTTCTGCCCGGCGATGGTAGGACTCGGATTGCGCAGAGGGGGGAGTCCTTGTTGGATCCGCGGGGAAGTCATGAGAATGCGGAACGCCGCAGCGGCGCCTGGCTCTCTGCGCCCCCATCACTTACGCGCTCTTCCTTTGCCCCCTTCACCCCCCTGGGCCCCCCACCCTTCCCGCGACGTTCTCTCTGCGAAACTGTCTTCGCTACTTTACCTCCCACTCCACACCCCCTTGTGAATCCCCCTCCCCCGCACTCGTCTCCCAGGTTCGCACGCCTTCTCCTCGCCCGCGCTCCCCTCTCCCCTGCACCTCCAACACCAAACGCAAATGGCGCCGCATGGCGCGCAGCTGGGGGCGCCGCCATTCAGCAGCGCGCCTCTGGGCGGGTCGTCGCTGTCGGGGTCGCCGTCGCTGATGGGCGCGTGCGACCCCGCCATCACGCCGCTGCACACTGCCTCGCTCATGCCCGGCGCCAGCCCCCCCGATTGCTTCTCCTTGGGCGGGCCTTCCCCGTCCCCCCTCCAAACTCCGCTGTCCGGTCCCGGCGGAGCAATGGGCATGGGTGCGCAAGGAGCAGGCGGGCATTTCGCATCCGCGGGGATGGCGACGGGGCAGTCGCTTCTGGGCATGCTGCCCACGTCGCCCGCCATGCGCCCCGCCTCGGGGACACCCGCGTCTGGCAGCGGCGGACGGATCGGCCGGCGGAGGAGCGCGATGTCGCCCGGGCTTGCGCCGATGCAGGGCGGCGCAATGCTGATGGGCGGAGACATGGGCGAGATGGCGAATCCCGAGGGGTACGAAGTGAGTCGCAACCTGGACGCGCGCGTGGAGGACGTGTGGCGCGAGTGGAAGGAGGGGCTCAACGGCGGCCCGTCCATCGAGAAGCTCGAGGAGGCGCGGCGGCGCGACCGCAAGTGCGTGTGGTGGCGGCATAAGAACGACTACAAGTACTGGCGCAAGCAGGTGAGGGGCATGGGCAGTGCTGCCCCGACTGGCGGCCATGTAAGTGGGGCACGTGCTGCTTGACTGCCGGTCTCATGCCATACGCTCCCATTCTCTCGTTACCGTTGGTCGCCCTCTTCTTTCCTTCTAACGAGGTGACTTTTGAGTCGACTCAAAAGTCATCCCATTCTCTCATTACCGTTGGTCGCCCTCTTCTTTCCTTCATCCACTCCCGCCTCTTCCCTCTCGTCCCCGTTCCCTTTCTCCCCGAACGACCATCTTCCTTCTCCACCCCTCCACCGTCCGCGATTCTCCTCGTCCGCGGCTGGTGGCGGGCGGCGCGCGGAGCAGATGCGCATAGTGCACGCGGTGGAGAGCAAGGCGGGCGAGTTCGCGGGTGACGTGGCGGCGGCGATCCGCTTCTGGGACGACATCCTGCGCGTCGAGTTCGCCGGCTCCATCTCCAAGCTCCGCGAGGCGCTTGGCGGCGACCGCCCGCTGCCCTCCGCGCAGTCCGCAGGTGGTGGCGCCGGGGCGGACGACTCGCCCGGCGCAGAGGGGCGGGGAGAAGATGGGCGGGAGGGTTCGGGAGAGGGAAACGACGCGGGCGGGGGGGGAGGAGGGGAGGGGAGCAAGTGGAAGAGGCAGAGAAGGGAGTTGCTGCAGCGGGGCGTGGAGAGAATGAAGGCGTGGGGGCAGGGGGGCGCGAGCGGCGCTGGTGTGGGGGGCAGCGCGCTGATGGCTGCTGCACTAGCGCCCGCTGGTGTGGGTGGTGTGTGTGGCGAGGGGGGCATGGTGGGCGGAATGGTGGGGGGGCAAGGGCCTATGACAGGCGCAGTTGTGGATGGCATGGGCGGTCCTGTGGGCATGCAGGCCGGCATGGCGCAGCAGACGCAGATGAATGGTGCTAATGGTGCGGGCGGGATGGGTGTGCATGTGATGAGCGCGCATGAAGTGGGTGTTGTTCAGGGTGTGTTGATGCAGCATGGGGGGGGGAATGGCATGCAGCAGCATGGGGGAGGGAATGGCATGCAGCAGCATGGGGGAGGGAATGGCATGCAGCAGCATGGGGGAGGGAATGGCATGCAGCAGCAAGGGGGGGAGCAGCATATGGTGGGTGGGCATGGCGATGGAAGCATCATGCAAGGACATGTGCAGCAGCATGTGCAACAGCATGTGCAACAGCATGTGATGCAGGGGTCTGGGCCCCAGCATGGGCAGTCTGGTATGGTGCAGCAAATTTGAATGGCTGTGTGTCATCTTGATACGTGTGCTATGACCTCTGTTTCCAGCTTGCCCTCGTGGCTATTTCGGCCCGTTTCAAAGCACTTTAAACTTTAGTTACTAGAGTTGATGCCCTGCTTATCTATTGGGGATGTACAATAAAAGATTTGTAAGAAGGCAGGCTGGTTTCCTCTTGACTGCCCTTCGACAAACTGAGTTGTTTGCTGGCAAAAATGGGAGGGCTTAGGGTGTCTTAGAAATGGACAAAGAACCATTTACAAGATACCCCCTCGTGTGCGATTACCCGTAATCCGTACACACAAATAGGTGTCTTATAATGAGGATACCCCGTTTATAAGAAACACCCGGATAGTAGACACCCTCTGTCTTCAATTCAACACTGTCTATCCGGGTGATGACGGTAAATAGTGGGATTGAGATGTTGCAATTGCTTCATTTCTTGGCGATACTGTGCACATCTTCTCGCTATTCATTGCAACAGATGTAAACGGCAGCATCTCGTTCTGTAGACCAAACAATTCCTAACGTAAAAACAAAATTTTCATTGAATCGAAGACATCCACCCATCTACTGTAGGTATCAATCAGTAATAAAATAATTGCTAATGACACACACTTGGATGCTACCTATAAATGAATGAACTTCATACAACCACAACAGCAAGATCACAGAGAAAAAATGACGAGTGGAAAAAAAATGCTGGTCGAGCATGTTTCTTCTCTTCGACCCCCTGCATCAAAAGTGGGTCAGTGCCAGATGTGTGATGTTTGGGGACCACCAGAGAAACGTCTCATAGTAATGACGACCGTGCAGAGCTCCCATCCCACACATGCCGTGTCCTTGGGTTGGGACCAGTGCTAGTTTGCCGTGTTGCCAGCAGGGCCAAAAATGTCAAAGGTGTTATCTGTTTGTGTGCCTGCTGAGGTTCCTACCGCTGATGCTTCTCCTGCATTTGCGGCCCTAGACATGGCTGCCTGCAAATGAGGCAGGCCCGGTGCTACCATGGTAGAGCGTGCATCGTTGCTTGGCTCACTGTGGAACTGCACCAGCTGCTCCTGTTGGGAGGCATGGCACAAGCGCAAGGGAGAAGACGTGACAATGCTGTGAGAATGGAGTGATTGCGCCGGGAATCAAGACAGCGGGATGCCATTGGCGCGACCCAAAGCAGTGTGGTGCATGCGGTGCAGCTTACAGCAATGGAGAGCCTGGAGTGCGTGTCATCTGCTTGCAGCTGTGTCACAACGCCCTCCACTGCTCCTGCGCCTGCACCCCTCCCTCCTCTGCGCATCTCCATGCTCAGTCCCCCTATAGTGGCCCTCGCCCTATGCTCTGCCTCCGCCCCCATGGACTCTACAGCGCGCACAAACACGCCGCTCATCTGCTGCGTTTCCCCTCTAGATCCTGCACCTTGCACGCCCTGGAAGGGCGCTGCAGTCAGGCAGAGGTCAGCACATTTCTCGTCAGAGCCAAAAACGCCGCCGCTAAGGCTTGCTGCTGCTGCAGCTGGGGCACGCAGAGGTGAGGGATGAAGCGATGGGGACGGTGGTGCAGCAGAGGGAACGCAGGCAGTGGAGAAAACAGGTGTACTGCAGGAGCGATGAAAGGCCCTCCCTGGGAATGCAGCGGCATGGGGAGTCAGGTGAGCAGGTGCATGTTGCTGCAGCGAGGAAGCACGTGGTGCGCGGTCGCGTGGCTCAGGGGACACTCTGCGGCGCTTGGCAAGCAGAGACGCATCGGCAGTAGCAGGCACCGTGCCAGCCACGCGTGCAGTGGTGGCGTGCTCATGGCTGTCTAGAGGGCCCGCTGCATCATCCCAAGACCCAGGCGAGAATGTGAGTGGACGGCTGCGGGAAGTTGTCACAGCTTCAGGGCTGTTGCTGTGAAGCAAGGCGGTGCTGAAGTCACTTGCGCTCTTGGCTCTCATCAGTTGCGACCATGCGGCCATGTGCCTCGCATGGGACTGCAGCTGCACAGGCATGTGTGCTGCAGGCCGAGGGAGTGACGGGTAGCGGAATGGAAACGCGGCAGCAGCAGCTGCTGCTGTGACCGTCCCAGGCAAACCGCGACCCTCACCACTAGTATCGTCCCTTGCTGCTGCTCCACCAGCAAACGCAGCTGCGGCTGCACCACCAACAGCAGCACCAGCAGCGTCATTGGGAGCAGCAGCGTCAGCGGCAGCAGCAGCGGAGGTGGTGGTGGCAGTAGTGCGGGGAGCGGCGATGGCAGCAGCAACAGCAGCAGCGAGGCTGGTGGAGGTGAGCGTGTGCGGGCCATAGATGGCATCCCACGGGATGAAGCTCTCTGCTGGCAGCGGCCGCCACGCCTGCTGCTGCTGCTGCCGCCCTCTGCGCCCCCATCCCATGGGATCCAGGTGCTGGTGCGAGGCAGTGCGAGGGGATGCGGGGACACACGGGAGTGATGGAAGGGAAGGGAGGCGAGGTGAGAGAGCAGGGGCGGCGAGGTCAAGGGAGGGACGCGGCAGAGAGGGCAGAGAAGCGTCCACAGACGCATGCAGTGGGGAGCTGAGCGCGTGCACATGGCCCGACGCCAAGTCGCTGCCATAGCTGCTGTGCATGCTGTGGAGCACACTCGTGCTGCCCCCTCCCCCAGAGGCAGGGCGTGGCAGGGAGCGGGAAGTGAAGCGCAGCCTGGAACGAGCCGTTGGATTGCCCATGCCTGCCGAGCCTGAGGGAGAGCGCGGGCTGTGAGCGAGGGACGCAGTGGCAGGGGAGGCAGCGGAGGGGCGCGGAGAGCGGGGCGAAGGAGGTGGAAAGACAGGGCCGTCGGCGGGTGTGGTGGGATGTGCAGCAGGTGGGAGTGCGATGGTTGCAGGCGTCCACGAGAACGATGGGGGAGGATCCTTCTGAGGCGCTGCCGTGAAGCTGGTGCGGGGTTGAACTGGGAGATTACTCTGCGACACGGGATGCTGTGCACGCGGTGGCGGAGCAGCAAAGACGAATGTATCGTGCGCGAGGTCTCTGGAAATGGTACCCGCCTTGCCCTGCACACCTGTGCGTGCTTCTTGCACGGCGTGTGGGTGCGCGTCATCCCATGCTCCCCCGCCGCCCTCATCTGCGTCCACCGAACCAGCCGCCCCTACCGTTGCACCCACGTGCTTCGGATCATGGAGGCTAGGAGCAAAGTTCAAGTGCGTGCTGAGACTGGAAAGAGCCGCGTGCACGGCTATAGGGGCGGTTCGAACTAGGCTGCCAAACCGTCCTCCGTCGTGCCTGCTCCTGCTGCTGCTGTTGCTGCTGCTGCAGCTGCTGCTGCTGTTGCTGCTGCTGTTGCTGGTCGTGCTGCCCCCCGGGACAGAGAACTCGCCAGTCAGGGCGCCACGTGGCGCACCAGCACGGGCGGGCACCAGTAACATGGCGGGAAGGCTTCTCGGGCTTGCTGGGATGAAGCAATCAGTAGTGAGAGGCATATCACCAGTAGCAGTGGTCCCGGTAGTCCCTGTGCCGCGCGTGCCGCGCGGAATCAACACGCCGTGCTCCGGAAGCTGCTGCATGGGCGTGCACAGGCCGGCATTGTCGTACCACCGCGCCAAGCCGCCCTCGCCCATAGCGTGCGGAGCTCGTCCCAGCGCCTCCAGACTGGCGGCTCCCGCACCCGCCTCTCTTACCACGGCCGCATCGAGGGCTGCGTGTTGCGGGTGAGTAAGCGGCACGCCGGCGTTCAGATCGAGCTTTCCCTCCAACTGCAACGCTTCAAGACGCAACCGCCGGTGTGCTGATATCGTACCGCTCGCCGCCTGGGGCGCAGCGCACGCCTCGCGCATTGGAGATGCGGCGGTAGTACCGGCTGCAGCCGCATTGGCAGAGTATTCGCGCACCGCCGCCATCTGCCCCGCATTACTACTCACAGCTGCGCTGCGCTTTCCGATTGCTGCGGCGCCACTGGCAGCCAGTCCTGCGGAAGGCCGCGTGTCCTCATCATACGGCCGCAGTTCGCCGGGGTTCACCCATTTCTCCCTCCCCCCGCGGGTGGAGCGCGGATCCGGTTGGTGCGGGCGCCATTGGCAGCGTTCAACGAGAGCCTCCAGCCCGGCCGTCGCTGCGGCGTCCGCCGAGCCGGCGGGAAGTCGAGCCGGCCGGCGGTTCCCGTCCCTGCCGGTCAGCTCGTCGGAGACGCTGATCTGTGCGGCGAAGACTTCGCCGTCGTGTCTCCCTTTCCGCACTATTTCTTCTGTGGACCTTCTGCTCACCGCCTCATGCGCCCATGGCGCCTCGAGAACAGCGCTCCGCGCTCCTGCGCCCGCGAGCGCAGGTGGAATTCGCGCAGCTGGCGACTGGGCGCCGAGCATGACCATCTCAATGCAGTCCAGCTCTCTCTGCTGCGCCCACACGGCGGGACTACCACGCACCGCAGGCAGATGATCAGCATCATTGTCCAACCCCATGATCGCACCATGTGACACCTCCGTGCAGTCAGTCACGTGATGGCGCTCGTTCATCGCGCCGGTCTCCATGAAAGCGGCGTCTGGGACCGGCGTGCGCGAGCCAAACGCGCCATCCGCGCTGCGTTGTGTAATTTCTTCGCACGCCTCCCCTCCACCCCACATGGGGTCTCGGTGCAACACTCGACTTGTAGCTACACTGCGCGAATCTCACTGGAAACGCAGGACGAGCTTCCGCTCGTGCTGAATACCAAGTGTCGTTTCGCTTAATTCCCGCTCCTCGATCACTTGACAGAGCGAAACTTGCTCCCGAGCAAAGCGGTTGTGAAAAGCATGATTCGGAATGATGAGTCGTCATTGTATTCCGTTGAGTGGCGAATGAGCCAGCAATGAAAATGGCTTGCCCCATCGTCATGCAGGAGGCCTACACTACGTAGTGATTTAGGAGGAGCCAGGCTGGCATGCAGGTGTAGGACCATCAACTTGGTAACACCTGCGTGAGCGCGGTGGTGTTTGGGTTCTTCTTGTTCCCCCCAACGATGGATATTCCAAACTTCTGGGGGCGACCTTTCGTAATACGCCTAAAATTAGAACGACGTTGTGCACATGCGGCAAATGTGGCGAACTTGACGACAACATTGCGAACTGTTACACATGCTTCGAACTTGCAGATACACCTTGTGTCCGTGGCGAACTTGGGGACTACATCGGAATGCATTTGTCCACCTCAATAGTTACCCCAGATTGGGAATTTTCGGGTGACAGGGTTCTAACTTGCAGAAGTATTTTTCCCCGTGGCAAACTCGGCGAGTACATGCGAACCGCATGTGGCTAGCGTGTTATAGTTTTTCGAAACTTAAGTAATATAGTGTTCTTACTGTAGAATATGTGTACTGAAGTGAAAAGCTGTCTGAACTGGAGCCGGGGGCGAACTGTACAGCATCCTGCCAAAATCTGTACAGCTGGGTCGATTTTTCCACTAGGCATGTGTGCAGCAACTGTTTCAGATTGTGGCGGCATTTGATCGCACGGTGCACAAACAACTCCTGGCTGCAAGAGGGTTCAGGGTTCGGGTTCGACGAATTGGAAGCAGGATTCGGGATTCAGTGACCGAACCAATCTGTCGCTTCCGGTGCACAAACACGAGCCCGCTTTGGTGGTGCACCCCGTCGCACTGTTACCGCACTTTACAATCGGTGCGCATTACAGTCGGCATCTGACCGAAAAAACTTTTCGGCGTTTCGCCTACTATCGCCCTTGTCGCCACGGGCAAAAACATAACTAAAATGGAAGCGGGAATGTTTTGTGACTTGATGACGTGTGCGACGGATGTGAGCGGTTGCCAATTGGTGATTTACTCGTTGGGACGTTGCCCGTATACACCCTCATTCTCAGTCTACGCACAATTGGGAGCACTGGCTACAGTGCGTCTGATTGCTTGGACCCTAGCGATCTGGTGCTTGGAGCCGAACTCTAGGTAGGTGGCGGGCAAACGCACTCCCGGGGAACGGTAAACAACGGTATGTAAACTTACAGTTAGTTGTTCGTACGGTTAAGTACGGCAAATGTGCTTACAGCGTATGTTCTTGGACCATGTTGGACGCATTGATGTCATTACAGATGGCGTGTTCATGTGGCGATTGTGCACAGACTGAGAATGAGGGTGTAGCTGTTTGCTTGTACTCCTGTAAAGATTGTTTTGTGGAAAAGGGTGAGCATCGACTGTACGATGAACTGAACCGCACTGTACACCCTCTCTCCACCAGGCCACTGGCCACCATAAATCTTGATTTTCGTCGTGCACTCTGAACCGTATGGACGAGGACGACGAGATGGAAGACTTTTTGAAGGGGCCCGAGTCATGGGATAGAAAAATAGAGGCATGCATTTCCGCGCTCTACACTCCGAATTCGTACTCCACATGCCTTTGTATGGTAGGAGGTAAATCAGACCCTCTGAACTGAAGTAAGTTCCCATCCAAAAGCTTAAGTGATGGGCAGGGGCGTTGTTGATGTGACAATGCGAGTGGTTTCTATTTGTTACACGAATTTCTCTCTTATTCCCACTTTGGGAAAATACGCAAAGCACAACGACCCCTCTTTTCCTGGAAACCAGGAAAGAAGCGGAACTTCATACGATGCTTCCTGAAAATCCAATCTAGCCTGCCAACTTTTTGTAAAGATCTGTCAGCAGTTCGTCCGTCATCTTGTGCGTTCCAGCATCCAGAATCTGCTTTGTGGTCAGCGCGAACACTTAATATTTGTGGCAGTCACACAAGGACTTCACAGGGGTGACTGGATTAAGGTTCAATTTCTGGGACAAGCTGATCATATACTAGTTTCCCGGGACCATGGATGCGTTAAATTAAAGGCTCTCAAAGTCACTCAACTTCTTTTCAGATGGCTCTATTTATTTATTTATTTCACCAATTCCTTGAAGTTTTTCTTGAATGGTACCTCTTTTATATCCACGACATTGGTGCACCATTCTCGACTTCATGAAGTTCTTTAGTGAAACTGTTTATCTCAAGCTCTTTGAGAATGGAGTGCTCTGCCTTTAAAGGCTACGAGGTCAAGCAAGCAACTTGGCATTTTTCAAGCTTATTTGCAAATACTTCCAGTTCAGAGAACTCCAAAATTTTTATTGCGTCAAGCTTCTTCGAGCTATTGTAGTTCCCTTTGTTTAGACTACTCAACGTCATGGATCCTGCAAGTAGTTTTTAAAATTTCACATGATAATCGGATTAGGTGGTTGTTCATGCATTCGACACTTGTATTCTACAAGTCATCATCACAACATGGCTCGTGGTGGAAGGCATCCGAAGGGTGGCAAACATGGGCGCATGAGAGACTGCTTACATGCCTGACGATTACTCTTCTCAGGTGTCAGCTCCTTTAGCAACGCTAGAGAACACCAAGTGCACTGTCAGTCTGTTTGAAGAACATGCTGAGAACCTTTCCGCAGGTGCCTTTATGCTTCGAATGTTAACCGCCTGAAGGACGCCGAAGGGGAAGGTGGCAACAGAAGTAAGCCGGTGTAGGCGTCAAAGAATGAGGAAAATGAGCATCACAAAAATAAGGCACCGTTCCTTGATCTTGACGATAGCGTTGACGTGGATGTTGATTACATGAGTGACAACTCTGAGATACTATTGGATCCATTTACTTTCAATCAGATTTTTTGCTCAGCTATTTTTTCAATAACAATGATTGCGAGTCGATGAGGTTACAAGAACTAGGTACTAGGTCCTTGCTCATCATGACTTTTGAAATGAGAACATGGATGCTGATGTACTATTGACGACGGCGTTTCATATGCTACCTCCTAGAATGTTCCCGAAGAATCGTTACGATCATCTTCAATTGTTCTTCTTGAACTCCAGGAATGCCAATTTTGTATGGATGAGGGGGTTGAGCATGATAGCTCCAATAGCAAGGTCCCGTAGTTTGAATGGCAGCACATTGAAAATGATGTTTTTACTCGTGACCGTGCTAACCGAGTGCTGTCCTGAAGCTTGCCCTGAACAGAATCACTCAACAAGGGTGGGAGTTAGACTACGGGGGAAGGGTGCAAAGTAGTCTGTCAGCGTTTCAACTGCCGATAACAATAGCGTAAGTGTGCAACCACTTCACAAATGCGCAGTTGTTGACAAAAATTGGTGTTGGCCCCGCCTCCGCGTGAACGAACACGACTTTGTGGTCGGGTGCACGGAAGAAGCAACGGACCGCCCGCAGTGGTCGACGCCAGCCTGCCCGAGCAGGTCGACGAGTTCTATCGACATGGGGGGGGGGGGGGGGTTGCGGTAGCCGCCGTCGACGGGAAGCCGGCGGCCGATTTCGACAGGGCAAGTCAACGAAGGTGGCCGTCGACCTGCGTGGGACTGTCGTGGAGCTGTCGACAATGGAAGTTCGACGACTGCAGCCGATCGAGTTGGTCGATGGACGGGCCGTCGACTAGAGGGTTCTTCGACGGGGGCGATGGCCCTCGTCGACCAAGGCTTAAGGTGGTCGACCCGGTCGAACGAGTAACCTCCTCGAGGCACGCGAGGCTCGTCGAGGCTGCGATGGCAAAGGCGACCTCGGGCTGGTATCTTGAGGTGGAGGTGGAGCTTCTGGCACGTGGCTGACTTGGCATCTGCGAAGTCGGTGCGCACATGCGCTATTGTCACCTGCGGATGCAACTGGCAAGCCGCTCTAGGTGCAGCGTTGGCAAGCCGCTGATTTGCATTGGTGGCAGGTCACTCTTCTGCAACGCTGGCGTGATGCCTCTATGCAACGCTGGTTGTCTGTCGATCGTGCTTTGCCGGCAGTCGACTAGCTTGCCTACTAGGTTGATAGGCTCTCATGTAGTCATTCTTGCTATTGATCTTTCAATCATTATGTATTCTCAACTTTCCTTAGTGAAACTCTTGCTGTTTTGCCATGTGAACACACAAGTTCTAGAGAACACAGTCAGAGCTACGATCACTCTCACAACCCGTGCCTACCTCGTAGCCTATCTCCCGTCATTGTAGAGTTTCTCTCCGCATGGTGCGTGGACGACCCCGCAAGTATCGAACGACCTGAATGTTGTTGCATATTTGGGTGGCCCAGGTTCCAATACACATACAAGAGCAATTTCAGCTTGGTTCGTGCGCACAGAAAAGTTCGGCGCCTACGCTGACGGCTATGTCTAGCGCATGAATCCCTATAGGCATAGGGGAAAGCATCGTACGACCTGAAAGTTGTTGCATAGTTTGGTGGCCCATGTTCAAATACACCTACTAGAGCAATTTCAGCTTGGTTCGTGCACACAGAAATGTTCGGCGCCTCCGATAACGGCTGCGTCTGCTGACAAATGGTAACGAAGCGTATGGATCCCTATTGGCATAGGGAAAATAAAGCATCGAACGACCTGAATGTTGTTGCATATTCGGGTGGCACATGCTCGATTACACCTACTAGAGCAATTTCAGCTTGGTTCGTGCGCACAAAAAAGTTCGGCGCTTGCGATGATGGCTGTGTAAGCCGACAGATGGTAACGAAGCGCACTGATCCCTATAGGCGTAGGGAAAAGCATCGAACGACCTGAATGTTGTTGCATATTCAAGTGGCCCATGTTCAAATACACCTACCACACTAATTTCAGCTTGGTTCGTGCGCACAGAAAAGTTCGGCGCCTGCGATCAAGTCTGTGTCTGTCGACAAATGAAGCACATGGATCCTTTTAGGAAAAAAGCATCGAACGACCTGAATGTTGTTGCATATTTGGTTGCCCCATGGTCAAATACACCTACTAGAGCAATTTAGCTTGGTTCATGCGCACAGAGAGGTTTTACGCCTTCGATGACGGCTGTGTCTGCCGACAAATGGTAAAGAAGCGCATGGATCACTTTAGGTGTAGGGAAAAGCACCTAACGGCCTGAATGATGTTGCATATTTGGGTGGCCAATGTTCAAATACACCTTACCAAGCAATTTCAGCTTGGTTCTTGCGCACATAAAAGTTTGGCGTCTGCGATGACGTCTGTGTCTGCCGACAACGTAACGAAGCGCATGGATCCTTATAGGCGTAGGGTAAAGCACGGAACAACCAGAATGTTGTTGCATATTTGGGTGGCCCATGTTCAAATACACCTACCACAGCAATTCCAGCTTGGTTCGCGAGCGCAGAAAAGTTCAGCGCCTACGATTATGGCAGCATATACCGACAAACGCGAAGGGAGCGCAAGGGTCTCTATAGGCGTAGGGAAAAGCATCGAACGATTTGAATGTTGTTGCATATTCGGGTGGCCCATGCTCAAATACACCTATCAGAGCAATTTCAGCTTGGTTCGTGCTCACATAAAAGTTCGGCGCCTTCGATGACGGCTATGTCTGCCGAAAAATGTTAACAAAGAAACGCATGGATCCCTATAGGCGTAGGGAAATGTCAAACATTATATATGTTGTGTTTGTTTAGGCTACAGTGGGTTAGCCTATAGGGGGTACACAATTCTAGGGTTAGGTACTTGTACTGATTTCAGTGTTAGTTCAAGGATTCCTGTCCGTTGATTCTGACATGGTTTCAGAGCAGGTCCGTCACTAGGACCGTTTTAGGGCCCACCGTTACCTACCTACCTACCTACCTACCTACCTACCTACCTACCTACCTACCGTGCGCCCTCGTGCGCCTACGCGCCCTCGTGCGCCTTCTACCTACCGCGCGCGAGCAGCCCGCCAGCCACCCGCGCGCGGCTCGTCTTTTTTTTTAACGCGCACGACCCGCTGGCCGCCCGCGCGCGGTCGATTTTTTCGCGCGCGACCCGCTAGCCGCCCGCGCGCGGCCGTTTCTTCGCGCGCGGCCCCGCGCGCTGCCCGCAAGCTGCTCGCGCGATGCCTGTGCGCCGCTGCCCGCGCGCCTGTGCGCTCGCTGCCGCGCTCGCTGACGCGCCCGCTGCTGCAGCCGCCCGTCAGCTGCAGCGCTACGTTGCTCGAGGCTTCAGTCAGCGAGAGGGAGTTGACTTCTTCCAGACCTTCTCCCCCACCCCGAAGATGACCACTCTTCGGGTGCTGCTGCACATAGCCGCTCAGCGCGACTACGAGCTTCACTCACTTGACTTCAGCACTGCTTTCTTGCAGGGCAGCCTGCACGAGGAGATCTGGCTGCGCCGCCCTCCTGGCTTCACTGGGTCGGTTCCTCCTGGTACCCAGTGGAGGCTTCAGCGGCCGGTCTACGGTCTCCGCCAGGCACCGCGTGAGTGGCATGACACACTGAGGACGACACTTGCGGCTCTTGGGTTCGCTCCCTCTACTGCTGACCCGTCACTGTTTCTACGCACAGACACCTCACTGCCGCCGTTCTACATCCTCGTGTACGTCGACGACTTGGTCTTTGCCACTGCTGACACCGCGGCACTCGCCCACGTGAAGTCGGAGCTGCAGAGGAGACACACGTGCACAGACCTAGGTGAACTGACAAGCTATCTTGGCTTGCGGATCACCCGGGACAGAGCACGGCGCACCATCACCTTGACTCAGTCACACATGGTGCAGCAGATCCTTCAGCGCTTCCGCTTCACGTACTCCTCGCCTCAGTCCACTCCTCTGCCTACCGGTCACTCGCTCTCAGCTCTGCCTTCGGATGAGTCCGTAGAGTCGAGTGGCCCGTATCCAGAGCTTGTGGGCTGCCTCATGTACCTGATGACCTGCACTCGACCTGACCTTGCATACCCTCTTAGCATCCTTGCACGCTATGTCGCTCCTGGCTGTCACAGGAAGGAGCACATGGATGCCGCTAAGAGGGTGTTGCGCTACTTGTGCAGTACGTCGGGCATGGGGCTAGTGCTTGGAGGGCGAGACCGAGTTGTACTTACTGGACACTCAGACGCTTCTTGGGCGGACGACCAGGCTACTCAGCGGTAGGTGTATTTGAGCATTGGCCAACCGAATATGCAACAATATTCAAGTCATTCGATGCTTTTCCTGTCAGAATCAATGGACAGGAATGGTTGAACTAACAGTGAAATCAGTACAAGTACCTAACCCTAGAATTGTGTACCCCCTATAGGCTAACCCACTGTAGCCTAAACAAACACAACATATATAATGTTTGACACACCCCCATAGGCAAAGTGGGGGAGAGCAAGGGGTCACAAGACCAGTCAAAGCAAAGCAAAGCAAGCTCAGGGTGGATCTCAAGGATACCACACAAATTCTGAGCACAAGCAAGTGGTCACAAGACCAGTTCACATGCAGTTTCATAATATAGCAAGAGATACAATGATCACAACCTAGCAGGTGTAAACATGTAGGTATATATATATAAGATCACAGTACAAGCAGAGTCAAGAAGTAAGCAAGTGAGGTCCAGCAGGCACAAGGCCTAGAAGAGTACAGAAACGCTGATGGTCACAAGGCTGAAGCGCCTTGGTGAACACATCAGCAAGGTTGGCCTCAGTGGCCACGTAACGCAGACAAAGCTGACCACGCTGCTGCAGCTCTCGAGCAAGGAAGTACCGCAGGGCGATGTGCTTCGTTCTGTGCTCCAGTCTGTGCTCCTCACACAAGGCAATGGCAGCCTGGTTGTCGACGTACAGCACTGGAGGAGAACGAGGCCGCTCTCCCAAGTCGGTCAGCAGGTAGGTCAGCCAGCGTAGCTCCTGGGCAGCCATGGCTGTGGCGTAGATCTCAGCCTCACAACTGGAGCTGAGAACAGAAGAAGAGCGTGTAGAACGCCAAGAAACTGAGCCGGAGCCAAGGCTGAAGGTGTAACCCTGAGACGACCGCTGAGTAGCCTGGTCGTCCACCCAAGAAGCGTCTGAGTGTCCAGTAAGTACAACTCGGTCTCGCCCTCCAAGCACTAGCCCCATGCCCGACGTACTGCACAAGTAGCGCAACACCCTCTTAGCGGCATCCATGTGCTCCTTCCTGTGACAGCCAGGAGCGACATAGCGTGCAAGGATGCTAAGAGGGTATGCAAGGTCAGGTCGAGTGCAGGTCATCAGGTACATGAGGCAGCCCACAAGCTCTGGATACGGACCACTCGGCTCTACGGACTCATCCGAAGGCAGAGCTGAGAGCGAGTGACCGGTAGGCAGAGGAGTGGACTGAGGCGAGGAGTACGTGAAGCGGAAGCGCTGAAGGATCTGCTGCACCATGTGTGACTGAGTCAAGGTGATGGTGCGCCGTGCTCTGTCCCGGGTGATCCGCAAGCCAAGATAGCTTGTCAGTTCACCCAGGTCTGTGCACGTGTGTCTCCTCTGCAGCTCCGACTTCACGTGGGCGAGTGCCGCGGTGTCAGCAGTGGCAAAGACCAAGTCGTCGACGTACACGAGGATGTAGAATGGCGGCAGCGAGGTGTCTGTGCGTAGAAACAGTGACGGGTCAGCAGTAGAAGGAGCAAAACCAAGAGCCGCAAGTGTCGTCCTCAGTGTGTCGTGCCACTCACGCGGTGCCTGGCGGAGACCGTAGACCGGCCGCTGGAGCCTCCACTGGGTACCAGGAGGAAACGACCCAGTGAAGCCAGGAGGGCGGCGCAGCCAGATCTCCTCGTGCAGACTGCCCTGCAAGAAAGCAGTGCTGAAGTCAAGTGAGTGAAGCTCGTAGTCGCGCTGAGCGGCTATGTGCAGCAGCACCCGAAGAGTGGTCATCTTCGGGGTGGGGGAGAAGGTCTGGAAGAAGTCAACTCCCTCTCGCTGACTGAAGCCTCGAGCCACGTAGCGCGCCTTGAAGACCGGAGGAGAACCAGGTGGCCGCTTCACCCTGAAAATCCACATGCCACTGACGATGTTCGCCCCAGGTGGGGGAACCTCGTCGACGTAGGTGCGTGTGGACTTCCAGGAAGCCATCTCTGCGTCCATGGCTGTCTGCCACTGAGAGGAGTAGGGACCCGCCATCGCCTCAGCGTAGGTGCGCGGGGTCGGGATGTCTGGTGCATCCGGGTCTCCCTCAGGGGCAACTAGCATGGACACGAGGTGGGGCAAAGCAGCAGCAAAGCACTGGAACTCCTCCTTTCTGTCCTCAAGGACGTCCGTGCCAAGAGCACACTCACCCCCGACGGACGGAGGACAGACAGACTCAGACTCAGACTCAGCAACAAGGCTAGTGGCGTAGTCTAGACGACACCGGGCAGCAAAGTCTATCAACTCAGCGACCAGAGCAGACGCAGCAGAAGACTCAAAGGTAGGGTCAGTGACAACAGTAGCGAGGAGGCGCGTGACAGTGGGACTGGCAGCACGACGGGAGTCAGACTCCGGATCAGGAAGAGTAGGCAGAGAGGATGCAGGAGGAGACGGCAGCGGAACACGCTGAGGAGCAGTGGAGGGACGCAGAGTCATGTAGTGAGTGCCAGGGACAGGAGGAGGACGCTCACGTGGGACACGACGACCAGTGCGAGCAGGACGAACAGGCGACGCAGGACGAGACTCAGGCTCACGACGCTCTGTAAGACCTCCTGTGGGACCAGTGTAAGGAGAGGGAGCAGGGAGAGGCGAGGCAGGCGGGAACTGTGACTGCGACTGGACAGGCGGAGGACACGCTACGGAGGGAGGAGGACAAGGAGGAGGAGCCTGACCAAGAACCTGCTGAAGAAGTGGTACGAAGTACGGTCGCGGCCGCGTAGCGTCTCCAGAACCAGCAGAGACACCAGCGGCAGGGTCCTCAGCACCAGCAGCAGCTCCACCGTCCGGGTCCTCAGCTCCAGCAGCAGCTCCAACGCCCGGGTCCGCAGCACCTGCTGCAGCGCCACCGCTCGGGTCCGCAGCACCAGCAGCAGCTCCAACGCCCGGGTCCGCAGCACCAGCAGCAGCGCCACCGCCCGGGTCCTCAGCACCAGCAGCAGCTCCACCGCTCGGGTCCTCAGCACCAGCAGCAGCTCCACCGCGCGGGTCCTCAGCTCCAGCAGCAGCCCCAACGCCCGGGTCCTCAGTACCAGTAGCAGCGCCACCCCCAGGGTCCGCAGCACCAGGAGCACCACTCCGAAGACTGCAGCGCCGCGTGTACCACTCTCGGATCTGCTGAATGGGGGGGAGCTCCTGGGCAGGAGGGGAAGTACTGGTACGAGCTCCAGTAGTACCTCTCCGGAGGCGGCAGTACTGTAGGTACCTCTCCTGCAGCTGCCGGGAGGAGAGGGCTCCTCCAGGTGTAGTACGCTCAGGCTCAGCACCCCCAGACTCAGCACCCTCAGGCTCAGCACCTCCAGGCTCAGCACCCCCAGACTCAGCACCCCCAGGCTCAGCACCCCCAGGCTCCGCACCTCCAGGCTCCGCACCCCCAGGCTCCGCACCCCCAGGCTCCGCACCCCCAGGCTCAGTACCCTCAGACTCCTCACGGTCAGGCTCAGCACCCCCAGCAGGACGAGAGTCAACAGCTACCTCGACAGGCTCAACCGGGTCTACCTGGGACACACCTGAGGGAGCGGCACCCTGAGGGGGGAGGGGGTCTGGTACCTCAGCACCTGGAGCGAGGAAGAGAGGCGGGGGGGGGAGCGGGGCAGTGCGGTAGGGGAAGAGGCGGTAGTAGGGGACGGACTCTATGCGGGGCGCGCGCGGGGACGACGGGGCCGCGGGGACCTCTAGGCGGGGTGCGCACAGGTCGACGGGGTCGCGGGGCCTCTAGGCGGGGCGTGCACGGGGCCGCGGGGCCACCAGGGGTGGGTCGACGGGGCCGCAGGGTCGCGACACGAGGTGCGCACGGGGCCGCGGGGCCTCTAAGTGAGGGGCGACGGGGCCGCGGGGCCGCTAAACGAGGTGCGCGCGGGTGGGTCGACGGGGCCGCGGGGCCGCTAGGTGAGGGTCGAAGGGGCGACGGGGCCGCGGGGCCGCTAAACGAGGTGCGCGCGGGGCGTCAAGGGTGGGTCGACGGGGCCGCGGGGCCTCAAGGTGAGGGTCGACGGGGTGACGGGGCCGCGGGGCCGCTAAACGAGGTGCGCGCGGGTGGGTCGACGGGGCCGCGGGGCCGGAATCGGGGCGCGCGCGGGTGCGACGGGGCCACTAAGGGGCAGCGTGCGGGGTCGACGGGGCCTTAAGGGGCCGTACACGAGGGCGCACGAAGGCGCGGAGGGGGAGGCGCTAACGCAGCACTCCGACAGTAGGTAGGTAGGTAGTAGAGGTGGGCCCGAAAAAAAAAAACTTAGGTCCTAGCGAAGGACCTGCTCTGAAACCATGTCAGAATAACTGAACGAGGAATGAATGAACTAGCTCAGAGTTTGGTACAAGTAGGAAACCCTAACTTTGTGTACCCCCTAAGGTGTAACCCACTACAGCCTACACAATATAAACATACAATGTTTGACAGAAAAAGTTTGGCGCTTGCGATGGCGTTTGTTGTCGAGAGAATTAGGCAAAAGAGGACTGAACTAGCAAGAATGGGGATACAAATAGCAAACCCTAGAAGGGTTGTACTCGCTACAGAGCACCCCACTACAGGCTAGAGCATAATATTCTGACACACCCCCATAGCCAAAGTGGGGTGTAATCAGCAGAGGAAACAAAGCAGTACAAGCTCAGGGTGGATCACGATGTCACCACACATTCTGAGCACAAGCAAGAAGCAATAGTTTAAGGTGCACAATTATGAGCAAAGCTAGAGGCAGTCACAAAGGGCAAGTGAGGAGGAGGAGGGCTGGCGAGAGGAGAGTAGATAGGAGGCGACGACTGAAGCTGCAGACACACGGGCAACAGACGGCTCTGGTGCGACAACGTGGCTACCGGGAATGAGTGCCCCGGAGTACAGGAGTAACAGGCTCCGCGGCTAATATGCGCGGCAGGAGCAACGGACCCACAGGCGACGGCGCAACCGGCTCTCTGAGCTACCGGGAATGAGTGCCCCGGAGTACAGGCGCTGCGTACGACACGACGGCAACCTCCGCTCAACCTCCTCCAACTGTCCCACACCCCTCGACACACACCCCCTGCTTCAAACCCTAGCTCCACTCCGACGGTACCCCCCTTAAACCCCAAACCCTAGGCTCCCACACACCACCCCCCTCAGCGGCAGCTGTAGCAGAGGGAGACGAGGGAGGAGGAGGAGCAGGGGGAGGAACTCACAACCGACACCCCCATAGCCGCCACCCCCACACTCTCCACCCCCAAACCCTAAAACGGGCGGAACGGGGGAAGGAGCGCGGGGGACGGCGAGGGGGACGGCGCGCGGCCCCCAGGACGCCACCACGGGGCAGCGAGGGGCCGCGCGCGGCTCCTTAGGGCGCCGCGACGGGAATTGGGGGGGGGGGGGGCGCGGGCGACGGGACCGAGGGGCCGCGGGCGACGGGAAAGCGGGGCCTCGGGCGACGGGATCGGGGGGGGGGGGGGCCGCGGGCGACGGGATCGGGGGGACGCGGGCATCCCCCACGGGAGGAAACCGCCGCGCGCCTCGGGGCGCACGGCGGGGAGAAACCCGCCGCACGCCCCGCGTGCGCGGCGGGATGAAAAATTCGTAAAAAAAAAAAAAATTCGCGGCAGGAAGGAGGCGTCGCGCGACCAGCAGCGGAAGCATTTGGTGGTGGGCCCACCCACAGGATCGACCCAACAGGATCGTCCTGCTCTGATAGCATGTCGAGAGAATTAGGCAAAAGAGGACTGAACTAGCAAGAATGGGGATACAAATAGCAAACCCTAGAAGGGTTGTACTCGCTACAGAGCACCCCACTACAGGCTAGAGCATAATATTCTGACATTTGTGTCTGCTGAAAAATGGTAATGAAGCCCATGGATTACTATATGCGCAGGGAAAAGCATCAAACGACCTGAATGTTGTTGCATATGTTGGTGGCCCATGTTCAAATAAACCTACAAGAGCGATTTTAGCAAATTTTGGCACTTGCGATGACGGATGTGTCTGCCGACAAGTGGTAACAAAGCGCATGAACCCCTATAGGTGTAGGGAAAAGCACCGAACGACCCAAATATTGTTGCATATTTGGGTGGCCCATTTTCAAATACACCTACCAGAGCGATTTCAGCTTGGTTCGTGCGCAACAGCATTCAACTCGTTCGGTGGTTTTCTCTACACCAATAGGGGTTTATGTGCTTCGTTACAATTTCTCGGCAGACACAGCCGTCCGAACTTTTCTGTGCGCACGAACCAAGCTAAAATTGCTGTGGTAGGTGTATTTGAACATGGGCCGCTCGAATATGCAACAGCATTTAGGTCGTTCGATTCTATTCCCAAATATGTTTTTCCCTACGCCTGTAGGTATCCATGCGCTTCGTTACCATTCGTCGGCAAGCATAGCCATCATCGTAGATGCCTAACATTTTTGCGCACGAACCAAGCTGAAATTGCTCTAGTAGGTGTATTTGAATATGGGCCACAAAAATATGCAACATCATTCAGGTCGTTCGGTACTTTTCCCTACGCATATGGTGGTACCATTGTCGGCAGTCACAGCCGTCATGGCAGGCGCTGAACTTTTCAGTGCACATGAACCAAGCTGAAATTGTTGTGGTAGGTGTATTTGAACATGGGCCAGCCAAATGTGCAACAACATTCAGGTCGTTTGATGCTTTTCCTTATGCCAATAAGGATCCATGCGCTTCGTTACCATTTGTCGGTAGACACAGCCGTCATCGGAGGCGCCAAACTTTTCTGTGCACACAAACCAAGATGAAATTGCTATGGTAAAGTGTATTTAAGCTTAGGCCACCCAAATATGCAACAATATTCAGGTTCTTTGATGCTTTTCCCTACACCTATTGGGATCCATGCGCATCGTTACCATTCGTCGGCAAACACAGCCATCATCGTAGACGCCTAACTTCTCTGTGCGCACGAACCAAGCGAAAATTGCTCTGGTATGTGTATTTGAACATGGGCCACTCAAATATGCTACAACATACAGGTCGTTCAATGGTTTTTTTATGTCTATAGAAATCCATGCGCTTCGTTACCATTTGTCAATAGACACATCCGTCATCACAGGCGCCGAACTTTTATGTGCGCAAGAATCAAGCTGAAATTGTTGTTGTAGGTGTATTTGAACATCGGCCATCCGAATATGCAATAGTATTCAGGTCGTTTGATGCTTTTCCTTATGTCTATAGGGATCCATGCGCTTCTTTACCACCATTTGTCGGCAGACACAGCCGTCATCGTAGGCGCCGAACTTTTCTGTGCGTACGAACCAAGCTGAAATTGCTCTTGTAGGTGTATTTGAACACGAGCCACCCAAATATGCAACAACGTTCAGGTCCTTCGATGCGATTCCCTACACCTACAAGCATCCATGCGCTTCGTTACCATTTGTCGGCAGACACAGCCGTCATCGCAGGCGCCGAACTTTTCTGTGCACACGAACCGAGCTGAAATCATTCTGGTAGGTGTATTTGAGCATGGGCCACCAAAATATGCAACAACAGTCAGTTCAGGTTGTTCGATGCTTTTCGCTACGTCTATAGGGATCCATGTGATTCGTAACAATTTGTCAGTAGACACAGCCGTCATCGCTGGCACCGAACTTTTCTGTGCGCGCGAACCAAGCTGAATTGCTCTGATAGGTGTATTTGAACATGGGCCACCCAAATATGCAACAACATTCAGGTCGTTCGATGCTTTTCCCTACGCCTACAAGCATCCATGCGCTTCGTTACCAGCGCCAAACCTTTCTGTGCGCCCGAACCAAGCTGAAATCGCTCTGGTAGGTGTATTTGAGCATGTGCCACTAAAATATGCAACAAAATTCAGGTCGTTTGATGCTTTTCGGTACGCCTATCGGGATCCATGAGGTTCGTTACCATTTGTTGGCAGACACAGCCATCATCGCAGGCGCCAAACTTTTCTGTGCGCAAGAACCAAGCTGAAAGTGCTTTGATATGTGTATTTGAGCATGGGCCACCCGAATAAACAACAACATTCAGGTCGTTTGATCCTTTTCCCTACTCCAATAGGGATCCATGCGCTTCGTTACCATTTGTCGACAGACACAGCCGTCATTGCAGGCGCCAAATTTTCCGTGCGCACGAACCAAGCTAAAATTGTTATGGTAGGTGTATTGTGTCAGAATATATCTTACATATATTTTGTATAAGTGCATGTAGTATAGTTGTAGTGTAGTCACAAATGTATTCTGTGTGGTGGTGCACCACTCCTAGCTTGCTTCTCTTCTATTTGTACCTGTCATTACATAGTCCAAACCCCTTCTTGCCTGGACTTCTCTTCCAATGGCTTGCCTAAACCCTAGTTCTTAAGTCTAACTTTACCTACTATTTTGACATGCTATCAGAGTGGTTCCGTTCTTACGACCCTTCTCAATGGGCCCACCCTATGCTTCAGCTGCTGCTACTGTCGGTCGCGCGCCCCGTGGCGCGCGACGTTTTTTCTTCCCGCCACGCGCTCGGGGCGTGTGGCGGTTTTCTGCCCGCCACGCGCTCGGGGCGCGTGGCGGTTTCCTGCCCGCCGCGCGCCCCGGGCGCGCGCGGCGGTTTCGTCGCTCGTCGTGGCGCCCCGGGGCTCCGCGCGCTGTCCCCTCCCGTCATCCGTCGCGGCGCCCTGGGGCCTAGGCGTCGCCCCCCTTCCGTCGCCCGACGCGGCGCCCTGGGGGCCCGCACGTCGCCCCCTCCCGTTGCCTGTCGCGGCGCCCTGGGGATTGGCGGGAATAGTTTCGTAACTGTTCGAGTAGCATAGTTGGGGATGATTTTGAATAATGAATCGTACCCCTTAGAGTACATGGCTAGCTAGAACCATTGGTATCCCCCTGCACTATTGTTTATAAGATTGTATTTGCATGTTTTTATCATCTCAAACATTTTACATTGGCTCTGTTTTGAGGTGAAGGGCCCAACACTACCAATCAACTGTGTGGGAACCTTCCCGAGGTGATCCTAGGATCAATCAACTTCTGATCGCAACAATATTTACCTGGAAAAAATTGGTTTTTTCCCTTTTATAATGTCTGAAGCTAGAAGAAAACGCTGTCCTTTGAGTTGTAGAGAAAATGTCAGAACAGATGTACATCTACACAATGTACTTCCATATGTTTGCGAGTCTGCTCTTAATGCCTAGGCTTTCCTTGTGTGCTCGCAATAATACCTGCGGAAGCAACGCCCATATCTCACCCCATGCGCTGCGTACTTAGGTGTCTTAGCTGACCGAGCTCATGTCTCTATATTTCTTGAATTTGCGCCACTTCGCTCGTTCTTTTCCGCCCACCTTCCGCTCGCGATGTCCACAGCTGATCGATGCACGCAAGCAAGCCCTCCTCTCTCCGCGGGCCGATCTCCTTACTCTCCGGTCAACCCTTACTCACCAGTCACTCCTTACTCTCCCGTCTTGCCTTCTCATTACGACGCTAGCGCTCTCCACAGAAGCGGATTCAACGGTCTAGGCAACGTGACTGTAGGAAGATGGGACAATAACGGTGCCACCACCGCCGCCGCCAGTAGCCTCGGAGGTGGGAATGCAACACCACCGCCACCTCCCACGCATCCGTCTCGTGCATCCGCGCTTGCTTCCTCCCCGCTAAGCGCATCCCCGTTAATGGCATCCGCGCTAGGGGCAATTGGTGGAACTAGCAGAGCCCGCGCGAGAGACGCCGGGCCGAGCACCAGTGGAAGCACCGTGTTTCCTGGGGGAAGCTCGTATTCGGGCGCTAGCACTAGCTCCCGCGGCGGTGGCCCTGCGGGTGGCAGCGTCCGCGGCGGCGGAAACCCCGCGCGGGGTAGCGCGGTTGGCGCGGATCCTAGCCTATACGACCCGCTCCTGTACACCCCGCCCTCCTTCCCGCCGTCGCCAGAAAGTAACCCTACTAACCCTTTTAATTCCGGAAATCCCGCTAATTCTGCGCGGAACACTACAGGCGGAAACCCAGACCCCGAGACGGGGGGGGCAGGAGCGCCCCCATGCCCCCTGTGCCCCCCGAACCCTCCGCTCATCAGCCTCGTCCCCACGCTCTCGCTCTACGCCTTCCTTCTCCTCCTCCTCACTTCGCTTCTCGCCCTCCTCGCGTGTCGATCCCTCTGGCCGCAGTACGCGCCGAGCTTCCTCGTAACGCGCATAACTAACCCTAATATCCTCTCGCAGGTGCTCCTGTTAATACACCTCGTTTTTCTTACGCTCTTCGCGTTCCTATACGTGATCTTGTCGCGTCAACTGCTCCTACATCTCCTGTTCGGAGACCTGCTGCTTGTATGCCGGTTAGGGTGGTTAGCTGTATCCCCGTTAGTGGCGCTGTCAGCGGGAAACGCGCTCCTGCTCGTACTCATGCTGCTTCTGGTGCCTCTGTTTCAGCCTGGCTCGTCCCCTTCAGGTCCCGTGTACCCCCCACCTCCTCCTCCTCTCCCTGCCCCTCCCACTGTCCCCGGCCCTCCTTCCCTCGTATCATTTGCTCCTTTCGCATCACTCCCACCACCAACATTACCCCCATCACTCCCATCATTCCTATCGCCCCCTCATTCAACAGCAGCTCTACAGAATAACTTCGCTTCGTCCTCCCGGAAATCCACATTACAATCCGCGTTACTAGCAGGTATATCTCCTCCCAGAACGATCCCCCACCACCGCAAACCCCAACACTCCTCTCAAGCTCGCCCCCCTTTCTCCAAACAGCCTGGTTCCTCCTCCTCGCTCTCTTCCTCCTCCCTTTCCTCCCAATATCCCGCTTCCTCCTCCCCCTCTTCCTCCTCTCCCTCGTCCCCTACCTCCTCGTCTCATCGCTACCTGCGTCAACGACAGCAGCCATTTCTGCTAGTGGAAAATGGGCGGACTCCTGGGTCGGCATGGCAGGTTGGCTTACATGGGGCTTCAAACTGCGTACGAGGGTTGAAACGACGCGTCGTAAGGATCGGTGCTTCAGGCCTGCTCGCCTTGCGGAGATGGCTGAGGTTCCATCGACCAGAGTGTGTGCAGAAGCAGCACCAGGGACAACGAGGGAAAGGGGAGCGAGAAGGGAAGGGCCAAAGGGAAACAGAAGTAGGAAGAGGAGAACGGGAAGGAGAAGGAGGAGAAGCAGGGGAAGGAAGAGGCGAGGAAGAGGAAGGGGAAGAGGAAGTAGTGTGTAAGCTTCTATGGCTGTCGCTGGGGTTCATATCTCTGGTTGAATCCGCTTTCTTTGCCTGTGCGTCTATAGCCTTCATTCACCAGGCGTTTGTGTGCCGCGCACGACGCCAGGACGCTTGGCTTTCACACACAGGCCTCGGGGCTGTTAGCAGCGGCGGGGGAGGGGCCGATGAGGGAGAGGAAGAGCGAGAAGCGGGGAGTGGGCGAGGGAGGGGGAGGAGGAGAGGAGGGAGTGATGGTGGTGGTGAGGGTGGGAGTAGGGGCGGGGGTGGTGTGGGGTTGGTGGTAGGGGAGGTGGCGCTGATGCCTGTGGGATCGCCACAGCTGGTTTGGTCGCAGAGAGCATGGCTGCACCTGCAACACCGCATTGCTCGCATGCTGCAGGTACATGTTTGCTTCCTTGTTCTTGTGGCGTGTGGGTGGGTGACACATCCTTTGTCTGACTGATTTGCAATTACTCTCACGCGGTCCTTCCTGTTCGCTTCCCTGTCCCACATCTCCTAACCTTGCCGGTCCTGTCTCTTCCATTTCCTCACTCCCGTTCCCTCCCTGCACACCTCCCTGCCTTTCCCATCCCCCAACAGCTCCTCTTCTTTTTCTAGGTGGACTTACACCTTTTCAACTTCCTTCACAACCCTCCCCTTTTCCTCCCACTGTCATCCCAACAGCCACTACACGAGCATCTGCTCTTCTTCTCCTCGCCTCTCACCAAACCAGAGGACGCCGCCCTACCCTCCTCTGCAGCAGCAGCTGCCGCACAGGAGGCCCAATCGTTCCGCTACGCACCCCTCCCAAGCCCCTCCCCCTCCGCCGCTGCTGCCTCTTCTTCCTCCTCTTCATCCCCTGCGTCTTCTTCCTCTGCTGCTGCTGCTGCTGCCGCTGCATCGGCCTTTTCCCCCACTCTCAGCATACCACGGCACGCACAAGGCTCCACCACCCCCCCCTCCACCACCACCACCACTCCCGCTTCTTCTTCTGCTGCTGCTGCTGCCGCTGCCGGCGGGGTTTCAACCACGCGAATCCCCCTCACTTCCCCTACCTCCTCCTCCGTCCCCCTCCGATCTCTACCTAGCCCTTCAACCCCTGTGGTCCCTTCCGCCCTCTCCGGGGGCAGTTCAGGGTCAGCAGCGCTGCAAGTGCCACCAGCGCAGCGGCTGCTGCAGGAGGGGGGGTTGATGCAGAGCGTGTACAGAGAAATGGTGGCGACACAGCAGCGGGTGGTGGAGCTGGAGCAAGAGGTGCATCGACTGGACGAGCAGAACAAGCTGGTATGTAGTTTTGCGACGTCTCAGAAAAGAAAAAGAAAAAGAAAGAAAGAAAGAAAGAAAGAAAGAAAGAAAGAAAGAAAAGATGTGTTTTGAGATGTCTGGAAACGCGTCTCAAAACTCGAGATGGTGGCGAGGCGACACAGCAGAGGGTGGTGGAGGTGGGAGTGTGTTTTGAGTCAATTAAAAAACAGACCTGGAGCAAGAGGTGCATAGACTGGACGAGCAGAACAAGCTGGTATGTATTCATGAGTTTCGTGCTTTCATAACGCCCTGTCGTTTTACATTGTAGGCGCTGTCTGGGAACCTTGAAGGCAACATTCCAACCGGCATGTAACCTGCATGCACACCTGTGCATTCGCCTTGAAACAGCGCCGGCGCCTTAAAACCGAAACCCTCCTTCCCTGTCCGCATCCGCCCATTCACTCACGCCCTGCAGTATATTCAGGAACACGCTCGCCTGCGCGGCTTACTGGGGGAATGGAGCGCCCATGCTGCTAAGCTAGAAGCTGCCCTGTACCGCTCACAGATGCATGCACAGAGAGAGGCAGAGAGGGAGGGGCGGAGAGGGGGCGCTGGGAGGGTGGGGGCAAGTGACAGGCAGAGAGGCGGGCATTCAGGTGGAGGGAGAGTGGGAGGCGAGAGTGGGTCACAGGCAAGAGTGCAGATACATGCAGGGGAAGCAGCAGGGGGAGCGGCAGGGGGAGCGGCAGGGGGAGGGGTAGGGGTAGCGGCAAGGGGAGCGGCAGGAGGAGTGGCAGGGGGAGGGGCAGATGGTGAGGCGGATGGGCGAGGGGGTGGGGATATGGATGGGGGAGAGAACGGTCAGGCGAACGGGCAGGTGCAGGAGGGGAGGCAGGCTGAAGGTGTGGGAGAGGGGGAGAGGAGGGACAGACATGACGTGGGTTAGGGATAACTGGTAGCTTTGGCGTGACACTGTCTCCGCTGCTCCCTTCCATTTCCATGATCCATGTGGGGGTATGGTGATGATGAGCGAAGGAGCATTGTGTTAGCTATTGCAACAACCATACATCACTAATACTACCATATATGTTGTAGAGGCTAGGTACTGTAGTACTGTGTTACATAGGCATTGTATTACTATATGAATGCTAACTAGGCACTATTAGTGCCTTATATGCGCTGATCACCACTCTTTTGTGGTCTGTATCTAGAATGCTTGTATATGTAAAGTATTGTTCTGTAGAGCATTGGGGTTCCTGGTAAAGTGTACAAGAACTTACTAGCTATCAGCCAGCAGGCGCTCTTTAGGGAGGATATGATAATTGCCCCCCATGCCCTACATTTCGCTCCTCCAACATTGGGATATTCCGCCCCATATCCCCCCTACGGAACTGGATGGTGCCTGTGCTGTGCACGTAAATAACTACTCAGAGCCTACCGCGATACTTTGGCTTCTAAATTTCAGGAACTAGAATGCGCGCGACTCTCTCGCATCTATCGAGCAAATTCGTGCGCGTTTCCTCTTCGCTCCGTTCTCCACGTACGGCGGCGCCACTCCGCGCGTTCAAAGCTCCGCGCAGCCACCTTACACGTGTCACGTCCCTGCCGCACGCGAAACAGCCCCTGGCGCATTTTGCCTGTCAGGTCCCTCGGCTTGCTTATTCCTCCCTCCCGCCGCTCATCCCGCCGTTCAGCCCGCCGCACCTTGCGCCGCACTTTGCTCACGCGCAGTTACCGCGGCCACCCTTCCGCGCCGTGCGCGGAATGTCGACCGGAGGCGCTGAGGCTGCGCCGGTAGGGGGAGGCGCAGGAGCTGGAGTTGCGCGCGTGGGGGGAGAAGGCGCAGCCGCGGTGGCTGCGCCAGGCGCAGGCGCGGCAGTAGGTGCGCCCGCGCTTGTCCCCCCCGCGCTCGTGGTGCTAGAGGGGGTGGCGGAGCGGGACGGGGAGATTGTGGCGACCGTGCGGATAGATGCGCGGGTGACTGGGGATGAGGAGGGGCGCGGGGATGCAGGGGAGCGGGGGGCGCGGGGGGAGAAGGGAGAAGAGTGCGCGGAGGGGCATGCGCGGGTGCAGTCGCGTGTGGTGCCGGTGAAGGCTGGGGCAGGCGTTAGCCGGCAGGAACTAGAGTACGTGCGTTACTTACTCCCCGCCCACTCTACCCCATCCTCTCACCTCTTCTCTCCCTTCCCCCCCCCCCCCCCCCGGTTCTCTCCCTCCCCCTACTCCTACCCCAAACTCCCACCCCACTCACCATCCCTCTTCCTTCTCTTCTCATGTCACGCCATCTTCTCCTGGTCCTCATCGCTTACCTTACCCCTTCCATCCCTCCCATCACCCTTGCATCTCTGCCCCTCCCCCCTCTTTCCCCCCGGTGCGACCAGGGCGGCGGTGCGCTCAGCCCCCTTCGTGGCATGGCTGCAGCAGATGGCGGCAAGCAACGGGCTGCTGGGCGCGCAGGGGGGGTGTGACGGTGCCAAGTGCGCTTTGCACGGGGTGACAATACAGAGTGTGGACATGTTTGGGGCGGGCAAGGTGGGATTCGTGAAGTTCAAGGCCGATGTGACGGACGTCGCTACAGGCGCCAAGGTGCGTACGGCATGCTTGCTGCTACAGCCAGGGATTTGCCCGTGCCATTCCCCTGCATGCCGTCCCCTTCCCCCCTGCCTTTTCCCCTTCTCCCACCCACCTGCCCGTTCTCCTTCCGCTGCCTCCTTCCACTCCCATCCCACCCAACCCACCGCTCTCTTCCCCGTTCCATGCAGCTGCCAGGCATAGTATTCGCACGCGGCCCAGCAGTGGGCATCTTCAAATGCTGCCAGCTCTCCCCCCTGCCCTTTCCCCTTCTCCCTCTGCTCCCATTCTCCTTCCTTCCCACCCACCATGCAGCTGCCTGGCATAGTGTTTGCGCGCGGCCCAGCAGTGGGCATCTTCATGCTGCTGCGAGTGGCACAGCCTCAGCCACAAGGGGATGGCCCTCCGCACCCCCCCACTGACTACGTTGTCCTCACGGAGCAGGTTCACTGCGCTCTCTAATTCATTTGCTCATTCTCATACCCAGTTATCCACTCCAGTTCGTACCACGCCTCTCTTCTGTTTCCCTCAAAACCTTCCTGCTTCCTCGCTCGTTTCTCTTCCCCCTCTTCCCACTCTTATTTCTCTCTCTCCATCACTCTCCCTCTCCCTTTTTTCTCACCCCTACCCCTCTCCCCCTCGCTTCCCCCATCAGGCGAGGGTACCAGTGGGAAGAGTGCTGTTGGAGATGCCAGCTGGTATGCTAGACGGCAATCACGGCGAGTTTGTCGGGACCGCAGCAAAGGAGGTTCGTGTCTTCCCACATCCTCTTTTCTGCTCTGCGACTGCGGCTTTGCATCCGCCTCACCCCAACCATCCTTTCTAGTTCCCACCGATGTCCGCACCCGGCACTTACCCCCCGACACTCACCCCCCGACACTCACCCCCCGACACTCACCCCCCGACACTCACCCCCCGACACTCACCCCCCGATACTCCCCCCCCGATGCTCCAACCATGCATACATCCGTCCATGCACGTACCCATGGCAGGTGAAGGAGGAGACAGGCATCACAGTGCGTCACGACCACCTCATCAACCTCACCGCCTTCCTGGAACCTTCCACCAGGCAACAGATGCTGCCTTCCCCAGTACGATACTCTTCTTCCACTTCCCATTCCTTCCTTCCAGTTTTGCTTCCTATCTGTTCAGATCATGCTCCCCAGTCCTGCCGTTGCAGGGATCTATGTTTTGATTCTCAAAAAATCCATGCCACGGTCATGCTCTCCACTCCTGCCACAAGTCTGTGCTTGCCGTTCTTCTTCCCTCGTACACTTCATTTCTCATCCCCGTCCCACCAATGCTATAGGTTTCTCTCCTCACACCTTCCCCTCCCTCCTCACCTCCCCTCCCGCTTCTTTCTCTTCTCGCTCCCTCCCTTTCTCTCTTCCCTCTCTCCACGTTTCTGTCCTCTCTCCCCCTCCCATTTCTCTCTTACATCCTCCCTCCTCTCTCCCTCCCTCCTCCCTCTCCCTCCTTCCTCTCCCTCCTCTCTTTCTCCGGCTTCTCTCCCCCTCCTCCTCTACCCCTCTCACCTATCCCATAAGGGCGGGTGCGACGAGGGCATACTGCTCTTCCTCTATCGAGCCACCGTCTCACCTGCTGTAAGTCTCTCACCACTCGCAGTACAGTATCTCAAATTACTCAATCGCAAACCACTGTATCCGCCCCGTAAAGTACGAGTTATCACTGAGCCGTCTCTGAAATGCATGTGCATCCTCTTCCCCCTCCAATTTTTGAGTCGACTCAAAAACATGTGCATCCTCTTTCCCCTCCAATTCAACGCCCCTGTCACTCGACCTCCTCTACTCCTCCACTCCCCACTAATTCCCACACCAGCGCATAGCCAAGCTACAGGGCCGACAGACGGGTTACGGCACGGAGGGGAGCTGATCAAGGTGCACGTGTGGCCGCTTTCCCCTCCATACCACCCCTCGCTCTTCAATCCCACTTCCTTAATCCACTCCCTCTTCCCCCCTAATCACCCTCTCAGCGCATAGCCAAGCTGCAGGGCCGGCAGACGGGGCTACGGCACGAGGGGGAGCTGATCAAGGTGCACGTGCGGCCTCTGGACACAATATGGCGCCAGTCTGCTGACTGCAAGGTGCTGGCAGCTGTGGCGCTTTACCAGAACGCGCTGAGAGAGGGATTGCTGAAGGATGAGTTTCCTGCTGTGGAGGAGAGTGATGGGGGCAGCAGTGGTGAGGAGGAGTGATGCGGACGAGGGGGGAAAGGGTGGGGGAGTGAGGAGGGGAAGTGAGAAGGGAGGGGGGAGGGGGGCGACTGGGGAGCATCAGCAGCTACAGCAGCAGCAAGCCCTCGTTGCTAAGAATCTAGTTGGTGCGGGTCAATACTAAACTTTATCCAGAACCACGGTGTGAGGGGGGGTATACGGTAGCTCCTAACCTCGGTTGATAACCGGGAATGGGTTTGGTAGTAGCAGAGGTTAGGTAGCTGTTCAAGTCTCTGCCTTTCATGTTTGTTAAAGTCCATGTATGTGCTTTGATAAAGGAGTTAGAAATCCTCATACAGTAACTGTACAATGGCAAAGGTAGCAGCATGTACAGTTGTCCAGAGTAGAGTGTCAAAGGGCAAGTCTAGCATGGGAATGGGCTGCAGCAACTAGCACCTCCGCAGGGTGCAATGGAATGCCATGCCATAGAATGCACATCACTACATGGAGGGAAGTGGTGTAGGTACAGCAGATCCTGAGAGATACTGCGTAATAGATCTACGGTGGGAAGAAGGCTGGGGGAAGAGCGGGAGGGGATGGGGGGGGAGGGGCTCCGTCGCTGCTCCGCTGCTGCATCGCTGCATCTGAACGCATCTCCGTCGCTCTTGCTCCAACTTTCCACCCTTCTGAATCCCCCCTGCCCCCCAGTGCACCCGCATGCACATCACATCACACGGCGCTGTGCTGCTTGGGCAGCTTGGAGGAGAGCGTGTTGCAGATGATGTCGCGGATGTGCGCGTTCACGAAGTACTGGCTCAGCTTGTCGACCGTCAGGAACTTGGCCCCCGCCACCACCCGCACACACTACTCATGCAGAGGGAACAGGGGATGGGGGGGGGAAGAGGGGGAGATGGAGGGGTGGGGAGGGAAGGGAATGCTGATGGGTAGAGTTTGACCTCAGCGCCATTTCACAAAGTGCTGGCTCAGCTTGTCCACTGTCAGCAACTTGGCGCTGCGCCACCACCCGCACACACTGCTTGGGCACGGGATAAGGGGGGTGTGGAGAGAGGAGAGGAGGGGATAGGGGAGAGAAGGGGAGAGGGAAAGAGGGTGATGAAGTGAGGGAAATGTTGATGGGTCAGGTCCGGCCACAGAGCACCTGTTCTGAGAAGTAAAACCCATCCTTCTCTCGCCAGAACCCCAAGACCAAATTCAAAACACAGCCTCCAAGTCATGGACCCCTTACTCCCCCTTATCTCCTCCACACGCCCAACCCCCATTACTGACCTTATCAGAGCCGCACCAGCACGTGAAGGGCTGCTGCATCTCCCACTCGGAGGAAGGATAGAAGAAGGTGAGCTCAGCGCCCACAGGAATCGCCTGCAGCGCGCGCACCTCCATGGCGCCCACGCTCACCGCCACGTTCGGGTCGCAGCTGTGGTTCATGTACACCAAGTCGGAGTTGAGCTCCAGGTGCCGCTGCGCACCGTACTGCACCGTGCTGTAGCTACACGGCACGTCCCAGGAGACGCCTGGTGGGGTGAGAGGAGGGATGAGGCGTTGGGGGTGTGTGGAGGAGGGGGGGATGGATGGGGCATGGGGCAATTTATATCCTCTGGCGTAAATGTTAACAAATTATGCGGTTCAAAAACACAGTAGCATTGGTGGCGGTCTGACCTTCGATTTTGGCGATCAGCTGTCCCTTCTGGAACGGCACCAGCGCCACCAGCTTGGCGCGCAGCGCCTTGCCGTCCGCGTCGTCCTCGGGCCGCACCACGCGCACCCTGTCCTCGTGATACACGAACTTCGCCGGCGCAGCCGGCGGGGCCGCCGCCGCGCCGTTTTTAGTAGGCGAATTAGTGGCAGCGGCGGCGGCGGCGGCGGCGGCGGCGGCGGCAGCGGAACCCACGCGTTTCAGGAGAGGCGATCCGGCGCTCCCGTTCAGCACGGCCGCCGGTTGCGGCGTGGAAGGCGGCGGTGGCGCTTTCGAGTTCTGGGCGTCCTCTAGAGAGAGGAGATTCATGGCTGCGCGCGCCGCTGTGTCCGACCTCCGAGTCGCCCAGACTCAGAGACACGAATCCGGCCGTCGCGGCGTCGGCCGTCGCGTAGGACAATCCATCCGGAGCGACGGCGCCGTTGGTGCCGTTGGCGGCGGCGCCGCTGCTGTTCTTTCGGGGAGAGAGGAAGGAGGACGCGTTTTTAGCAACATCGCCAGCCGCTGCTGCCTCCCGCCGAATCATCATCAGCGCAAGGGCGCTCGGGGAAGCTTTGCGGTGCGGGGACAGGCCCGCGGCGAGCGGAGAAGCGCCGGGGGCGGAAGAAGTCGGCGGAGGCGCGACGGCAGCCGTCGCGGAAGCCGCGGAGGCGGAAGCGGAAAGAGCGGCCGCGGCGATGAGATTGCCCGGGGCCTTGTACGCGGGGTTTCCGCCAGGCTTGACTGTTGCGGGGGAGGAGAGGAACGTGCGACGGGGGGAATCGACACCCATGATGATTGCCGTGTGGTGACTTGGGGCGGCTGTCGTGAGATCGAGGGAGATCCCTGGGATTCGCAGGCTGCGTGGGGAAAGAGCGCAGCGTGTGTGATTTCGCGTGGAATAAAAGCGGGAGATCCGAGCCGACGGGATGGGCCTCGACGAGTGAAATGGAGACGGGTGGTGGCGAGTAAGCGGCCTCGGGATTGGAGCTTGCAGAATGATCGGCACGGGGGAGTGACCCCTTGGGACGTAACCGCCAAGCCTGTAAATTGCAAACAGCAGACGGGGCTGAGACCGGTGCAGAAAGAGGCGCGTTGGTTAGAGAAGGCTGATTCTCAGCAAAACTCGGTTCAGAACGTTCGATTGTGGTTGGCAATGTCTAAGGTCGAACCGAATGTGAGAGAGAAATGATGTGGGGCGCAATTTATTTGCACGAGCCACGATCGGTCTCTGCGTGCATTGTTGCAGGGAAAGCCAGTGAAGTGGATGGATTGCTGTTTCGATTTGGCCTCTTGGAATTACGCGCCGCGATGTGTCATGTGGCAGGGTCGACACACGCGAGGCGCGCAAGCAGTTGAACTTCCAGCTGGCGCTTCCGTTGATCTGCAGTGAGGTTGACCGAGAAGAAAGGGCTACTGTAGTGTTACAGGAGAACATCTACATATGCTATTACAATCTTTATTACAGGCAGTATCTTTCAATCAGGGACCTCTATTCCCACCCCAATTATCCAAAATGGTGAACAGTTCTAGTGCGTCTTCAAGCACACGGAACAAGCACACAATAAATAAAACCATGGAATAAGACACATTACGAAGAGTGCTCCAACGACTGGAAGCGAGATACGCGCAGATCACTAAGTTGTCTGTCCAAGTCACCTTGTACCGGGCTCTGATGTCCTGGAGCTAACACACCCACAGTATCACCCTCAACTTCCTCCCTGCATACAAAGGAGGGGAGAAGGAAATACAGATTATTTTATCCCAACTCTATAGCCAAATAGTGAGTTGATAGTGTGGTTTTTGTGCACAGCAGAAACCTGTGTAAGACGTGAAGCACAACTCCAGCACCTCGCAACCACCACCAACAACTTGCCTGCGACTTGGGTCTGGTCCCGAAGAGTGGTGGGCCGAGAAGTCGAGGCTGGATACGTCGTACTTGGACAGATCACTGCTGCTGAGCACCCCTGCAGGTGTGCGTGTGGAGTACCCCATGTTCCTCTGCATGCTCCACTCCACACCCTGTGTGGGAGGAGAGAGAGAGAGGAAAGGGGTAAAGGGGAGAGAGGAGACGGGAGAGGGAAGAGATGAGATGGGGGAGGGAAGAGGTGCGCGTGTGGAGTACCCCATGTTCCTCTGCATGCTCCACTCCACACCCTGCGTGGGAGGAGAGAGAGTGGAGAGGGGAGAGAGTAACAGGGAGAGGGAGATGGGAAGGGGGAGAGAAGAGAGGGAAGAGGGGAGAGGGGAGACGGTAGAGGGGATGGGACAGGGAGAGAGGTAAGGACGAGGGAAAGTCGCGAGGCAGTGATGGAATGGGAAGGAGGGGAAGGAGGGGCGGAAGGAGGTGAGGGAACGAGTATGGGAAGCAAGGGAAGGGAAGAGAGGAGGGAAATGTGGAGAAAGGTACAAATGAGGAGACGGGCAGCACTCACAGCAGTGTAGGCGCTCTTGTAATGCCTGACGTGGCTCTTGAGGCGCTTGGGCTTGGGCATGGGAGCAACGGGGGTGGTGTGCTCATCGCTCTCGTCGGCATGGCTATGGCGCGCATGCCTGCCAGTGGGGGGTGGGGGAAGCAGTTAGGGAAGCAGGAGGGGGTGAGTGTGGGGATGGGAGTGGGGGTGAGTGTGGGGATGAGAGTGGGAGTGAGTGTGGGGATGTGAGTGGGGTGGGAGTGGGATTGCGGATCGGCCCACAAAAGGATTTTTGTACAATCAGGTGGGAGTATGAGTGTTCAAATGTTACCACACACAACCTATTCTCCCATGCACAGAAGACTAATAAAAACAGTGGCATGGGAGGATAGGGAGTGGCAGGAGCAAGGGGAGAAGCGATGGAAGCAAGCAGGCCTACAAAGCAAAGCAGAACATGGCCGGGGCAAGGCTGGGGCAAGGCTGGGGAAAGGGACACACAAGAAACACACAGGCAAGTTAAGCCAAGGCCAAGGTAGGGCATGGGAGGTGAAAGGCTTGCAAGGAAAGCACAAGGTTTGCAGGGGAAGCGCAAGGGCTGCAGAGGGTTGCAGAGGGTTGCAGAGAGTTGCAGGTAGGAACGCACTGGAAGGCCTTGAGTCCGCGGTAAACAAGCAGCACGACGTAGAGAAGGCATGCCCCGCATGCTGCGACGACGTAGAGCAGGAAGAGCCCCCAGAAGGAGTCTGGGCCCAGGCGGATTGACTGCAGTGACGGCCCGCTGCTGCACGTGCCCTTGCCCTGAGAGGAGAGAGGATGGAGGGAGAGGGGAGAGAGGAGGGGAGAGGTGAGAGAGGAGGGGAGATGGGAGAGAGGAGAGGAAGGAGTGGAGAGTGGAGAGGAGGGAGCGCAGAGGAGTAAGGGGGGTGGGAGGTGGGGGGTAAAGCAGGAGGTGAAATGGTGCAAGGAGGAAGGAGGGATGTGCGGGGAGTTGGGTGGGAGGGAGGGAGCGAGGCAGCGAGGGAGCGAGGGAGGGAAGGGGGGAGAGAAGGAGAAGTGGAGGGAGAGAGGGGGAAGGCGAGGGGAGGGGAGGAGGGTCTCACGTGCAGCCAGAGGTCGTGCAGCGACTGCAGCTGGCCGTTCTGAGCGAGCGCCTCTATGGCAATGGACATGTCGTTGGCCAGCGATGACCCCTTCTGAAACGCCTGCTCAATTCGCACGGCAACATGCAACACACCATTTCAGCATTGCCAGCACGGATGCGCAAGGGGAGGGGCGTGCGGGGGCGTGGGGGGAGGAGTGGGGTGGGTTTTGAGAGAAGAAGAGAGTAGCAGTCGCCGATTCTTGAATCAGAGGGGCAAGGCAGGGAGCTTAAAGCAGTGGAAAGCGAGAATTTGAATGCTGCACTGCCTACATATCGAGGCAGTATAGGCTGCATTGAACCCTACCCTGTCACTGAATCACAGGAATGACGACAATCGGACAAAAAGCGGGTTATGGTTAGGGAGAACTCAGAGAGGAAACAAAAATGTGGAGATGGGGGCCGAGGGGCGGGGGGGAAAGGGTAAAGGGTGGGGGCGGGTGAGCGGAGGTACGAGATGACGGAAGGGATTCGGGAGAAAGAAATAGCAGGAGAGAGCAGATGGGGAGATTGGAGGCAGTGTGGGCAGCAGAAAAAGAAGTGAATAAGGGGGTGAACGGGAACGAAACGAGAATAAAGGGGCGGGAGGGGTAGGCGCGGTGGTGGGGAGAAGGGCGGGGGCGGGCAGGGGCATGGCCCAGGGGGGAAGGGAGGGGAGGGCGGAGCGAGGGGCGGAACGGAGTACTGACAAAGCCGAGGTTGAAGGTGGCAAAGGAGTGGGAGGGTTTGCTGTAGGCGCAGTAGTCGGAGAGGAAGATGTCGACGTAGGGCTCCTCATCCACCATCGCCACCACGTCCGTGCGGTTCAACGCCCCGTCCACCTCCGCCTCGTCTGATAGCGCCACCAGCCGCGACTGGAGGAGAGGGGTGGAAAAAGGGAGGGGGAGGGGGGGGGGTGGTGGGGTGGGGAAGGGAGTCAGGGGGTATGGAGGGGTGTGGGGAGGTGTGGGGAGGTGTGGAGAGGCAGCACGAGGGTTGTTCAGCACCCCGTCCACTTCCGCATCGTGTGATAGCGCCACCAGCCGCGAATGTGTGGGAGAGGCGGAAGGTGGAAGCCCATGACTTGAGGGGTAAGGGGTGCGGTGGGGGTGGGGAAGCGTGCAGAGGAATGGGGAGGCATGGGGAAACAGGCATGTGAGTTGCTCACCGTGTCGTCTGCAAAGCATGAATGCTGCATCATTCAAACACCACCCCCCAGTTCCTTGCTAGTCCCCAAGCCAGAGTCCCCACACGTTTCTCTTTCTCTCCCTCTCCCTTGCCCCTCGCCCCTCTCTCTCCCCCGCCCCTCTCTCCCCCTCGCCCCTCTCTCTCCCCCGCCCCTCTCTCCCCCTCGCCCCTCTCTCCCCCTCGCCCCTCTCTCTTCCACGGCCTCACCTCGTTGATCCCCACGCTTCGAAGATATTCAAAGGAGAAGGAACCGCGCTGGTACCCCACTGCATCGTTTGTCACCACCAGCGATTGGAAGTCCTGCCGTTGTCCGATGGACGCATGGCGCAGTGTGGTGTGGTGTGGTGTGGTGTGTGGTGGAGCGTGGCATAGTGTGGAAAGTCAAAGGCATGCAGGGAGAGAGGGTACATGGACACCAGATAAAGAGGTCAGAGGACGGAATCCTAAAAAAACACACACCATACATGTGAATCTTACTTTTGAGAATTCTCAAAAGTAAGAAAACACACACCATACAAGTACGACACGGAATGCACGAGTGCATACATCCAGACCAGGCATGGAGATGGATAGGATAAGAGCAGCAGCAGCAGCAAAAGTGGCGAGCGGTGGCGCCGGCAAAAGCAGCAACAGCAACAGCCGTGGCGGCTGCTGCAACGGCGGCGGCGGCGGCAGCAGAAGTGAAGGCGCACTGCACCTGGATGGTGGGTTCGGACTGGCTGACGGTGAGCACAGAGGAGAGACTGGCGGTGTAGGCAGAGGAGATGACAAAGACCACGAACAGCCACACTATCACCACTATACGCCCCAGCGTCGTCTTCACGTTCTCCTCTGATGAGGAGAGGACGGGGAGAAGGGAGAAAGGGGAGAGGGGGAGACAGGGAGAGGGGGAGTGGGGGAGACAGGGAGAGGGGGAGTTGGTAGGTAGGGGTGTTGGAAAGGAGGAGTGCGGTGTACACCCAGTTGCAAGTTGAAAGCATTCTTAGCAAGCATTTTTAGAAGTCTGAGATAAAGTCTCTTAGTACGTAGCATGGAGATGAGTTTGGTTTGAGGACGCAGCATGGGCTTGAAGCTTAGAGTAGGAAGTTGAGGTTGGAGGGTTGAGGGGGAATCGGAGAAGAGTGCGGGAGAGCTTACCTTGAGAGAAGGTCATCGTGGAAAAGGAGAACCTGCACACACACACGCACGCACGCACGCACACCCACACCCACACCCACACCCACACCCACACCCACACCCACACCCACACCCACACCCACACCCACACCACACCCACACCTACACCCACCCACCCCCCCCCTCTCCCCCCACACACACACAACACCCCCCCCTCCCCTTACCCCCCACACACACCACATGGCAGATGGAAAGAGATGTGAGTGACCAGAGGGCAGTTGGCACACACGCAGCCATGTTGCAAGCGCTGCACGCACATGCGTAATGTGTGAGTCCCACCCACCCACCCACCTTTCTTGCCCCCCTCCTCCCTCCTGTGAAACCACCCAGCACACACAGACCTCCACCAATGCCTTTTGCCCCCAACCTGCCCCCATCCGCTCTTCCAGCCCAGCCACTAACCTACCTCCCACCCTTCCCCCCAACCAACCCCTCACCCTATCTCTCCCCTTTACTCCCTCCCGTCCGGTCCGCGCCCTCAACACCACCCCTTCCCCCCCACGCACCAGACACTGGTGGCGAGCTGCTGGTGCAGCTTGCCTCCAAAGTCGTCGTTCTGCAGGTGCTCGAGGAACCAGACGACGAGCGCGGTGTAGAAGAAGGAGAAGTAGAGCAGCACCCACATGCCCGGGGTGAACGGCCGGAAGAACGCCCACGTGTCTGGCGGTGCTTGCTGCACCGGGACGATCATTGTCAGCCCTGATGCCTGGCGGTGGGGAAGGAGAGGATGGCATGGGATGAAATGGGTTGGGATGGGTGGGATGGGGTGGGGAGAGGGGGAAGGGGTGTGGTGAGGCCTGCTGCACCGGGACGATCATTGTCAGCCCTGATGCCTGGCGGTGGGGAAGGAGAGGATGGCATGGGATGAAATGGGTTGGGATGGGTGGGATGGGGTGGGGAGAGGGGGAAGGGGTGTGGTGAGGCCTGCTGTACTGGCACTATCATTGTCAGCCCTGATGCCTGGCGGTGGGGAAGGAGAGGATGGCATGGGATGAAATGGGTTGGGATGGGTGGGATGGGGTGGGGAGAGGGGGAAGGGGTGCGGTGAGGCCTGCTGTACTGGCACTATCATTGTCAGCCCTGATGCCTGGTGGTGGGGGAGGAGAGGAGAATGGGATGGGGAGAGGCGGATGGGACGGGAAGAAGGGGATGGGATGGGGAGATGGGGATGAGAATAGGAGAGGGGAACAGGATTGGGAGAGGGAGAAAGGAAGGGCATATGGGGAGAGGAAGGGAATAGGGGCAGAGGAGGAGCGGGTGAAGAACAGGGGGAGCAGGTGGGAGCAAACGAATACAGGAAAGGCACAGGGAAAAGCTTATCTTAAGGAAGCAGCGCAACGGAGACTGCATATGCGAGAGGGCGGCACGCAGCAGCAGGAGGGCTGGGCAGCACTTGCCTCGAAGGGCTGGGTGAACTCGACTAGCTGCGCTCGCTGTGCTGTGATGGTGATATCCCCCACTGCTGCATCGTACGTCTGATGGCGGGCACACACACAGGTGGACAGAGGACACAGGAGGGCAGGGGGCGGGTGGGAAGTGGAGCAGGGGAACGAGCAGGGGTGGTGGCACAGGTGGATGAATGGGCAAAGGGCCAGGTGGGAAGGAGACGACGATCAGGCGATGATTAGGAGAAACGAAGTGAATGATGGCTTGGGTGAATGATAACTAATGCTTGCCGAAAGAAAAGGCATTATCAGGAATGGTCAGTGGCACACAAACACTGAAACGGGTAAATAATGTGTCAAGCGGGAAATGAGTGTGGAAGACATTTTTGTGGAGCCTCGGAAAGAGAGGGGATGTGAACTTGCTAACCTGGGACTGAGTGAGGACCATTACCTAAGCCGCTTTTGATATTTCTCAAATGTGGCCACAATCAACTCACTCTTCTGTTCAGCCACACCCACACCCACACCCACACCCACACCCACACCCACACCCACACCCACACCCACACCCACACCCACACCCACACCCACACCCACACACACATCTCAATCCCGCCACAGCACGCACCTTGTTGGCGACAGCAGCGACCATGGTGTCGTAATCAGGATCACTGAGGCCGTCCCCAAACGCCACGAACTGGTACTGCAGGTTGTACGGCAGCAGTGCCACGGCAGCCTTGAAGACGTCAATGCAGAACCCGGAGAACTTCTCGTTGGAGCGCGACGAGTTGGAGAGCGCATCGCCCACGAATACAAACTGGTGGTAGCCCTGGTGGTGGCGGGCGGGGGTCAGGATTTGGCTCGTGGAATCATGAGAGGGAGAGCAGAAGGAGATACGGTTTGAAGGAGAGGGAGAGCAGAAGGAGATACGGTTTGAAGGAGAGGGAGAGCAGAAGGAGATATGGTTTGAAGGAGAGGGAGAGCTGGACAGCCCGTCGCTCACGAACACAAACTGGTGGTAGGCCTGGTGGTGGCTGTGAGAGTCAAGATCGCAGGGTTGTTGCGCGTGGTGGAGGTGTGGAAGGGCAAGAGTTGAGGGTTTGAGATGGGCCAAGCCATGGGCTTTAAGGAGGGTTGGATACTGCGTGACCATGAGGAGAACATATGGGAGTAGGCCTAGTGGGCCATGGAATTAGAATGGCAGTGGTGGTGGATGGTGACGATGGTGGATGCATGGAGGTGGTGGTGAGTTGTGTGGGCAGGGGGGGCGCAGGTGTGGGTTAAGCATTATGGGTGGGTTGTGGGTGCCAAGACAAGAAGTCAAAAGGGGATTGGGCATGGGGCAGAGAGACAGCAACGAGAAGGGGAGTTTGTGGGACGGCCTTTGACGTCCAGCCAAACAGAAGAACATGGGCTCTCCCGCTTGACAGGCGCTGCAATCTGCAGTGCTGCAGTGGTGCAGTGCAGAGCTCTTTAATTTCTGAGACGCCCCGAAAAAACAAGAGCTTACCCGTTTGACTGGCACTGCAATCTGCAGTGGTGCAGAGCTCTTTGGGAACGAGCCGACAGGCACCTACAGGAATGGGGTGAGTGCGGGGGGTGGGTTGTGGGGGTAGTTGGGTAAAGCGGGGGGAATGGGCGGCCAAGGAAGATGGGTTGAGTAGGGACAATGTAAACGTTGAGAACAGGGGGAATTGTGTGAGTGGGGGGGGGGGGGAGAGTCAGGGAGGGAAGGGGCAAGTGCGAGGTGATACAGAAGGGATCAATATCGTGCCAAGACATGCAAAGACTGGCGGGGCCATAAGCAAGACAGTGCTGGTTTTTTAGAACAATGCACCCATCATGCACCCATGCACCCAAGCAATCATGCATGCATGCGTGTGTGTGTGCATACCTCGGTCTTGGTCCCCCCCGGCCACACCACGTCTCGCAGCACACCAGAAGAACCGCCCACAGACGTTCCAGCCCCGTCCTGCCCTGCTTGCGTGCTGCTCGATTTCACTGCTGCGAGCTGACACATGCAGGAGACGCCGACGCCCAATCAGCCAGCGAAAGAAGAGGAGAAGGTGAAAAGGGGATATACTGTTAGTATGACTTGGAAACATAGCGGTAAGGTGCTAAAAGTATATGTAACGGGCGGATTATGTAAATCTGATGTTGTTGCACTTACCACTGCTCTTGCTTCCATCCACATTCTCCCCACATTATCCTGATAGACTTGCCTAAGATTTCGAAACTGCATGCTAGCTCCAAGCATGGCTGAGTAAACAAGGAGTTACAGAAGGGATTCGGGTGCAAAAAGGGGGGGCGAGGAAGGAGAAGAGGAGCAAGAATACGCACCGCTGCTGCTTGGGTTGTGAGCTTCCTGGAAACAAGTACTTGAGCCATCTGCGATTTTGTAGGCATAACCAGCACAGATGAGATCACAGGAAAGAAACGACAGAGAGAAAATGCCAGGACAGGGAATGATGGAAAGAAAGCTAAGAACGAGAGCATAAAAGGAATGGCTATTTTCTGTTCGTTTCACCACGTCTGTTCGTTTCACCACAAGTTGCAAGTTGCTTACCTGTTCGATAGACACGAGGCCTTGGGCAACAACAGCAGCGGGAGATGCAGCGCTATTGGAGGACGCAGGTGTGGGCGAGGAGGAGGGCGAAACAGCTGAAGCACTGGCGTTCCCAGCAGCACCAGGCGAGGGAGCTGCAGCTGCACCAGCAGGAGCAGGAGCAGGAGCAGGGGCAGGAGAGGCGGCACTGGGAGCAGCAGGAGCAGCAGCGGCGGTGGTGTTAGAAGCGGTGGTGTTGGTGGGAGTGGTAGCAGCGGTGGTGTTGGTGGTGTTGGCTCGGTAATGGTAAAAGCCAATGGTTCGGATGCCGTACTGGATGTTGGCAATGCGGAAGAACTGCTCCTGCAGGTCGCCAGATGATGTGAACGACACTCTGATGAGGGCGGGGAGGAGGAGGAGGAGGAGAGAGGGGGAGGGCGGAAGGAGGGCAGGTGGTAACCACGGGAGTGGGGGAGCGAAGGGGGGAGAGGGGATGGGAGTGGAAGTGGGAGTGGGGATGGGGGAGTGGTGGTTAGGAGGCAGCAAATGGAAAGTGGCGGCCAGGAGAGTGGGGTGCATCACTTTAAAAGGGGGAACCAGAGAGGAGTAGGAGCGAGATGAGAGGATGATGAGAGGCCAAACGGGGACGAAGAGAAGCCACGAACCCGGCATAGAAACGGACACCGCAAGGTGAAGGTGGGTTGAAGAAGGGTGGGGCGGGATGGGGAGCGGTTCCGTGGGGTAGGGTGGTGTGGTAGTGAGGTTGGAATTGGACTCACTCTCCTGTGACGCCGCTCATGTTGCTTGAAAGGATGGATGCTAGAAGAGCATCACCACCTGCAGCAAGTTATACATGCAACAAGCATGCCATAGCCACGCATACCATAGCCACGCATACCATTGCCCAGCATGCCATTGCCAGGCACACCATGCAGGAAGAGGTACTTAGGTGCACTGCCGCTGGAATGTAAATGCTGTTCCGATGCCCTTGTGACATCATGCACGTGCCACACCCACGTGTGCATGCCATGCCATGTGCACGCTACGCTTGAGGGACGTGGCATGGAAGGCTGTTGGGTTGGAAACACATGGATCGACCAGACTGGTCACAAATCGCAGTGCGTCAAGTCAAGCACCCACCCACCTTGCCGGATCTTCAGCTGCTGAAAGCCCTCAATGACACCCCCCCCAGCGACGGCGGGCGGAGCAGGAGGAGCAGGAGGGGAGGAGGAGTTGCCTTGGGAGGGGGGAGAAGGTGACGGGGGCGGGGGCGGTGAGGGGGGGTGGAGGAGCGTGTCGAGGTGAGCAGCGGCAAAGAGCTTGACTGCATCGTACGCGTACAGCGCCTGGCGGTACCCCTCTGCTTCGCTCTGTGAGGGAGAGGGGGAGAGACGGGGGCAGAACGCGGGAGCAAGGCAGGTTGGACATGTGAAGAGCACGCTCGCACACGAAAGAATGGCAAAGCTTATTCTCTTGCACAGTCGGGGCGAAGGGGACAGACAGACAGAGTCACCTAGGCATAGCGCACTCACGAGCAACAGGGAGGGAGAGAATTTGGCGACGCCATTGACGGCCTTGACAGTGTCGCCGCGATGTGACTTTTGAGGCGTCTCAAAAGTAGTGCACTTACGAGCAGCAGGGAGGGAGTGAGCTTGGCGACGCCAGAGATGGCCTTGACAGTTTCCTCCCGATGCGGCGTGGGCACGTCAAAGGGCAGTGTGCCTATCATGCCCTGTTATGCACACGCCACACATACGGCACACACAAGGCACACACACCAGCCACACACGCCAGCCACACACGCCAGCCACACACGCCAGCCACACGCAAGCCTCCCATACCACGGCCGGGAGAGAGGGAGGCGTTAATCGCTGTCTATCGTTTTTCAGTGTCGAGAAAGAACACATGTGAAATGAAAGCGCAGCATGAGTACCATGCCCTGCCACCCACACGCCGCTGTGAGTGCGGAGACATTGGAAAACGGGGGTACGGTTGGGTGAAGTGGGAAGTGTGGGGAGTGAAGTGCATGAGTATGACACTGACAGTAAATGGGGAGGTTAAACGATGGAGAAGAAGGCATTGGAGGACGGGGGAATGTGTAAGGGAAGGGGGGGTGGAAAGGTAAATATGGAGGAAAAAAGCTCACGTTTAAAAAAAACCCGGAAAGGAAACGGGGAGATTGGAGATGACAGAAGCAATGCAGAGGAGACGTGCGAATTGTTCTGGCGTGCCATGCCCCATGCCCCATGCCCCATGCCCCATGCCCCATGCCCCATGCCCCATGCCCCATGCCCCATGCCCCATGCCCCATGCCCCATGCCCCATGCCCCATGCCCCATGCCCCATGCCCCATACCCCATCTCCCATCCCCCATCCCCCATCCCCCTGCCCCATCCCCCTGCCCCATCCCCCTGCCCCATCCCCCTGCCCCATGTCCCACACCCCATGGCCCCAGAATCCACCTCGCAGGAGGCCTGGGTACTGGAGAGGCGCGGCTCAGCAGCCAGCAGAGACATCACGCCCGCCGTCGCTATCCACACATACCCCTCCGTGAACAGCCCCAGCTGTGACGCTGCCCAGGGGAGGAGGGGAGGAACAAAGGGAGGGGGAGTGCGGGAGGGGAGAAGGACAGGACAGGGCGAGGGAAGGGGGGGGGGAGGGAGGGGGAATGGGGAGGAGGGTGGGGGGGGGGGGGAGGCTCTCTCTCACCGACCGCACCTGCTCCACCTCCCACCCGCCCGAGTATTCACCTGCCCTACCCTCAACCTCAACTTGCCCTGCCTCCCTCCCTCCCAACCACCCGCTCCACTCTCAGGAAAACTCCTGGCTTCCTCTCCTAATCTGTTGCTGCACCGCACTCACCGGTCTTGAGCAGGAGGCGGATGGTGGGTTCGTTCTGCAGGTGCAGCACGAAGACAGACGCCTCCACCGACCGCACCTGCAGCAGCGCCTTCATCACGTCCTCCACGTTGCTCACGCCGCTGTCAAACTGCCACGACGCCACCACTCGTGCCGTGCCCTGGAAATGCGGGGAGGAGGGTGGGGAGAGAACGCGTAGATGGACACGCAGAGGGAGGAAGCAGTGACTTGCAGGAAATGCGGCAGGGATAGCCCCCAACAATGGCACTAGCCAACCCTGTGAAATCGGTGAGGTTTGAAATTTGCACAGCACAGCATGCACGCACTCACCTGTTGTTGCAGCAGGCGTGTAAGAGTCTGGAAACCGTTCCATGCACTGTCGGTGCTCTCGAACAACGCCACCACTTGCGTCCAGTTGTAATATGATATTATGTCTGCATGAGCGGCGGAATAAGCGCAGGCACATGGTATATACAAGCGCAGGTACCAGCACTAACACATGTGACCATACAAAACAGCACGATAGCAATCGGCATGACCTTATATGATGAGCTAAGAAGAGACCGCAATAGCAGCAGCACTGCCTGCCACGGAAACAGCACTCTCTGAAGCGACTTCCGTTGCTCGCTGCTGTCAGGTGCTGTGCGCACACGTTAAAGCACCCTTCACACATTGCAATTTGCACAACAAGCTCGCAAATGCAGGCAGGCAGCTTTGCTCGAGACATAGGCCCACCACCACCTGAGGCTCACTGGCTGACTGATTGGCTGGCTGACCCACCTGAGACAGCGGTCATCTGCGCCTGGTCGTCATAGTGCATGCGCACAAAGTATGGCAGCTGCGCATTCGCGTTCAGCAGCGGGTCCGATGCCGCGTACGACAGCAGAGGCACCTGCAGCGCCGGGCGAGCAGAGAAGGCAAGAGAGACATGGATAACTCTCCCGTCCGACGTCCAATGGTCCAACCAACGCAAGAAGCGAAACCACTTTATGCTGGAAGAATCTGAGCGCGTGATTGTAAACAAGGTGGAAAAGCGGCATGCACATAGGCACATACATGCCCAGCTGGGCTGGGGTGCCCATGAGTAGATAGGCTGCCTTGTTGGAGGCATCTGAAGAAGATATGCACCTGAGCAGCAGACCGCACCTGGACAGCAGAGGCGATGGGTCCCACAATGGACGCCTGGAGAGACGTGGGCGGTCCTAGCAGCACATGTGGCTGCGGTGACGTCAGCAGCAGCTGCAAGGCTGCAGCAGAGAGAGACAAGCGACACAGGCAGGCAGGCAGGGTTCAAGTCACAAACCCAACCCAAGGCGATCAGTTCACCCAGCAGCAAGATAATTTCTGACAGATGATATTCCAAAGCGACCAATTCCAAGGAGCAATCGACGAGAATTTCAAGGCATCACTACAATCCCAAGGGCCAGCAGCAGTCCCACCTGCAGCCTCGGCCTGGAAAGGGTCAGAGTCACTGGCATTGGCCATGCGCAGCACTATCCGCACACGCGTTGCTGCCTCCACCTCCCTCACCGCCCGCTCAATCGCTGCAGCACGGAGCGAGCGGAGAGAAAAGGAGGATCGGGGAGGGGAAGCGAGTGGGATTGGGAGGGGTTAAAACAGTGACGTTGAACGAGTAAACATTGGATTTTTGGCCATCTGCAACACAGCGGTCGCCGCCTGCGTCTTCCTCGCCGTCTTCTCTTCTCTTCTCTGCTGCTGCAGACGGGTGGAGAACGGGAGAATGGGAGAGATGAGAGGGTGACGGCAAACTAGAGAGCGAGCGACTGATGGTGATGCATGAAGGGCGAGCGAGAAGCGACTGCTCTAGAAAGGAGAATGCCACCTGGTTTCCGATGTTAGAACGGAGATACGGAAGGGGTATTTTTCCCGGCAACGGGCAATAAGACTTTTCATAAAGTTGGCCCCGATGCCGCAGAGAACGTTCAAATCATTCGCTGGAAATGGAGAAGCGCGAAGAGACGAGAAAAGAGAGACGAGAGAAGAGAGAAAGTGAGGCAAACCCTATAAGCATCAAAGTCAGCCACACGACTACCGCGCCCAATCAGGGATTTCAGTTCGACAAAGGGACGGAGAGCATCAGCACAATCGCACTGACGCCGTGAGAAACGTCAGGCATGTCGACTGGGCGAGAAGCAAACCAATAAATAAGAAAGTTACGCGAATAGAGGAGGTGAGAAGCTCAGCAGAATCGTACCTGAGGCAATGAGAAGCCCCGACGGAGTTCCTAGGCTCAGCAAGCATCCTATCACGGGAGCCTCTTTCCGCTTTCCGCGCGTAGCGGCGGCCGCGGCGCCCATTGCGGCGGCATACACGGCAGACACATCCGGGACGGACGTCGCCTCGGCTTCCATTAACGATCGAACGTTTCGAGAGGGATTTTGTAACGGAGTATTTATGGTGCTTTTAAGAGCATCTACATCTCCGTATTGAGTCCGCTCGAGACCTTCTTGAACGCCAGTGCCTTCAGTCAGTCCTTCGTTAACGAGTAACGCGTCAGTATCGCTCCTATCTCCGCCTCCGCTGTCGCCGCCGCTGCTACCGCTGCTAAAGCTGTTACCGCTGACGGTGGTGCTATCGCGAGCAATGCTACTGTCGTGTGAATATAGCTCTTCTAACCCCTGCCATTGCGGATGAGCCGGAAGCTCGTCGGCTTTCGCTGGACGCGAGAATGCTGGAAGCTCATTCGGCGGGAACGACGGTAGCAGAGGGGAATGTAACGTGGAGGCTCCATGACTTCCTGAAGCGCTGCGTGGCGTAGCACCCTCTTCTGATACCGTTACATGCGCTCGCGGAAGTGGGGAGAGTAAGAAAAGGAGGAGAGAGGTCACGCAGAGGCGGAGGCACAGGCCATGGCGGGAGCACGGAGAAGGGAAATGTAACCATGGCTGACTGTGCGATGTTCTCGTAAGTGCTTCCGCGGCCATAGTACGCGCTCGCAAGGATACCGCTGTCTTGGCGTTTACTGAGGGCGGACTACAGGGGGTGCACGTGAGTTAATCGGCTAAAATTGTAGGCGACTCCATCATGTAAAACTCCAGAACTGCGAAGCCGGTACTCTGAGAGAAATAAGTGAAAGACACCGTGGCGAGCCGCATAAATAAATCACGGCGACGTGGGTCAGTCGCGCGACACGCTAGGAACCCTTGAAGCTACGCAACGCACACGTCCTCCCTTTGGTTTGTGCAATGGAGGTCGAGGAGCGGTGGCCTGATGGCACAGTGAAACACACGAATGGTTACTGTGTTCGAGATGGCACAGGGAAGGAGCAAGCTAGAGACAAAAGAACGACATTCAAGGTGGGGGAAAGGGGTGGAAAGAGGGGATGATGACAGACGGTGGTGGGGATGGTGCTTTGTAAACAGTAGAGCTTGCACGGGAAGGTTTACAATCAGGGTTATTCTGCATCAGAAAGTTAGTTTCCGAGGCTCAGGCTATACTAAGGGCCCGTCCCGACCCTTGCATTGTGTGGCTCTTAGTCGTACGGCTGGGCTTCTTGACCTGTCGGTGTTGTCGGTCTTCAGGCTCAACGTCACTCACAGCCGAACTATTTTACACTAATTTGAATTGTGGAATTATGTATTCACTTGGCAACTAAAAAAATCCACCCAACGAATTTCCAGCCCGAATCTTTCCGACTTCAGGTCGTGTCCGTAGGGATGACATGTCAAAGCGGGCAGTGTCAATTTGGCATTTTGACACTCAGCCAACATTGTTGGCAGGGTGTCAAGAAATTGCATGTTGCCATCCAATACAAATCGTCGGACACTTTCTAAATTGGCACAGTCAAACCTACAAACGAGAGAAGATGGTCGCAGGTGCCTATCTCACGACCAGATGCTGCCCAATCAATCTGTCTTTTGAATTGTTCGCTACCTGGCAGATCCACCCATGACAAATTCTCAAACCAATGAAATTCCGTCGCTGATGTTCGTACATGCGCTTCGACTTGACACTTCAGCTACAATGTTTGACACGCTAATTTGAATGCGCTTCGGGTTGACACGCCCTCACTTGACATGTCAAGCCTACGGACACGAACTCATATTACGTGTAGTACTCTACCCATTGCCATAGCCATACCCATGGCCCGTGTCATTGGCCAACCGCAATCGGTGCAGCGGGTTAGGGAGGGGCTCTAACCTCTGAGGAAACTTGTTGCGAAGTGTGGACCCAGGGTAAGAACGCTCTGATGTTCACGCCTGTCTTACCCGACCATGTATACACCGAGAAATGTCAACTCAATGTGAAGAAGTACGCATCTCTAAACCTTGGTGAACGTTATTTGCAAAGATGTTAAAAGCCTTCGTACCACACAGAATGACATGAACATGAAACACAAGCATGACGCATTGATTCAGACTCTTTACATGTAAAGACCCTCAGGAACACCTTCTTTCTTCTTGTATAACACCTTCTCCTTAGCCTTCCGGAAATCAGCTTGTGTCACCTGAAACACACACACACACACACACCCACACACACACACGCCCACACACGCACACACCCACACACACCCACACCCACCCACCCACACACACCCACACCCACCCAACCACCCACCCACCCCCCCACCCCCTCCCCCCCCCACACACACACAGGCACACACACTCAGATTGCAAACAAAGAAAAAACACAAACCAGCCTTTAACACCAACACCACAGGAAGCAGCCATCATCACAACAATCAACCACTTCAAAACCCTCAACATAATTCACATACCTTCATGCGTCTTTCGCGAAGAGCAAGCAGCCCAGCCTCTGTGCACATTGCCTTGATGTCAGCACCCGAAAGCTCATCCTTGCTAAGTACAAACTCCTCCAAGTTCACATCCTCAGCTGTTGTCATGCGAGATGTGTGGATCTGCAAACCACCATACAGCTCTTACATCAGCAAAAGTGATAATTGAGCCATACACGACCAGTACGTATCTGAAACTTCCCAACAGCAGCACTCCTGCTTCCAACATCATTTTCCCTTCAAATATAGAGCTCTCTCACCTGGAAAATGCGGCGCTTGGTCTTGATGTCAGGCAGAGGGAACTCGATCTTGCGGTCAATACGACCCGGACGCAGCAGCGCAGGGTCAAGACTGTCGATGCGGTTGGTGGCTAGAATGACCTTGACATCTCCACGAGAATCGAAGCCATCCAGCTGATTCAGCAGCTCAAGCATCGTCCGCTGAATCTCCCGCTCACCTCCCGAATGAGCGTCGTAACTGTTCATCGAAGCAAGAAAAATGGAAACGCTTCCAGTTAGCACAAGGTCAAAGTTAGTGGTTCAATCGAGACATAGAAAAGCCAAAAGAGGGAACATAGAATGCAAGAGACACTCACCGTTTGGTTCCCACAGCATCAATCTCATCAATGAAGACAATGGAGGGCGAAAGGTCATCCGCCACTCGGAACAGCTCCCTCACGAGCTTGGGTCCATCGCCCAGGTACTTCTGGATGAGCTCACTGCCTACCACGCGGAGGAAGGTGGCTGACGTGGAGTTGGCGACAGCCTGTAAAAGGTGGGTAGGGAATGGAAGGCGAGCGCGCGATGAGGCAAGAACAGAACAGCGTCAAATTGGAACAAGGAGCAACTCGGGAAACGGGTTAAAAGGAGGTGGTCCAACTTCAACCCTAGGTCATTCTCTGCCACACTGCAAAAGACGCACCTTCGCCAGCAGGGTCTTGCCAGTGCCTGGTTCACCGTAGAGAATGACTCCCTTGGGAGGCTTGATACCAATGTCTTCGTAAAGCTCCGGATGTGTCAGAGGAAGCTCCACCGCTTCCTTGATCTCCTGAATCTGCTGCTCCAGCCCACCGACATCGGCGTAGGACTCCAGGGGAGCTTTCTCCACTTTCATCACGGATACCATGGGGTCCACCTCGTCCTGTAGGATGCCCACCACTGACAGCACCTGCAGGGAATTCAGGGATTGGACGAGATACGGAGGCAGCACGGGAGACGACGGGGAAGGAAGGAGAATCACAGAAGTTACGGATAGAACGGAGTGCGAGAAATCCGGCGCAAAAACCTCCACGAATCCGGCACGGGTAGTTGAAGGCCGAAGAGAGCAAATAGGAGGGACCGATGAACGTAATTTCTAGATCCGTGATTGTCGAAGCTAATCCTTGATGGGAATTCCATGTGGGCAGTAGTTAGCCGAGAAGACGCACCTTATTGTGCATGAGGATAGAGCAGCCAGGCTCCAATTGATCCTTATCCACAAACGACAGGATGCTGACGTAATACTCCGGGCCTACAGATGACGACACGATGGCGTGATTCTCGTCGATAATTTCTTCAAGACTTCCCACGCTCATGGGAGTTCCGCGAAGATCGTCCACCTTGGACCGATCCTCCTCGTTCTTCTCCTCCTGCGGCTTCAGCCGCTCCTGATTCGTCACGTACTCTTCCTCCATAAGAAGGTAATCCTTAACGCGCTCCAGCTTCAGCAGACGCAACTTGCACTTCGTAGCCGGAGTTACGACCGGCAAACGAGCCGCTGCTTCGGGTCCTTTAGCCTTCCGCTGCTTCCGGCCGACACGCGATGGAGGAGCAGCAGGCTCATACTTCTTCTTTTCCTTCCGGTCGTCCTTGCCATCGCCCGGCATGCCCTTTCCAGGCAGCCCAGACTGACCCTGCCCCATGTTTACTCGCTTCTCGTTCCCCTCGTTCCTTTGGAATTCCTACGATCCAGAATCAGGCAAAGCGAGCGAAAGAGATTGATAACCAGATCCGGAGACACCCGCGCCGGGCTTCTACGGTTGAGCCTGATTCAGAGCTCTACGAAAACAATATCCCCGCTGAGGTTAGGGCACACGCTCCGAAACGAAGAATACTAAACTTAGAACAGGATCTAGAACGCTGGAGCTATCGGGAAATGGCTCATTGAGCGTGGTGGTGGTGCAAGATTTCTAAGGCTGTGGTTTGGTTGGGATTGAGTTCAGGTGCAGAGACCGATAACATACGGTACTTGATTCACAGAAATTAGTTCCTTACATGAAGATTCACAACTGCTATAAGGTGAAGAACACATATCACTCACTTCGCCTCAAGGTTACGCCTTACTTTGAACTGACTAAGCTGTTTCTCCTTGAAATATATTCTATTTTTTATTGATAAAATGTTGCATTACCGTCTTTGCCGGAATAGTATTGGGTTGGGAGGTTTATTCATGTCATCCCTTAAAAATGCAGGGGGGGAGGGGGGGTGGGGGAGGGATTGTGGGGTGGGGATGAGGGGAAGGAGAGACCTACCATGTATTTTCTCTTCAAAACCCGACGAGCATTCTGTATATAATATTTTCATCGTCCTGATAATTTATAATTACTTTGTTTGGTTGTAAAGAACAATTCACACACTATGTGTGAACGTGTGCTCCGTGCTTTACTGTTGAAGACGATAGGCGAACATTCAAAAGATCACTCTATAGGCGACACAATCGATCGGTAGAGCCGTTGCTCAATGGACGGTCACGATGGTGAATGGACAATACACACATAGGATCCTTTCGCCATGGAGACTGCCTGTCGCTTTCGCCTGTCGTAACGAAAGGCTGAAGGATCCCTACATCCCAGCCGTTCGCGGGGCGACGGCACAACCTGACAGGCGTGGGAAGATGCTTGATTCGCGGTGTCAGGAATTGAACACCGAATGCAATGCGAGTCGCCTCGGAATTGCAATGTCAAGGCGCGAAACAGGGGGAGGTGATGGCCGCGCAAGCTTCGCCACCGCCACTTTCCTCCCCCACTGTATTTTGCGTTTCCGCCCTTCCCTGGTTCCGCTTGTCACATTTGCCAAGCCTCGTTCCGCTGGCTCCGCTGGTACTCTCGCCCGTTTCCGAGCTCCTCAAGTCTCCTTGCCTTCCCTTCACTCCATCGATTGGTGCCATGGGATGGACCTGTCTGTGCCCCTTCCTTTGGCCTAACCTACTTGCACCACTCCTCACCCAACACTATGGTTAGCAGTGAAGTGATCCATTCTTCCTTCGCCTAGTTTCATCCCCAATCCCAAATCTTGTACGGGCTCGTCTGTGCTTCTCTGAACTCCAGTGGTAGCTTCGCCGCCAGGGTTGCCTTGACGTATTTTTTGCCAGGAAAGCGATGTAAAGAAGAAGCTATTAGATTAATCCTGTAACATTGCTGTCGTAAATCATACGTCATGGCTACTGCGTCGTCGAATGGGGAGCAGGTTGTCAGATGGTTAGAGGATAGTGGCTTAGGAAAGTATGCTAGCCAGTTTGTTGCTCTTGGCATTGGAGGAGACGGCTTCCGTAAGCTCCTCATGCAGGTAACTTCTTGTGAAGCCGTTATAGCAACTAAAATCAGTTAAAACAAGCATTTTAAGTAGCATTCTGACAGCTATTGGCATTCCTTCGAATCTTGTCGTCAGGACTACGAGAAGTGTGGCGTTTCCAAGTTCGAAGACAAGCGAAAGCTCTTCCAACTGATTAAGCAGCTCAATTCTAGCGATGATGTCCGCTCGAGCATGGGAAGGAACCGCGAGAGCCAGCAGGATACTAAACCTGCAGCTCCTCAAAGGCCGTCAATCGCCGCAGCTGCCAAGTGCACCAAGATTATCGACATTCAAGGGATGGACGATGTTGAACTGCTAACTGATGTGAGTGTCGACGTGCTGTCTCTAAAATGAATGGCATAATGGTTGGACTCTAATCGCAGAATTTCCTTATGCCGCAGGGTCTTGACGAACCTATCGAAACTGAGCCGCCAAAGGCTCCACGTCTCACTGCACCGCAAAGTGCAGTCTCTAGCCGGGCAACATCGCCAGTCAGACCTGAGCGAGCGTTTACGCTCCACAGCGTATCAGTCCCTGCCTCCCCAGAGAAGTTTTCCTCACACCCTCCTCAGAACCTGGCATCGTCGCTTCCCAAAATCCCCGGCCTTGATGCGGTCGTGGAGACAGCTCCGCGGGTCTCGAATCCAGCTCGCATCAAAGTTGTGGTGAGTCATCCCGCTTCTATGCAGCTCCTATCCTTCTCCTCAAGATCATTTCTCACGCATGGCTTGCTCATCTCTGGTTGCAGGTTCGGAAGCGACCCATCAACAAAAAGGAGCGTTTGCGGAAGGAGTACGACGTTATTTATATTGAGGAACCAAGGACCCTAACCGTTCGCGAGCCAAAAGTGAAGGTGGGGTCTCGTATATGACGAAATTCAATCCATTTTTTCTGTCTTGTCGTGAGGGCCTTGGACTTAATGACGTGCCTCCCGAACATCATCAGGTTGACTTGACGGCTTACGAAGAAACACACAAGTTTGTCTTCGACGCTGTGCTGGATGAAACAGTAACCAACGACGAGGTTCGTGTAGCTGGCAAGCTCACACTGGAAGTATTGTTGGCTTCATGTAATTTACGGATCTAAGTGGAGTGCAAGTCATGTGCAGGTGTATCGCGAAACCGTAGAGCCCATCGTTCCTACGATATTCATGCGAACCAAAGCGACTTGCTTCGCATATGGTCAGACAGGTACACACTCAACACTTTCAGAAGGAGCTATCGGGTTTTCTTGTGCTACAGGCCTGACACCGTTTCTCGTTGTGTCTGCACTCGTTGCTTGCAGGGAGTGGTAAGACCTACACGATGCAGCCTCTGCCACTGAGGGCAGCACAGGATATGCTAAACATCATCAACCTGGAACGCAACAAAGATTCCCACTTCCATCTGTGGATAAGCTTTTTCGAGATCTATGGTGGCAAGCTCTTCGACTTGCTCAATGACCGAGCGTAAGTTCCCTGATCTTGATAGAGTGAAATTGATAATAATCAGCATCTTCGCTGGAACAGCGTGTCAAGCTGTCTCATCCAAGCATCATTTTTGTGTGTAATGCAGGAAGCTACAAATGCGCGAGGATGGGAGGCAGCAAGTGTGCATTGTCGGCTTGAAGGAGGTCAATGTCGTATCTGTTGACACCGTTTACGAGCTAATTTCGAGGGGAAGCTCCGCACGAAGCACTGGCACGACCGGTGCAAACGAAGAGTCGTCGCGAAGTCACGCCATCCTCCAGATGGTTATCAGGCAGAAAATTCAGCCTGACAAGACGCAGGCGCGACGAGCCAGGAGGTCGCTTGGGGGCGCGGACGAGAAGGACTCCATGGGAAAACTCGTGGGCAAGTTCTCTTTTATCGACCTCGCGGGCAGTGAAAGAGGCGCTGACACTACGGATAATGATAAGCAGACCAGGTAAGCTTCCTCGAGAAGTTCTCTCGCTGGCGGTTTTGGATGTAATCAAAAGGGTGTTTTTTAACTAGGCGATGTACTTGGACACTGTGTGGTCAGGATGGAAGGAGCAGAGATCAACAAAAGCCTTCTGGCTTTGAAGGAGTGCATCCGTGCACTTGACATGGAGCAAAACCACATTCCGTTCCGTGGTAGCAAGCTGACCGAAGTGCTGCGTGACTCCTTTGTGGGCAACTCCCGAACAGTGATGGTATCATGCATTTCTCCAGGATCGGCTTCAGTCGAGCACACACTGAACACTCTGCGCTATGCTGACCGGTGAGTATCATAACTATGCCACATCGTTACAACTTTTTTCCTAGTGTCCTAAACTAACTACTATCCACTTTTCCGCCTTCAGGGTTAAGAGCCTTTCAAAGGGCAACAAGAAGGATACTGGTGGCTCCAGCATTCCCAGTACCATGGTTGCATCTAAGAGCTCAACAACCACTGGCAGGGTGCAACAGCCAGCTCCAGTCTACTTTCCTGAGCCATTTGGTGAAGAGACGAGCTCAGCAACTGAGAAGCGCCCGAGATATGAAAGCATCCCGAGGGTTGCATCTGCCTCTGACCCTGGTCGTTTCAGTATTGGAGGCCGGCAGTCTGCAGTGGATGGAGGGATCTTCAAGGAGAAGAATGCCAGCAAGCTAGTTGAAGAGATTGTGGATGACATGGAGCTGGACAATGACAGTGCTGAAGTTGTTGGAACCCTGCTTGCGGACCTGGAAGAAGGCGTAAGCTCGATGGATAGCCTTTGTGGGGAGGTCGAGCGATCGTGCATTCCATCAGATTCACCCATGGAGATCTCTGACCCTGTGCAACCTGGCAAGGACCCTAACATGCTAGGTGCGAGCGAGTCAACTTTCCTCTCCAGCTTCACAAAATCATCTGTTCCATCCACCAGGCCCTTCCGCTCAACCTTAGGCTGGTCTGCAGGGTCCTCATCCAGGGCTTCTGCTGGTGCCTCTGGTGCTTCAGCAGGCCCGGTTGCTGCTGCGCCAGTGAAGGAAGGAAACAACTCGAGACTCCTGCGCCGAACCACATCCATTCCATCTGCACCAGTTGTGGCTGATAAAACAGCAGCGGCTGGCCAGGCCGCTGATGAGCTTCAAACGAGCTCAGTTCTGGCTGCAAAAACAATTGATACTTCTGCAAGCAGCAGACCTTCTGCAGCAAGTGACAATTCTTCAGAGGAAGATGCGAGCAATAAGGCTGAGCCATTAGTGCGCAGGAAGCAGCCTCCAAGGAAGGCAAAAACTGCTGGAAGGTTGCAGAGACAGGAAGTATCAGAGGCGTCGGAGTCGTCAAGTGAGCTCATTGAAGTGTCTGCACCTGATCTACCTGCTGCCAAACACCAGCCATCCCCCGTAAGTTCTTCGGCTGTGTCAAGTCCAACTTGTCGCCGCTTTGAATGTCCCCTGGAAATATTAAGCTAATCTTGTCCTTGAATGTCTCACAGGAGGTGGCCCGTATCATTTCCCTCCATGAGAAGCTCGTCAAGCAATACTCAACTCTGGAACAACGGGTAAGATCTTGCTGATTCATGTTACTATTTCGTGCCTATATTATTGTCAAGTGCTGTGACTGATGGTTGAGCCTGTCTGGACAGGAAACGAAGTTGCTTGATCAAATCAGGGCGGGAGAGGGAAGCTTCGATGGGTACCTTCTGGAGACAGGGAGAATCGTTGCGGAGAAAATGTCCAGCCTTGCACAGCTGCAGGCCGAGATCGCCAAGTTCCAGTTCACCAGGAGATAGGATAGATTGCTTGTATTCATTTCTGATCATGCTTTATTTTGGCCTACAGGTTTGACTCATGGTTTTTTCCTGACATTTTGACACAAAAGAAAGCCGTTAGTTAGAGCTAATATTAAGCAGTGACCTCTGATGAGGCCTTGACTGATTACTACGCATGAACCTAACTGTTGGGTACCGAGCAACGCAGGCAGACATGGTAATGCCTCAACCTGAGATGAAGACACCGATTAGGTTGGGGGAGGCTCAGAATTACGGTATACTTCTGACCTGTAAACATTGTGATGTGTGAATTTGTTTGAGTACGATACCTTGACACCCATCCCACAGCAATGGTGAAGAAATATTGCCTGCAAAGCACCTCCATTGCTACCTTCCTTCAAAGAGTGCACTATTAGATGAACAACTATTATTGCTACGATCCAATTACAGAAAGAAAACAAGCTGCTTCAGCCAGTGTCCGGATGCCTAGCCTCCTTGGCCCTACTCTTTGCTGCTGCCACTCGTTTCTTCCTGCGCAACAGCATCCACGCAGCATGTCGTGCACTTCCGATCTGCTTCGTCGTGGTACCGCTGCTTCCCTTTTGCTTCAATGCTGCAACAGCTTGACCTTTCCCTCTTCTCGCGGCACCCAGTTTCCTGATGTCTGTATTCACAGCCGCAGCACCTTGTTTACTTGCATTCAAATCCCCCTTCAAGTGCGTATCGTTGCCATCTCCAGCATCCATTTCAGAAGCAACCGCAGCAGCAGTTACACCACCAACAGAAGCGCCACCTGCTGCAGCAGTAGTATTTGGGACTCCAAGCACAGAATCCACCTTCTGATCCCCCTGCCCGCCATCTCCTGCATCTTGGCTCCCTAACCGCTCATCCAATCCATCAACAGATTGATTAGGCAGGTCACCATCAAGACTGTCAAGGTCATCGTCTTGATCTGGCAGTGCTGGCCGCTTCTTCCCCTTCTTCCGCTTCCTCATGTTCATCAGCTCTTTATACTCACGATTCATCTCATCCTCCTCATCCTCCTCCCGCGCTCTTCTTACTGCTCGCGCCCCAACAGATTTCAGAGCAGCCACATCAACCCGTAGAGTGTTACCCTTGGCAGCTTGATCCTTGCGCTGCTGCTGCCGCTGCTGCCTTCCCGACTTAGGCTTCTCTCCGTTTTGAGGGTTCTCGAGACCTTCCTGCTGCTGCTTCAGAAACTGCTGTCGCTGCTTCTCCCGGTTCTTATCCCTGCACGGCCAGTCAGGAGGGGAGGAGAATGTCTGAGGCGCCTCAAAATGGCGAAAAAAGGGGAGAAAAGGAACTGCACTTGCGCATGGGTCGAAACACTCCCATGCCATATTGGTGAGGAGACAAGAGGTGTGGAGAAAGGGGGAAGTGTGTGCGTGTAAAGAAAGTGGAAAAAATTTGACAATCTCTCTCTAACAAAGGACCTGGTCCTGATTTATGTTGCGAGCACTACTCAAATTCATGCATAGCTACTATGGTACGATACGATGCAAGCTATAATCTGGTATACCTGTTATGCCTGTCGTACACTGAAACAACCCCCTGGAACTGCACAGAATGACTTGTCTTTGGGTGTTGCCACATCGACAGTCTTGTCGGGCTCAAAGCCATCAAAGAGGCGCGGATGGTGGCTGGCTGTCAGATTGCTCCCTGTCATGCCATGCCATCCGTGAATTCGATCAATACCTTCAAAAATAACCAACTCGTTTTGATCGAGTGACTGAATCGGACTCACTTGTATTTGAGCGTGGCCACATCGACAGTCTTGTCGGGCTCGAACCCGTCAAAGAGGCGCGGATGGTGGCGGGTTTCCGGCATGCGAGGGATCTTGAGAACACCGTACGACATGGCCACTGCACCCATCTCCAGCTCTTGAAACCTGAGGGGCAGCATGGGAGTGGCAGGGGAAAGGGGCGGCAGGTTGAGGATGGAGGGAGGTAATTTACGAGGCGTCTCATATGTGGTTTCCGGCATGTGGTGGATCTTGAAAAGACCGTATGGTATGTACACTGCCCCCATCTCCTGCTGTCGAAACCTGGGAGGGGGAGGGAGTGGAAGAGGGAAGGAGGTGTTTGGGGGAAGGGGGGGGGGGTGTTGCGGAGAGAGGGAAGGGGACGAAAAGTGGGGGTTGAAGGAAGGCGGGGTCAGTGCTCGCATTGTGCGGGTGGGCGTTCTTCACATGGTCCAAAAGTGCCAATAATGAGAGGCTGCAAGGGAAAAGTCAGCGAGCGGGCGCGAGTGGGATTGAGATCAAGGGAGGGAGTCGCAGCAGAGGCGTGGCATGGTTTATTTAGAGGAGGGAAGGGGGCAAGAGGGTGAGAGGAAGAGGGTGGAGGAGAAGGAGGGGGGAATGGGAAGAGGGGCATGAGTGCAAGGCAAGAGAAGGGGTACCTGAAGATGTAGTTGCAGTGGTGCTCCTTGTAGCCCCTCACAAACGACACAAACGCCCGCACACCCTTCTCCACCACTGCTCGATCCTTCCGCGATGCTTCCCTCAGCTGCCACGCATACACGCACACGCCCAAAAAGCATGAGCATCATGGCACGGACCCACAAACGTTAAAATAGTAATAAGTACCCACTAGCACAGCGTAATGGCGATTACAATTCAGAGTCAGACGTATCAATCCCACCTCCCCCATCCCCCCCCTTCCTCCTTCATGAACAATCCTGACCACGCAGAGATGAACACAAACGGAAAGAAGCGTGTACCATCCCCCTAGGGTAAAATAAATCAGAAGGCAATAAACGCCGGATGGTTTCGCAAGGGTTGCAGAATCCAGAACAGCCTGTGGTATCGCATGAACCCGGAATCTATTGTTTTGCTTTCTCCAGGCGTGCTTTCTCCAGGCACGCTTTCTCCAGGCGGCGCAAAAGATAAAAGCCAAAGGACTCACCTGTGGAATGACGTCGACAGCATCGGGAGCAGGGGGTTCCACCACCACAGGCACTCCTTGCAACCGCAGATACTCCGGGTATGCATCCTCCTGGCAGGGAGGGCATGGGGTAAGGGCAAACACGCTGGCTTATTCAAAAAGGCTCCCTTGCTGGTCTTCCTTGCCCACCCTTCTGCTGTCTTGTGATATAATACTCCGGGTATAGTTTTGAGGCCCGCCTCAAAACTAGACTCCGGGTATGCATCCTCCTCGCAGGGCGGGCATGTCGGAAGGAATGCTTTTTATTCTTTCAGTGCCTCAAAGGTATTCCCACGTTTTTCTTGCAGGCGGGAGATACTCCGAGTAAGCATCCCCTCTCCCTCTCTCCCCCCCTCTTTTCCTCCCCACCTTCATCTGTCCTCCTCTCAAACCCCCTCCTCTATTCCCCCTTTCTCTCTTCCCCATCTTACCACCCCCTCCCCTTGGTTCTCCCCCCCTTTCATCCTCTCTCCCCCCCTTCCTTCCCCCCACCTTTGGCAGCAGCCACACGAGAGCAGACCCCTCTCAGCCCATGCGTGCCGTATGCCCCGCACGGTGCACAAAGGCGCGGGGGCCCTGAGGGGGCTCGAACTGCACTGCAGAATGCAGTGCACGCCGGGAATGCCCTGTCCCCACCCGGGCCACCCCCCACCCCTTACCTTTGGCAGCAGCCACACAAGTGCGGACCCCTCTCGGCCCATGCGTGCCGTGCGCCCCCGCGCGGTGCACGAACGCGCGGGGGACCTGAGGGGGGTTGAACTGCAGAATGCAGTGCACCCCGGGAATGTCGAGGCCCGTCCCGTCCCACCCCGTACCTTAGGCAGCAGCCACACGAGGGCAGACCCCTCTCGGCCCATGCGTGCCGTGCGGCCTGCGCGGTGCACGAACGCGCGGGGGTCCTGGGGGGGGTCGTACTGCAGGATGCAGTGCACGGCGGGAATGTCGAGGCCCCTGGCTGCCACATCCGTGCAGATGAGCACTCCCCGCTCCGCCTTGCGGAATGCCGCCACTGCTGCATCGCGCTTTGACTGGTGGGGAAGGAGTGGGGGAGGGGAATAGGGAGGGGAGAGGGAGAGGGGGAAGAAGGGAGAAGGGGAGTGGGGCACGGAGGGGAGGGGTTGAAATTGGTGAAGGTGCGGGGGAAAGACAGGCGTGTGAGCAGCAGGATGCAGTGCACGGCGGGAATGTCGAGGCCCCGCTCCGCCTTGCGGAATGCTGCCACTGCTGCATCACGCTTCGACTGGTGAGGAAGGAAGGGGGAGGGGGAGGGGGAAGCGGGGGAAGAAAGGGAAAAGGGGGAAAGGGAGTGAAGCACGGACGGGAGGTGAAATGAGTGAATTTTTGTGACATAAAAAACTTGCCCGGGAAAGGCGGCGATGGGGTGGGGGGGAAAGGGAGTGCGGGAAAGGGGAGTGAGGGGCGGACGGGAGGGGGTGCAACGGGTGAAAGCGTGGAAGAGGAGTGGCACGGCCACTGTCAAACGTTCCTGCTAAGTTCCTACTAAAGGGGGAGACGTTTGAGACGTTCCAAGAGTGAACAGACTGCTTCGCGTGTCACATAGCAGATGCCACCTGCCCCTCAGATACCACCTGCCCCTCAGATACCACCTGGCCTTCACAGGGCGTCACTTACCTGTTTGAGCTTGCCGTGCAGGGGGAAGAAGGAGATGCCCTTGAGTGGCGAGAGCAGAGGCAGCACGGAGCCCCAGTAGTCCACACACGCACACGTCATCACGAACCTGCGAGGGGTGAGAGGGGTGGGAGGGGTGGGAGGGGTGGGAGGGGTGGGAGGGGTGGGAGGGGTGGGAGGGGTGGGCGCAGAGGGAGAGAGAGAAACGAGAATGTGGAGGTGCATGCAGAGACTGAAGACGGACTGTGGGAGAGAACGATGGGCCGGCGGGTGGGCGGGTGAGCGGGTGGGCGGGTGGGCGGGAGGGCGGGAGGGCGGGAGGGCGGGCTCACAGCATGACTTTGCGGTCGGGGTGTTGGCTGAGCCAGTGCACCAGCTGACTCGCCTTGCTGCGCGCTCCCTCACACACTATGGCCTGGGGGCAGGAGCGAGGGCACACGTGGAAGAGGGGTGCAGTATGTGAAGGGGCGGGAAGGGGAGGGAGCGAGGGAAGGGGAGGGGAAAGCAGGGGGAGGGGGAGGGGGGAGAGAAAGAGGGGACGAAAGAGAGGGTTGGGAACAATCAAGCGGGGGGGAGAAGGTTTAAGCGAGTCAGGTAAGAAGAGTAGGGAGAGGCGAGCGAGTGCAACAGGGGGAGCCGGGTCAATGGAGTCAACAGAGTCAAACAGGAGTCAATGAGCTGGGTCATTACGCCCCATGCCCATGCCCATGCCCATGCCCATGCCCCCCGTCACACATTCTTTCACCCACCCACCCTTCCTTTCTCACTCTCCCCCTTCCTCCCATTCCCCATACCCTCATGCTTCCGCAACCCCGCCCTGCTCCCATCGGCCTTCCCCCCCTCTGCTCCCTCCCCCTCCCCCCGCACCTGCACTTGAAGCCCCACGGGGATCTTCACTGCTCCCGCCTTCTCCACCGCAGTCCCATACCCGGTTTCCCCGCCCTCCCCCGCCCCACCCGCACCTCCACCTGCTCCTCCTGCGCCTTCTCCCATCCCCTGCGCACTCCCCCCCCTTGGCGCAGGGGCGTCCGGAGCACCAGCGCCAGCAGTTCCGCCCGCCGCGCCCCCAGTTCCCCCCGCTCCCCCCGCGCCACCCGCGCCCGCGCGCGCGAGCGAGCGCACTTCGACGCGGACGGGGTTGCGCATGCCCGCGAGCGCGAGCTCCTGCAGCGCGGACGTCTGCGTGGCGGAGAAGAGCCCCGTGCGGCGCTGACGTGGCAGGCGGTGCAGGATGCTCTCGAGGCACGCCGCGAAGCCCAGGTCCAGCAGACGGTCCGCCTCGTCCAGTATCAGCACCTGCGCGCGCGCGGGGTGGGGGGGGGAGTGCGGAGGGGGACACGCGCAAGGAAGGCGTTGGGGGGAGAGGGGAGGGGCGGGGGGGAAGGGAGGTGCGGAGGTGAGAAGCCCAGGTCCAGCAGGCGCGTCGTCCAGAATCAGAACCTGCGGATGCGCGCTAAGGGGGGGGGAAGAGGATGGGGAGGGGTAGGCGGACGCGGAGGGGAAGGGGGAGGTGGAGGGGGTGGGTAAGGGTGAGGGGGAGGAGGAGGGTGATGGGAAGGGGGAGGGAGAGGGGGAGGGGGAGGGGTCGATGCAAGGGTCGGGCCATGGAGATTCCGCTTTCACCAGAGGTACGTTGAAATATAGCCGTTTGCAAGAGGTGCTCCAAGTACAGGTGGCTCCGTTTGTCATAACGAAACCTCCGTTTGTCATAACTCCGTTAGCGGAAGTTACCGCGCTCACCTCTAACGCTCTTAAATCGAGGCCGCAGTTGGGCCGCGACAGCACGTCGTCGATCCTGCCCGGCGTGCCTATAATCACATTCGCGCCGTCCTCGGCGATGCGCGCCACGTCGACGCCGACCGCGTGTCCCCCCGTTAGTAGCATGCAGCGCAGGTTGGGCAGCGCGGCGGAGAGGAAGGGCTCCGCCACCGCGTGTATTTGCGCCGCCAGCTCGCGCGTGGGGGAGATTATCAGCGCGCCGAGCTGCTTGGCGGAAAATCCCAGGAAAGTGGGGAAGAGGTTGAGGGTTTTGGGGGCGGGGGGGGGGGGGTGGGGGGAATGGGGAAACGGAAAAGCAGCAAGGGCAGATTGGGGGGATAGATGAGCGGCACACCGGAATGGGGTCGAGGAAGAGGGGGCGTTGGGAAAGGGTAGCCGTGTGGAGGGGGGAAGAGGTAGAGGAAGGGGGAGGGGAGGTGGAGGAGGGGGAAAGGAAGGGGGAGGAAATACGGTTATGGGGACGTGTGCGGGGCAGACGTGTAGGTGAGAAATCAGAGTAGAGCAGAAGAGGGCAGGGAGAGGGCGGAAGGCGCAAGGAAGCAGCGCACCCGTCACACTGCGACATAGCACCCACCTGGAATTTCTTTAACGACGAGGCTACCCGTCGAAGAATCTCCGCCACGGGCAGCACAAATGCTAAAGTTTTTCCGCTGCCCGTGACGGCCTCCGCCGCTACGTCCTTATTTCCGCACAGCAGCGGCACGCACGCCGCCTGTACTGGCGTCGCGAACTCGAACCCGAAGCGCCCCAGCACTGACAAGGTTTCCGCGCACAGCGGCGGGCGCAGATCCGCAAAGCGCACCGTGCTCACCGCCAGCGGCGGTGCCGCCGGGGCTTGCGCGGGTTGCGCAGGCTCAGGCGGCGCATCTGGCGGAGATTTAGGGTGGGGGGCTTTGCGTTTCGCCTTGGATGATTTAGGCGGCATTGTGGTTATGATGAAGAATCCCTCCTAAGGCTCCTCCAAGGTAGAAAGATACTAGACGAAAGCCCACTCGGCAATCCCGTTGACTAAAACTATGTCGCTTTACGAAAAACACGCGTCTAGGGACCTGCGTTGAAGTGTAAAGGTTTAGGGCTATGGGGAATCAAAGGAAGCTGCTGTAAGCCGTAAGCATTCCCGTTCCCGTGTCTCGGGTTTTGAGCGGGTTTTGAAGGCTTGCATGTTTGTGCTGTTTTTGCGCTGTAAACCCGGGTTTCACAACCTGCTATCTTACATAAACTATGATGAGGCGTCCTTGATTTTCCAGCGGAAAATCGTTATTGTCACGAGGTGCTCCTTTTGAAGGAAAGTTGACAGTTCGGTTCGGCTTCACCAATGTCGGGTTTCGCTCACGTGCTAGCACGAGATATTTACTTTTTACAGCATACCCCTTTTAATCGAGGTATATCTTTAAGGAAACGCACTATAACGTTACTAACAACTCCTGCATCTTCATTTTGCTCAGACATCGCTCACGCGCGACATAGTTCCAGTCCAGCAGAAACACCTGTGGAGGGAGGAAAATATCACACACGCGCGCCTATTGTATTCACTTGCTCCCAAATTGGTCCATCCAGACCAGATTGCATCTAGACATCACGGTTTTGTCAGGACGATCTTGCCTCACCGCGGCATCGCGGCATTTCCTCTCTGGTTATACATTTCCCCTCGTCTTGTCTCACATACTTCCCACACCGATGGCGCGCGCGGTAATCTCTCAGTCCTGCCTTTTTTCCGCCTCCGCGCACCTCCTTCTCCCCCCTCAACGCTCCGCGGCTTTTCTCCGCCAATCCACCGCGTCTCTCGCGCCCACTTACTCCGCCACGTCCGCCGTGACTCCCGCTCTGGCCGCTGTTTCCGGAGGCGGATCGCCCCTTGGTTTTATCGAGGGCGAACGCTCGATGGCGCGCAAACGCGCTGCGAGGAAGCCCCGTGGCCGCCGCGCGACCTGCCGCGCGGAGAATGCGGAGAAAAGTAGCGCGACGACGTCGACGGGCGATGGTGACGCAAGCGGTAAGATATTCTTATGATGTCGATATGATCTCTGCGGTGAGGTATTCTTTTGCGTCACGTCGCTGATCTCTGTCTTGGGCAAACAGCTCGGTACCTTTCTCGTTTGCTTCCACCCTCTGCTTCCGCTATCTTGTTTCTGATTTCACGCACACTGAACCCCATCGTTCCCACATAGACTGATCCGATACTTGCTTAATGCCTCCTTCCCCACATACGCTTCTACCTTCCCACTCCACCGTATGCTATTGAGTGCTCATTCCCTCCGTTTCCCCTTCTTCCCATCCCTCCGCCTCCCGTTCCCCCCCACCAATTCCCGCCCCGTCCCGCCCTTCCATTTCCACCGTTCTTCTCCCCCCCCAATCTTCCCCCAACCTTCTCCGCCGCCCCCTGCACGCTCCGCCCAGGCGCGCCGCTCTCCGTGCTCGTCGTGGGCGGCGGCGGCCGCGAGCACGCGCTCTGCTACGCGCTGCGCCGCTCGCCCTCCACCGCGCACGTCTTCTGCGCGCCGGGAAACGCGGGCATCGGCCTGTCCGGCGACGCCACGTGTCTGCCGTCCCTCGACATCCGCAGCAGCAAGAGCGTGATCGAATTCTGCCGCGAAAACCGCGTCGGGCTCGTCGTTGTCGGTCCCGAAGCGCCTTTAGTCTCGGGATTAGTCGACGATCTAGTAGAGAACGGGATTCCCGCGTTCGGGCCGACGCAGGGCGCGGCGCAGCTGGAGGGATCGAAGGGGTTTATGAAGATGATCTGCGATAAGTACGGCATTCCGACGGCTAAGGTGAGCTCTGGAGTGTGACGATCGTGAGAAAGGGAGGGAGAGGGTGAGAGAGGGGGAAATTAGAGCGAGTGGAAGGGGGAGAGAGAGATAGAGAGAGTGGGAGGGTGAGAGAGTGAGTGGGATTGGGTGGCGGGGGGAAGGGAAGGTGTTTGGAGAATCATGAGGTGAGGAAGGTTTAGGGTTTTGTCTGGATGGGCGTGGCCCAGGGGTTCTGTTCCTGGTTTGGTCTCCAGGCCCCCTCCCTCCCGCCAACCTCCCCAACCTCCCTTTCTCCTCTTGCATGTTCTCTCCTCCCCAATCATCCCCGCTCCCCCGCCCCCCCCACCACACTCACGCCCACCATTCCACACCGCTCCCTTCATGCCGCCTATGCCTCTCAGATGCTGTTCCTTTCTTTGTGCTCGCATGTCATGTCTCGTGCCCCTCCCCTTCTCCCTCCTATTCTCCCTCCCTTTCCCCGTCCCCTTCCCTCTCCCATCATCCAACCTCAACCCACCACTCTCATCCCAAACCCCCCTCTCCCCCCTCCCTCTCCTCCCACCCCTCTCTATCCCAGCACGCGTCCTTCACAGACCCAGCCAAAGCCAAAGCATACATCCGCGAGCAGGGCACGCCCATAGTCGTGAAAGCCGATGGGCTCGCAGCGGGCAAGGGCGTGGTGGTCGCAACAACCCTCGAAGAAGCCGAAGCCGCCGTAGACCGCATGCTCATCGACCGGGAATTTTGCCCTCTCTCTTTCTTCTCGCATTCCCTGTGCCCTGCCCTTCTTCTGCCCCTCCCCTTGCCCCTCCCGCATCCCCAACCCCCCCTCCCGTCCACCCACCCCCTCCTCCAGCACGCGTCCTTCACAGACCCAGCCAAAGCCAAAGCATACATCCGCGAGCAGGGCACGCCCATAGTCGTGAAAGCAGACGGGCTCGCAGCGGGCAAGGGCGTGGTGGTCGCAACAACCCTTGAAGAGGCCGAATCCGCAGTAGACCGCATGCTCATCGACCGCGAATTCGGGTCCGCAGGCGGGCAGGTGCTAGTCGAGGAGTTTCTGACCGGAGAAGAAGCGTCGTTCTTCGCGGTGGTGGACGGGACTTCCGCCGTCCCGCTGGCCTCGGCGCAGGATCACAAGCCGGTGGGGGAGGGCGACACGGGCCCGAACACGGGGGGGATGGGCGCGTACTCCCCCGCGCCGGTGGTGACTGCGGAGGTGGAGCGGTTTGTGATGGAGCGGATTATCGCGCCGACGGTGGAGGGCATGCGTGCGGAGGGACTGCCGTTCACGGGCGTGCTGTATGCGGGACTCATGGTGGATGCGAGTACGGGGACGGCGAAGCTGCTGGAGTATAACGTCCGGTTTGGAGACCCTGAGTGCCAGGTGGGTGGGGGGGGGAGGGGTGCGGGGAGGATGGGGTGAGGGGGATGGAAGGGGGATGGGGAGGGGGAGTGGGTTGGGAAGTGGGGATTGGAGATGGTGGATGTGGGATGGGAGGGTGGGTTGATGGGGAAGGGTAAGAGGTTGGGAGAGGGGATGGGATGAGATGGACTGGACATGGGATGTGGTTTCTACTTGCCCTTCTTCTCATACCCCCACTTGCCCATCTCATGCCCCACTTGTCCTTCTCATACCATCATATTCCGCTCCTCATCTGCAGCATCCCTCCAATCACCTCATGCACCCTGCCCCCCATTCTCCCCTCAACCCACACGACCTTCATTCCCCTTTCCCCTTGTCTCCGTGCATTTCACATCCCTCGTCCAATCCCCAAACTCTGCTTTTCCTGGGTTTAGGAAAAACTAGATCATATCGACTCTCTTTTTTTCCGAGCAATCCCCAAACTCTCTTTCTCCACCCTCCCCTCCCTCCCGCCCATCCCTTCCATCCCTTCCCTCACCTCCCTCCACTCCTTCCCCTCCCTTCCCTGTCCCGTCCCTCCTTCCCACCCTTGTACACCCTTCCCCCACCAGGTGCTAATGAAGCGTTTGCAGTCGGACCTCTCCCAGCTTCTCCTCTCCGCCTGCCACGGCACCCTCTCCTCCTTCCCCCCACTGCAATGGACCACTGACGCTGCCCTGGTCGTCGTGCTAGCAGCCAAGGGCTACCCGGGAGCATACGAGTCTGGCACGCCCATCCATGGCCTTGCTGCTGCTGCTGCCACTGACCCTAGAGTCACCGTTTTTCACGCGGGAACGAAGCTTGTACCAGGAGAGGGAGCAGCAGGAGCAGCCGCGGCAGGTGGGGCGGCGGAAGGGAGGACTTCTGGGGCGCTGGGTGAGGTGGAGAGGGGAGTGAGTGAGGGGAGGGAGGGTCAGGTGGTGGCGGCGGGTGGGAGGGTGCTGGGTGTTACTGCGCTGGGAGGGAGTGTGGGGGAGGCACAGGCTGTGGCGTATAGAGCTGTGGATAAGGTGGAGTGGAAGGAGGGGTTTTGCCGGCGGGATATTGGGTGGAGGGCTGTGGAGAGGGAGAGGCAGCACAAGCAGGCGAAGTGAAGGGGCACGGTGGTTGATGATGAGTGTGTTTCATGTCATGGGTTTGAGTTTTGATTACCTCACAGATACCGGTACCAGCACATGATGATTCTGTGCAATGTGGCAAGCAAGCCCGTATGGAGTGGAGCAGTGAGTGAAATCTTCAGGTTTCTGGCATTCCTGGCGTTACATTGCTTTGACGCACATTTGCATTTAGCCTAATGCTCCAAATAATTCAATTGTTATGCGTCATGCTAAGAATTCTGTGTAAGTTTGGTTTTGTTCTAGTGCAGCCTCGCTTCCACGGCTAACTTTTCCGCGTTAAAAGCTCGCTTCGGACATTGCTCTCAACCACACAGAATCATGCGGCGGGCAGCATTCGGTTCCACGCCTGGTTGGCTTCCTCGAGACGGAAAGCTGACCTTGATTGTTGATCCCTCTCCAGTAAGAAAACGGAATGGGATTCATTCAACCCTCCAATTCACCGAGCACCGCCCTTTTTGGCTGCACTTTTTGCAAGGACGTCATATGCTATTCGTGGATGGACCAAAGCTGGTCGACGTGGCGAATACACGTTGGTGAACCTAAAATATTTTCCCATGTTTACGTGCTTTGCTCTGCCACCAATCTCCCCGCCCGAAGCACAGTACACGCTGTGATTAATTCTGTGGAGTATTTTGTCGCAGGCGGATCAAACACTCCAGGATACACGAAATGTAGACTACAGGTCGCTTCCTTTCCGGATAGGGATTTAGTCGTAGATGAATTGATGGCACTATCATCTGCAATACAGTCCCAGAATCATAAGTGTTCAGGGACAATAACTCACCAGAAAATTGTCCCTGGAAAATAATGCACGATGGATTTTTACAATTCATTGGTTTAAACAGATTGGTATCTATTCTATTGATACAGTAATAGAACATTATAGTAAGGTTAGGCGGGTGAGCAGGATGAGGAGGAAGGAAGCATAAATAAAAGGGGTTATACATATATCTTAAAGGGATGACACTTCGTTCTCGGCTTACCTTTTGGGGTCTCTGAAGGCGCTCATCGGAGTGGCGTTACAACGGGCGCAAGCTCGTGTCATCCTGCTTCGGGCGGCGTCTTCCATGGGGGGGTTGAATGTGGACTTGGTGGATCGGGAGAGGGACGATGTCGAGGTGGAGGGCGGGCCTCTTTGGGTGGAGGCCCCCTACATGGTGGATGTGCAGATGTGACTTGGGGGGGAGGGAGGGGGGGGCGAAGGGGAATGGGGTGCGAGATGGGACGTCTGGTAGGGGATCCTGGTTGGGTTTTTTTTCTTTATGGAGTATTTTTATGGGGCTTTTTATGGGTGTTGCGTTTGAGTTGTTTCTGGTGTCTTTCTTTCCCTTTTCCTTCTCCCTCTTTCCCTTTTCCTCTTTCTATCCATACGCGATATTGGTAATTTATTACACCATCATGTGTCAGAAAATTGTCCCTGGAAAATAATGCACGATGGAGTTTTATAATTCATTGGTTTAAACAGATTGGTATCTATTCTATTGATACAGTAATAGAACATTGTAGTAAGGTTAGGCGGGTGAGCAGGATGAGGAGGAAGGAAGCATAAATAAAAGGGGTTATAAATATATCTTAAAAAATGTATTAATTAGCAAGTCTAAAGGCAAAATTATATTCTTCATATTTTTATATGTCAGATTTCAATGGATTATTGAAAAATCTATCATTGAATGAATGTCATGTATTTTTTATTTTAAGAAGCTTCAATATTTTGACAAAAACTTTATTTATTTCAGCATTATTTGAATATTTTGTGTTATCCATTGGAAACATGTGTAAAGGGTATACCTATTTTCCCATAATAACCTGCTGAGGTGACTTAAATTTTCATTTTATCACCCAAATAGCTTGACGTTAGGATCAAACATGTAATGAACAATTCAAATCCTAAATCTTCTGTGGTTTGATACCTCAAAATTCTATTGTCGATAGTGTATCTGCGTAGCGCATTATGTGTAAGCCAATCTCCACCGCATCCTCCCTATCCCTTGCAGTTTCCTTCGTGCCAGCCATTGACCAAGGCTCTCGTTTTATCCGAGAACCACTCAAATTAGCCTAAGCATTAACTGGGCGAGTAGGCACCTTCTTAATCACTTAGCAATTGCGATAGACCTCGACGTGTTTTGCGATATTGAACGGAACCAGTCGAAACTTGCCTCTCAGAAGGGCAGAGGCTGGTAAGTGATGGGGGATGCGGATGTTCTCGAATCGGTGAGGGGCTGTGGGTGGAAATGTAAGGGGTGGGCGAAGGGAATACTACGTGAAAAGGGGTGGTCGGTTTACGTGTTTTCCCTGTGTAGGTGGAAGTACAGTACACGAAGGGGAGAGAGGGAGGGTGGGGGAGGGCTGGTGTATACAGTATTTTGGGATGGATGTGTGCGGGCAACCGAAATGCTTTCCTCCGGCTGCATGCATACGTTTGGGCAGCCCCACTGTGGCTCCAACTTTTTGCCCCAGTGACCTTTTTGCGAGACCGATTCAGACGTTGTCTGTGGATCACAAACAACGCGATCAATTCCACCCCCACAAACCTTGCGGATGTGCTTTTCCGACGCACTTTTCGCACGCGAATCGGAGCTACGATGCTCAGCAAGGCAAAAGCAATCCAGCGTGGCAAAAAAGCGTTGTCTGAAAAATATCTTTCTTTTTATCTTGGCAGCCGCTCGGCCACGTCGATATCTTCTGCCGAAATCGCGGTCACTGCCATGCACTTTTTGGTGCGCTTTTTCGCGGGCATATCAGAACGGAACCCCGCATTCGCCGAGACGGAGCGCGCTGCTGCATTGGTCTCTCAGCGGATCAAATGCCGTTTCCACCACACCCTCCCTATCCTTCCCCCGTGTCCTTCCTCTCCCAACTCAATCCTTTTCTCTTCCCTCCACACCAATCCTTTTCTCCATGGTTGGCGGTCCCTGAAGGCAGACTCCAGTTCTGCCAAGCAGGATTAGGTACCTTTTGTGTGGATGTCCCTCCGATCCACCTAACCCCTTTCAGGATGATGTTCCTCGACCAATCCATAGCCTGTTTGAAGTCCCTCAAATTTTCCTATGCACCAACAACCACTTCCTTTCCCGGCGAAGGCCGATCTTGACTTTTTTTTTTTAACCAACGCATGGACGGAATTGAGTATGGTCCCGATTCGAGCCGTTGGTAGCACACCAAGCGCCTAGCTCTGAAGCAGACATCAGCCTCCTTTGCCAATGGGTTTCACAATACTGCTTGGAGCGTTTCTTACTACGTGGCGTATGTCGATTTAACTTCAAGTCCTCCTGATAGAAGCCATTGCGGCTCTGTTGGTAGTCTGTTATTAATACTACTCCAAGTTGGCGTCTCTTAATTATGTTAATTGTTAGCTCAGCGCGTCGTATGTCGACAGAGCGAAACATTTTAGTCCGGCCGCGTGCTTAAAAAAGTCTGAGACTATTGCACACTCCGGAATGTAAAGCTCGTAAAAGCTTCGTATCGAGAACGTGTATCTTCCAAAGTTCAAGAACTACCGTCAAGAATACATTTCGATTCGAGCGAACGATGACAAACAGAACGTGTGATCCGCACAAGCAGCAGCAGCAGCAGCAGCAGCCGACAAAGCAGACACCGTGACACTTCTAGCCGTCGAGATCAAGACCGTCTTGACGACCGCCGGCCGCAGCGCCGGAACTCCGAGTCGCCGGAGGAGTCTCCGCGAGGAGGTCGGTCAACACCGAACGTGTTGAGACTCTCTACCTCCGAAGGTCCCCATCGCCGACGGAACTGTCCCTCCAAGGGAGTAGTAGACGGCGATTCAGAACCGCCAGCGCGGCAGCAGACGCTTCGGAAGCGGAGAGAGGGCGGGCCGCCGTCTCCGGCCGTAGGAGCCGGGGAGGAGGGCTCGGAGAAGCTTGTACTCGTGCAGATTGACGCGGCGGCTGAGGCGGAGCGCGCGCGGCTGCGACGGCATTTCCGGGTCCGATATGGTGGTCGCAGCGCGGCGGAAGATGATGACGCGGAAGGGGGTGACGGATATTGTGATTCCGACTCGGGTTTTGTTGGTCGGAGAGAAGAGGGAGGGGCGGGTGAGAAGGCGGATGAGAGGGACGAGGACGGTGCGGAGGGGGCGGAGGAGGAGGCGGCGGAGGAGGCGGAGACGAGCAAGGAGGGAGAGGAGGGGCGTGTTTTTCAAGATCCTCTTATGAAGCGACAGAATTATCACCAACATCATCAGCAGCAGCAGCAGGGAGCTGTTCTGAGGCAGCCAGCCGAGCTGCAAGGTACCAACGCCACCACGACGACTGATACAATCATCCAAGCTGGCGTTACAACTACTACTAATGTTATCAGCGCTCCCAATAACACGCCCCCAGCTGGTGTTCACGGTGGTGAACGGGCCGGCAGCGGTCGCGAATACGACGGTAACGGCGGCGGCGGCGGTAGCGGTGGCAGCGGTGGCGGCGGTGACGGCGGCAGCGGTGGCGGCGGCAACGCGAGAAACGTCGCCTTCGAGGCTTCCCGTTGTCCTTGCCTCACTCCTTATCATGCTCTCTCCTGTCCCCCTGCCCCGGTTCCTCTGGAAAGGGTTCCTCTCTCCGCCGCTGCTACCACCGCCGTCACCACTGCTGCTATCACCACCACCGCCACCATTGCTGCTCCTACTACCAACGCCGTCACCATCACTGCTGCTCTCCCCCATCCCCCGATCCCAGTTCCCCTAAAGGAAGGTACTCTTCCCGTTGCTGCTATCACCGCCACCACCTCTGCTGCTGCTACTACCGAAGCCGCCACCACCACTGCTGCTATCACCGACGCCGACACAACTGTTGCCACACACAATGCCTCGCAAGCGGCCATGTCCCACGACGAGACGAGTGGCAGCGAGAGCAGTGACAGCAGTGAGTGCAGTGGGGGGCGGCGGTGCAAGCGAAGCCGGGCGACAAGTGGTGGCGTCGACTCGTCAGAGAGAATGTGCTCCCCGAGGTGTGGGAAGGGGTGTGCAGAGGCGGGGGCTGCTGCTGCAGTTGACGACTCTCCGCGGTGCGGACGGCACGGGCGGGAAGCGGGGGAGGAGCAGGGTCGGCAGGGGGGGAAGGAGGTGCAGCGGGGAAAGGCGGAGTCAAGGAGGGTGGCGGAGGAGCAAGAGGGGCATGATGAGGAGGACGAACGTGAAGTTAGCGTTCCAAGCTTGCGCGGAGGAGTTGATGGTCTCATTCGGTGCTCGGCGTCTGGTTCTCGGATGGCCGTTGCAGTTTGCACATCCGAGCACGCGGCAGCAGCACTAGCTGGAGAAGGAGAAGCGGCAGCAGCAGCACCCGGCGAGAGAAACACCCAAGTGGAGGAAGCTGAAAAGCCGTTGGGTGCAGCTCCAGCCCCAGCTTTACAGGTACCGCAACCACCACCACCACCGCCACCTCCACGCAAGCCGCGGATCAAAGGCGCGCAGGGGGGGCCGGAGAACAGCCGGCACTCGTTCCGGGGCGTGCGGCAGCGGCAGTGGGGGAAGTGGGTGGCGGAGATTAAAGAGCCTCGGCACCGCAAGCGCGTGTGGCTGGGATCGTTTGACACGGCGGAGGAGGCAGCTCGTGCGTATGACCATGCTGCCCGGGTGTTCCATGGACCTCGTGCCAAGTGTAACTTGGAAATTGTGGGTGGTGGGGATGCGAGGGAGGGGGAGGCGAGGGGAGGGGCAGGAGGAGGAGGTGGAGGAGGAGTGGGGAGGGATGGAGAAGAGGTGGGTCGGGCGGGGAAGGGTGGGCGGGGGAGTGGGCGAAAAGGGAGAGGGAGAGGGAGAGGTAGGGGGAGGGGAAGGGGGAGAGCAATAAGGGTGAGCGAGGAGAGTGATAGTGGGAGTGGGGGTGCTAGTCCGAGTTCCAGTGACGACGGCTGCATGAGTGGCAGCGGCAGCAGAATCTCTGCGGCCGCATCATTTCCCCGGCATAGAGGAAATGACACCCCAAGTTCAACCCCTGTTCCAGTTCCTGCTGCCGTTCCACCTCCAGAAGTGGGTGCGGCTGGTTGGGAGCAGGGATCAGCTGGTTTGTCACTGCCACTGCTTGCAACTGCAACCTCGGTACCAGTAGCCTCGTTACCAGCATCCTCGTTACCAGCATCCTCGTTACCAGCATCCTCGTTACCAGCATCCTCGTTACCAGCAGCCTTGGGAACAGCAGCCCCGGGAACAGCAGCTTCGGTACCAGCAGCCTCAGGAACGGCAGAGGATACAGCGATTGCAGCAGCAGCAGCAGCAGCAGCAGCAGCAGCAGCAGCAGCAGCAGCAGCAGCAGCAGCAGCAGCAGCAGCAGGAGCAGCAGCAGCAGCAGGAGCAGCAGCAGCGGTTGTGGGTGGTGGTCCCACTCCATCTACCTCTGCACTTGGAGTGCATGAGCTGCCATTCACAGGTCAACCCACTTTGCCACTCGTAGGGAGGCCCACATTGACACCCACACTGACACCCGCATTGACACCTACATTGACACCTACATTGACACCCATGTTGACACCCACACTGACACCCACTCTAAGCCCAGCAAGCAGCGGCTGCATTCCCCAGTGGCACGCCCCCCATGCTGCTCGACACGCGCTCTCGGGATTCACCGTACCTATAACCCGGCCAACCCCCGCGCGAGGTTCGTACTCCCGACCCTGCTTTGCCCCGCCTCGGTTCCTTTCTGTGCCGATGACTGCCAGCGAGGGCAAGTCGTGGGACGATAGCTGCAGCGACGGTGGAAGGGAGCCGGGGGCTGGGCTGCTGGGAGGTGATGGGCTGATTGCTGCTTGGAGCATGGGAGGGGCGAGCATGGGAGGACCGAGCATGAACAGTTGGAGCTCTGCATGTGGCGGGGTGGAGTCCTGTGTCGAAAGGGCAGCAGCACAAACAACAGAGAGGAGTGCAAACGGCAGTGGTGGTGGTGGTGACGGTGGCGGTGGCAGCAGTGGCATGTCATGGTGTGGGGGTGGTGCTGTCATGGCGGCATCGCCTCGTGGGGGATGCGAAGGGCAGCAGCACGTGCGGTGTCAAGGGCTGCACGCTCGCTGCGAGCTGCTCTTCCCACAGCACATGAGGCCTCGCCTCCTCACCATCCCCTCCTTCGCGCTGCGAGCCTTCAGACCGTCTCCTCTCTCTCCCCAAATCCCTCGCGCGTTTCGCTCGCCATCCCCCTTCTCATCCGCTTCAGTAGTTGACTCTGCATCATCCTTTGCTCCTTTACCTTCTGCTCCTAGACCTTCCCCGCGCCCCCTGACTGTCTCTGAAACCCAAGCGAAGCCTCTGCATGTCCGCTCGTCAGCAGTATCTGTGGCATCAGCGGCAGCAGCAGCAGCAGCAGCAGCGCCAGCAGCAGCAGCAGCAGCAGCAGCAGCAGCAGGGGCAGCAGAAGCAGCGGCAGCAGCAGGAGCGGGAGCAGGTGTTGCAGAGAATCCTGAAGGCGCTACCTTAGAAGCTGTAGGAAGAGCAGTGGCGGCTGGAAAAGCACCTCTCTTCTTGGTCCCTTACCCAAGACCCGTGGAGAACGGGAGCAGTCTAGGCAGCCGCCGCCTTGGTAGCGGCTCTGGTGGGAATTTTGACAATTCTGCTGGTCCGCACTTGCTCTCTCTCCCTCGGGACCTGTGGAATCCTGCACGGAAGCAGCATGAGAAGATACGACTCTTGCAGGATCGGCAGGAGCAGCAGGAGCCAGAGCAGGAGAAGGAGCAAGAGCAGACTAAGCAGCAACGAGAAGAGCAACGACAGACACAGCTGCAAGCAGTGGCAGGGGGAGAAATGGGACGGGCGATGCTGTGTTGGCAGCAGCAGATGCCAGAACCACAACGAGAAGCAGCAGCACAAGGAGAAGGACAGGCACGAGGACAAGAAGCAGAATCAGGAGTAGCAGGCCTAGGCGAACCGAAAGCATCACCAGCACTGCTGTTACCACCACCTCCGCCACTGCTACCACCACCCCAACCCCAAGCACGCATAGCATCACCGGGTTTACTCTCGGTAAGGGCAGCAATGGAGCAGCAGCATATCAGTGGCTCCAGTGCTGGAGCTTTCAAGACCCCCCAACAATCAAGCCACCATGCAAGTTCTGCAACCGCAGCTTCTTCTCTCTCTCACACTGCCCCCTCCTCTTCCCAACCCTCCTATTCTACCCCTCGCTCGGTACCCTCTAGACCACACCAAACCGCTGCTCCTACGCCTCCTTCCCATCCCGCACTCCTCTCTCTCACCTCCTCCGAGCCTCTCCCGCCGTGCCACCTGGCAACAGCCCATTCGCCGTTTCATCAGAGTGCTGTCAACGAGCCCCGCTCCCCCTTCCCTCTCTGCACGCGGCTACAGATGCCAGCAAACTTTTGGGGTGCTCCCACTGCTGCTCCAGTTGCTGTTGCACCTGCTGCTGTTCCCCCCCTTGCCACTGCCTCGCAAATCCTTCCACCCAACACCTCCGCTGCTCCTCCCCCTGCCCCTGCTCCCTCTCCTCCTTTTCCTCCTCCTCTTCCTCCTCCTGCCCCTCCTCCTGCCCCTCCCCCTGCCCCTCCTGCTCCCACCGCTACCACCATCACCACCACCGATCTCATCCCCATCTTCCCCTTCCAGAGCATATCCCTCGACGCACACACGCACGGGGAGTCCTCTGTCATGGAAAGCCAGTTCGGACTAACCACCACCCCCATGGACACATACCCTGCACGGCTGCTGCTGCAGGAGGGAGAACCTGAGGCGGAGTCGCAGCAGGTGTTTGCGCGAGAGGGCCCGGAGATCTCCTGGGGGGATGTGCTGGAGGCAGACTCGTGGGACGACATCTGAGTGTTGAGGGCGAGTTGGGGTTTCGAGGACTTTTAAGGCACCTCAACCGTGATCTTGCGAGGGGATGGGATGCTCTGGAGTGGGACTCGTGGGACGACATCCGAGTGCGGAGCGCAAATAGGCTTTTGAGGACTGTTGAGGAGCGTGGGAAGTGATCTCCTGGGGGGGTGTGCTGAAAGCAGACTCGTGGGATGGCCTCTGAGTGCGGGAGGCAATTTTCCGGGTGACATTTGACTCCTGTGTAAGGCTGAGAGGCCTGAAATAGTTACTAGTCGTCTCAACCCTCAACCCTCAACCAAGGGTGGTGGAGACTCTTTACCCAGATGTGCTGCTGGGTACGGCATGTGTTCATTGTGGAACAGGTGACTTGCAGCTGACGGCTTCGGTGTGAAAAGACAACCGTGCACGCACCACACGTGCGTGAGCAGTTGAGACAGGTCTGTCACCTGTGATGGGGAGTGAATAATGTCTGCTGCTGCAAGGCAACAGAACAGCTCAGCTCATGTTAGTGCCGCCAAGTGCGAGCAAAACACGCACCAGTTTGATCTATAGCCCTTCTCCACCCACCTGTATATTTCCAGAGTCCAGGGCCCCCAAGGGCTCCAAGCGTGGTGGTGTGTGTTTCTGAGGATAGATGTATCATTGTTTTGTTTGTCATTTTGGTACGTTGCCCAAGTCTTTGTTCCAAGCGTCAAAGCAGGCTCACTGTCAGCCTGACATTTCCCCGTGAACATTTTCAGGCCATGGAGCAAAAAGCAGAGCCCCAACAGCTACGGTATATTACCGTACCGTATCAGCGACACTACCGCACACCAATACTGGGAATATGCACCACCAGACAGAGGAGAGGAGGGGAGATAAGCAGGCACCACCAGTGTATCACGGACTGAACATTTGGCGTTACGGTACCATACTTCCTCAAGGCTTCTGAGGTCTAGGGTTTAGGGTTGGAAATACGGTAATGGACGAGGTTTTTATTCAGTCAGCAGCATGTGTTTGCAGGCACCTCAGCATGTGTTTACTGGCATTCCCTGAGAAACTAAGCAGGGAAGAAGCTAGTACCAAACAGGTCGCCTCTTATAGCCACTCGGAATATGCAAGGCCTAACAACACTGCACAAGTTTTAAGGCTGCCTCTAAGTCACCAACAGCCTTTTATTGCACGAGGTGACTCTTGAGTCGACTCAACATGGCGCCCTTCCCTGCCTTGCTCAACCCTGCTCCCTAATAGAGTCATTCTTTTGATTCTGACGATCTCTGAACCATGATTGTGTGCGACGTGTGAACCAGTCACGGGAGCCTCTTGCAACATGGTACCGTACATGCTTGGTCATCATGCGTGGCATGTTCTACTGTGCGCCTCCTCCTCCTCCCCCCGAGGAGGGTGGGCGTGCAAGAATGCTTTTCTTGCGGGTGAGCTTGTGAATGGTCTCCACTAACAGCCTGGGGGAGGAGGGGCGAGGCAGGGAGAAGAGGGGGAGGAGGGAGGGGAGGAGGGATGGGAGGAGGGATGGGAGGAGGGATGGGAGGAGGGATGGGAGGAGGGATAAGAGGAGGGACGGGAGGAGGGATGGGAGGAGGGATGGGAGGAGGGATGGGAGGAGGGATGGGAGGAGGGATGGGAGGAGGGATGGGAGGAGGGATGGGAGGAGGGACGAGGACGGAGGAGGGACGGGAGGAGGGACGGGAGGAGGGATGGAGGAGGGATGGGGGAGGGATGGGAGGAGGGATGGGAGGAGGGATGGGAGGTGAGAATGATCTTATTGCGGGTGTGCTTGTGAATGGTCTCCACTAGCCGGTTGAGAATGGCGGGGGAGGGACGGGGTGGAGGGGCGAGAGAGGGAGAAGAGCGGGGGGGAAGGAGGGATGGGAGGAGCGATGGGAGGAGGAATTGGTGCAGTGGAAGGCCAATGTGTGAATGGTTGCCTGGTGTGACAGAAAGAAAGGATGGGTGTGAATGGGATGCCATGTGGACAAGTGAAGCTTTCAAATGTGATGTCATGTAATGCCATTCCATGCCATGCCATGCCATCACATGCCATCACATGCAATCACATGCAATCCCATGCCATGCCACCACATGCCATGCCATGCCCCGTCCACTGTGCAAGCAAGGGAAGCACGCACCGTATGTTTATTGGCTTGGTGAGGTACCCATCCATACCGCACTGCCTGCACTTGGCCTCGTCACTGCTCACCACGGCAGGGGAAACGGAGAGAGCAGGTGGGAAGAGGCAGAGAGGGAGGGGGAGCGGAAAGGAAGAGGGAAATGGGGAGAAGTAAGCAGAGGCAGCACATACTTTCGTTTGAGGTTTCTCACACAAGGCCACGGAAGGGGGGCCGGAGCGAGAGTGATCGTGCAAGATCTAGGAGCATAGATGTGAGAGGCAGCGAGGCTTGACCACCATGCCCGTCTGTGTGTTGTGTGCTAAAGTGGACGAAAGTGCACTAAAAAAGACTCTCACCGGCACGTGTCTCTCCTAACATGATTCTCACCTGGCTAGTGCGTGTGCTGTGAGAGTCCCTTGGAGGCGTCTCAAAAGTCTTCTCACCTGGCTAGTGCGTGCGCTGTGAGAGCACAAATGATTGTGTGCCGCCCGTTCCTGGCCTCTGCCGCCCGGATCGTGCGAGAGTGGCGGTGTTGTAGCCATCCATTACAGGCATCTGCAGCTCACCAACCGCAACAGCGGCAGTGATGACAACGATGGCAGGGGAAGGCAGAGAGGGTGGAGGAGGAGAGTTGTGGATAGAATGTCATAGAAAAGCTGAGGGGACGGAAACCCGAGTGGACCGAACAGCCGCCTTGCGAGGGTGGCGCTCCCCGGTAATTTGGATGAGGCATGTGCACACAGGGAATCGTGGGAGGGAAAGAAGACGAAGAAGTGGGGTCGAGGGGGGGAAGGCATGGATACCTGACAGTCCATTAGCACCACATCGAACGCCTCTCCACCGCTACTGCTTCCTCTTGCCGCCCTACCCACGCCCCTCGGCCCCCCACGCGCTCCCCTCCTCCTCCCGCTACATCTGCTCCCCCACCACCACTCCCACCACTCCCATCCCACCCGCCTCTGCTCCTCGGCCGCCTACCCTCCCCATCCCCCTCCCCTCTCTCCCCCTCTCCCCACCTCCTCTCCCCGCTCCACTCGCAGCAGCAGCGGCCAGCCGGGCGTCTTCAGCGATCCAGCTGCTGGTAACCGCATCGACTGCCTGTTGCCCATCAGCCACCACCATCACCTCTGCTCCCAGTTTCTTCAGCAGCGACTGAGCCAGCTTCTGCAGAATAGCAGTGTCTTCCACGAGTAACACATGGTAACCGGCTAGAGGTTGTGCTTTGTCGAGTTTGCCCGGTGTGCTGCTGCTGCTGGTCGGAGTGGTGGTGCTTGCAGTGGTGGTAGGGGTGCTGGTTGTGGGTGTGGTGGTGGCGCTTTCTACTCCTGCTCCTCCTGCTCCTCCGCCTCCTGCTGATGGGGTAGTTGCAGTGGGTGTGAAGGAGCCTGCTGGAGAGGCCAAGGTCGACGGTGGTGTTTGCACCACTGCCGATGATGCTGCCACAGCTGCTGCTGCTGCAGACGATGCAGGCTCGCCCTTGGTGCTACTCCTCCCGCCTCCCACTAGTCCCAGAAGATCCTTCGCACTGCCCTTCCGACCAATACCAAACCTGCTCCTTCCAGCACCCTCATTCCCACCATCCTCCCCTCCTTCCCGACTCTCCCTTCCGCTCCCCTTCCTCACCATACTCCTCCCACTGCTCCCGCTGCTCCCACTGCTCCACCCACCCTGACCGCCCTCCCCACCCCCTCCCTCGCATCCTTCCCACTGCCTTTCCGCGACATGCTCCTGCTGCTGCTGCTGCCACCGCTGCTGCTGCTGCTCCCCAGCGACGACAGAAGGGAAGTAATATCCTTTTTACTGCCCTTGCGTGGAATCGAAGGGGGAATGGGGGACTTTTGGGAGGTATCCAAGGCAGGAGTGCCGGCAGGAGGGAAAGCGTCAGATTGCGGCGTGATGGGGGGGACGGTTGGGGATTTTTGAAGGGTGTCTGCCGCAGCAGAAGCGGCAGTAGTAGTGGTGGTGGTGGTGGGCGGGGAATGTGGGTGTTTGGATGATTCCGGAGCAGCGGCGGCAGCAGCAGGAGGGGGGGGTGTGCGAGGGAGGGGTGGGTGTGACGCTGGGTTGAGCCCAGGAGGATCCGAGTTGGGGGGAGAGCGGGTCGGCAAACGTGGGGGAGGTGAGGGAGGGCGTGGGGGAGAGGATGAGAGCAGGGGGAGCAGGAGCAGAGCCTAGCGTGATAGACCGCTGGCTTCGTAGGCCAGAGCCTGCTGCCGATCCCCCTCCTCCTTCTGCTCCTGCTCCTCCTGCTCCTCCCCTGTTGATGCTGCTGCTGCTGTTCCAAACAGACCCGTTCCAGTGGTAGGAGGCTCAGCAGCAGCAACACCACCACCACTAGCACAAGCAGCAGCAGCAGCAGAAGAAGGCGCGTCAGAGATGGGGGAGAAGGATGGTGAGGAGGTGTGGAGGGAGGAGAAGGAGAGGGAGGGGCAACTGAGGTGCACGTGAGGAGGGGAAGCATCGGATACACCATCAGAAGCAGCAGGAGCAGCAGAGAGTGAGGGAGCGGCAACAGATGATCCATCTAATGATCCTGATCCTGCCCCCCCTCCTGCTCCTGCCTTGGCTCCTGCTGCTGAAACAGCACCCCTCCCTCCTCCACCACCTTCCCTTGCCCTCTCCTGTTATCCCCCCCTCTCCCCCCCACCGACCCACCTGCCCCACGGCCGCCCTTCCCTCCTCCTCTCGCTTCTCCTGCCCCTCCACCTCCTCCTCCTATGCCTCCTCCTCCCCCACCACCAGTGATCCCACCACCTGCTGCTGCTCCCCCCTCCCCCGCCCCCTCTGTAAGAGCAGACAGGGAAATCCCAGCAGGTAGGGAGTGCATGGGGCGGAGTCCCCCCCCTCCCTTCCGAGACACGTGCAAGGGCGAGTGGTGCGCAGGCGTGGGGAGAGGCAGCAGCCTATTGCGACCCATCCCCCCCATTCCCCCCATGGTTCCCATGCCCCCCATGCCCCCCATGCCCATGCCGCCTGCTCCAAAGCTCCCCATTCCTCCAGACGCCCCTGCTGCTGGTCCTACACCCCATCCCAACCCAAACGTCTGCTGTTGCTGCTGCTGCAGCTGCTGCTGCTGGTACATCATCTGTTGCTGGAGCAGCAGCTGTCGCTGGTAACCAGTATTGTTACCACCAATACCAGCACCACCCATACCAGCAATACCAGCACCACCCATACCAGCAGCTCCGCCACTCCAGTGAGTGAGAGAAGCAAGCGGGTCTGGCGGCACAAGGCCGTAGGCAGCAGCAGCAGCAGCAGAGCGAGGAGCATTCGAGCCTGACTGGGGCCGGTCAGAGGAGTATTCCAACTGCCCCCCCATGCGCGGCATTTCTGAGCGAGACCGCTGCAGTGGAGGCAGATGGGATGGGGCTGCCATGCCCGCACCCATGCCCATGCCGATCCCCATGCCCATCCCCATGCCCATGCCCATACCTGTACCCATGCCCATGCCTATACCCGTGCCTGTTCCCAGCCCTGCTCCCATCCCCGAGCCTGCACTCGAGGCATGGTTCCACCTGCCGCCTCCTGCCGCACCCACACCTGCACCACCAGCACCAGCAGCAGCAGCAGCACCAGCAAAAGACGCCCTAGTGGTAGCAGCAGAGGGAGCACTACGGTTGACAGCCGAATGCCCCCACATGCCTACCCCCGGCCCCACTGCCAGCCCACCAGTTGAACCGTCAAACAGACTGCCCCCTCGACCACCCCCACCACCACCACCAGCACCTGCACCTGCATTACCAGCACCTACAGCGGCAGCAGCAGCAGCAGCGGCGGCGGCAGTGGAATCTCCAGCGTGACTATCAGGTGGTGAGGCCAGCAGCCCCTGAGTTAACACCGCGTCAAAGCTACTCCTCCGCCTGTGCTGCCCTGCTCCCGCCCCCACCCCCATCCCCATCCCCTGCCCCCCTCGCCCTGCTCCTGCTCCGCCTGCTGTGGACCTCCTCCCAGCCCTCCTCCCCCCCGCCCCAGCCCCTGCTGCCCCCGCGCTTGCCACTGCGCCTACCCCTGCAGAGACCCCAAAGCCCCCAGCAGCAGCAGCAGCAGCAGCAGCAGCAGCACTACCAGCAGAGGTACCAGCACTTGTAGCACCAGAGACTCCTGAGGAGGACTGAACAGGAGATGTGATGAGTGAGCGGAACGCAGCAGGCCCAGACCCTTCCCTCCCCAGCAATCCCCCTGGCCCCACTCCCCCTCCCGCTCCTCCCCCTGCTGCACCAAATGCACCAGTACCCCCTGTTCCTGGCCCAGGCACCCCCGGCAACCCCCTGTTAATAATCGACTCCCACACACTCCCCAAGCTAGGCCGGTTAATGGATAACCTTCCAGATACGTTTCCCACTCCTGCTGCAGAGCTGGAGAGAGCCGATGAATCTATGCTGAAATCGAGGGAAGCGTGCGAGTTGGGGACGAGGCGGGTGAACGAGGTGACATCGGAGAGAGAGGAGGTGAGGGGAGGGCCACCGGTGGTAGAGGAGGAGGAGGAGAAGATGCTACTGATGCTGCTGCCGATTCCGTTGCTGGTGCTGTTATTGTTAAGGGTGATAGTATGCGCTGTCCCGGTGCTGGTCGCATTGTTGCTGCTGTTGCTGCCGCCGTTGTTCTTGTTGCTGCTGCCGCTGATCGCGTCTACCTCAAAGCCCATGCCGCCGGCACCACCTGGTCCAGTAGTCCCCTCATCACCAGAAGCCGACGAAACAAGGCGGATCAACGCCGTGTGGAGATTGCGAAGGCGGGACGAGTGCAGCGGTCGAGAAGTCAGCACTGTATTCGGCTGCTGCTGCAGGAACCTCCTGATAACCGGGTTCACCCCGGGAGGCAGCAGCCACACCACCAGCAGGTTCTGGTTTGCCTTGCACCGCTTCCCTCGCAGCGTCTTCATCTCCTCACATAGCTTCGAAACCTCTGGGGGAACCTGCCGTGGGTTCCCACCACCAGCACCACCAGCACCAGCAGCAGCAGTGTTCCCACCAGCGGCACCACCCCCGTAACCCACGCCGCCTCCTCCTCCCACGGGTCTCCCCCACTCGTCCTCCACATAACCCTCTTCAAACCCGTCAAAGTTACCAGTGAAGGAAGGTATGAGAGCAGGCATGCCTGCCGAGGAAGCACCCACAGCCAGAGGGTCTAAGCCGCTGGTGTCCGCAGGTGCTGTGCATAGGTGCTTCCCAGAAGGCAGCAGCATCAGGTCTACCACCACTGCTATACAAGACACTTCCACCACTGCCGCTGCCGCTGCCGCTGCCGCTGCCGCTGCCGCTGCTGATGTTCCTGCTGAGCCCGTGGCTCCTGCGGCGGTTCCTGTCGCTGCTGCTGCGGCAGCTGCAGCCGCCATGCGAGCAGATAGCATCCCCCCGCCCGTGCTGCCGCTGCTGCTGCTCTTTTTCATCACTGGCTCCGGTTTAGCAGACAGGAAGGAAGAGAAAACGCCTCTCGCACCCCCTCCTGCTCCTCCTGCTCCTCCCCCTCCTCCTGCTGATGCCAAACGGCCGCCTGCAACCCCTCCGCCGTCCCCTCCCCCACCTCCCACCCCGCCGCCACCAGCAGAAGCAGCACCAGCAGCAACAGCGGAGCGTGACACCATCTCAAGGTTCCCACTCCGCGTACGTAACTTCATAGACAACCCGCCGGTCCCGCTCCCACCCCCATCACCCCCACTCCCACCACCACCACCAGCGGAACTAGCACTCCCACCATTGCGAGCACCAGAAGAAGCAGCAGCAGCGGAGGAGAGACCAGCAAAGTGCGCCGATACCGTCCCTGTCGTGGCCTCCCTTGCACTCCCCCCTGAGAGCTCCTCCAGCGGCAGAGCATCGTTTGGGTCCGGCACAGTGACAGAGAGAGGGGAGAGCGAGCGCAGCGCTCGCACCCTGCCACACGCGCACCAGTACTACCACCGCCGCCGGCACCGCCGCCGCTGCTGTCAGCAGTGGTGGAAGCCGGAGAGAGGGAGTTGGGGGAGTAGGCGGAGAGGGCAGTGAGCCCCTCTGAGCCTATGTGTATGGATCTGGAGCGAGGCACAGAAGACGGCCAGAAGCTCTCCAGTCCTCCCAGCCTGCCCCTCCCCCCGCTACTGCCACTCCTGCCGCCGTCACCACCGCCGCCGGTGCTGTTGCTGCTGCCGAGTCTCTGCACCTCCCCTGCTGCTGCTTCTGACTCGACTGCAGCGGCTGCTGCGGCAGCCGCAGCAGATGCAGCAGAAGCGGCGGCTGTGGCAGCGGCAGCAGCGGCAACAGCAGCTGGGGAGGTTACAAGTTCAGGGCTGCTGTGGAGAGACACATGCCTGCATGAGAAGCCTGCAGCAAGGCTTGAGCCCCTGCTAGCCGTGCTGCTGCTGACGGTCCACTCACACCCGCCGTTCCTGCCACACCACCACCACCACCACTCCTTGTCGACCCTCCGCCCACCCCTGCCCCAGCCCCTACACCTCCCGCTCCTCCTCCTCCCACTCCCCCCGTTCCCCCTCCTCCTCCCCCTCCTCGTCCTGCTCTGTCTGCTGAGACGGTTCGAATGGCAGCAGGAGCAGAGTCGGTGCTACTACTACTAAGCCCCGGCCCAGCCAAGTGGGGAGAGGTTGACCGGAACGCCGGGGCAGTGGCAGCAGCAGGAGAGAACGCCAGAGCAGCAGCAGCACCTGTGGCAGTTCCAGCAGCAGAGGGGATTGCAGAGCCCGCAGTGGCAACGCCGCGAGGGGTGGCAGTCCGGGATTGCACTGCACTAGCACTGGCAGAAGGAGCAGCACTCACGCTCCCACGCCCACCCGCCCCACCCTGCCCCGACCGGGTGCTCCCACTCCCAGTCCCAGAGGCAACAGCAGGCATTGCGGATGCATGCAGGACGTAGCTAAGGCTAGGGAAGATACTATCCCACGACCGCACTTGCTTTACTGCAAGTCCCTGCCCTTCGAACCAGCAAGAGGCCACGGCTTTCCCAGGGCACTCCGACATGGCTAGTAGCACATGCCACTTCAGCCTCACTCCGCCTCCTGCCCCGCTCCTCCCGCTCCTCCCGCCCCCGCTCCTCCGATTCCACCGGTCAAATCCTGCGTCCCATCGAGTAGCGAACTGTGGGTGACTCTCTGCAGAGGCACGCTTAGCTGCTGCCCTGCTCCTCCTCCTCCTCCTCCTCCTCCTCCGCCTCCTCCTCCCACCCCTCCGGCTACTGCCATTCCTGACCCGGCTCGATTCAACCCGGTCCAAGCAGCACCCAGGTCGTTGCTACCGGGAGCAAGAGTGCCAGACATGCCGAGAAAAGCGCGTAAACCACTAAGTCCCGAAACGGCAGAGCTGCCTCCTATGGTGGAGGAGGAACGACCTGGCCCACTGCCCCCCATACCGCCAGCACCCCAATCAGATGGACTCTCCGCCTCTCCCTCCTCCCCTCCCGCTCCCACTCCCGCTCCCGCCCCCTCTCCTCCTCCTCCGCCGCTCTCCCCGCCGGTTGCAGCATCGGCAGCAGGGGGAGCGGAGGCCACAGCCATTACCCCCCCCTCAGGGCCTGACGTCACACTGGCTGAGTCCGTGTCTTGGATCAACGGAATGCCAGAGCCATACCTATGAGAGGGGCAGAGAGAAGAGGGGGGAGAAGTGGGGGAGAGAGTGGAAGTTGAGGAGGAAAGGTGTTGGTATGCGGAAGGGCGCGGTGGGCAGGGAGATTGAAAGTGTGTGCGAGGCACAGAGAGGGCAAGGGATGGCTATAAAGGCGAGGGATGACTATAAAGGCGAGGTAATGGGAAGGAGAGCAGAGGTTGTGAGGGGACAGGATGGGAAGGGGATGGGAGTATGGGGGTGAACGAAGAATAGATACGCAGGGAACAAAGTAGACAATAATATTGTTTAGAAGAGAAAGACGCAGACCCTCCCTTCTCTTTTCCCTTCCCCTCCCCCTCCCCCTCCCCCTCCCCCTCCCCCTCCCTTTCCCTTCCCCTTCTCCTCCCCGTCCCTCTTCCCCTTCCCATTCCCTGTTTCCCCTTCCCTTCTCCCACCCTTCCCCCTCCCCTTCCGCGTCCAACTCCCCCTCCCCCTTCCCCACACGCACCTAGCAGGCCCCCCAAGTCCAGGCAGCGGCAGCTGCAGCAGCGGCGGTGCAGGCGGGGGGGGCGGGGGGATCTTCAACCGGATATGGAACCGCATCAGCGTCCCCTGCTCGTCCTTATCCCCCACCGCAATCCCCCCTCCCATCAGCTCCACCAACCCGCGCACAATATACAACCCCAGGCCGGACCCTCCATGCGTGCGTGTGGACGACGCATCAACCTGAACAAAGCTCCCAAACACCTGCTCTCTCTTGTCTACGGGAATCCCACACCCTGTATCGTCCACTTCAAATACCAACACCACCTCCTCCTCCTCCACCTCCACTGCACCGCCTCCCGCCCCCACCCCCGGACCCATCCCTCCAGCTTCCAGTTTAAACCCGCTCACTGAACCAGCCATGCTTCTCCTCCTCCCGCCTCCGCCCCCCCGCGCGCCGCCGCTCCCTCCCATTGCCCCCCACGGCCGTCCACTAGACGAGACCTGGAGACTGGACCAGCTATACCCTACCCCAGACTCAGTCCGTCTGCTAGTGAGAGGACCAGCAAGCGCAGACATGGGGACGAGCGGAGGGCCGTTGAGGAGGCTCGGAGTTGTGGACATGGAGGGCCGGAGGAAGGTGCTGGAGTGGTGTGTGCGGGGGGCTGCTGCGGCGGCTGCAGCAGCAGAGGAGGCGGCGGAGTGGCGGTTGCCTGGGAGAGAGGCTGTGGTGGAGGAGGAGTGGGTGGTGGTGAAGGGGAGGGCGGCTCCTATACCAAAGAAGGACAGAGGGTCCTCTGCTAGCGGCTGGGGGAAAGAGGGGGAGTGGGGGAGAGGGAAGAGTCGGGAGAGTAGGGGGGAATGGGGAGGGAGTGGAGAAAGAGAGGGAGTGGAGGTTCGGAGTGGGAGGGAGGAGATAAGGCAGATGGATCGGGGGTCTCTCACTGTTCTCACGCGCCCCCTCTCAGTCCCTCTCGCACAGCACTCATCAGTCAGCAGAGACTATCTGCTCACACAGAAATGCACATGCGCACGAGCCCACTTGCTCCCCACCCACCCACGCACACTCAAATATGTGCTTTGAGTCGACTCTCGGGAACACACCTGCTTGCTCTCCACCCATGCGCGCACCACAATGTGCCCCTTCACTGTGAACTTCACTGAATTCGCCAGCAGGTTCGTCAGCACCTGCCGGAACCGCCCTGCATCGCCTATTACCACCAGGGGGAAGTCGTCTGGGGCAGGCGGAAGGAAGAGAGGGGTAGAGGGAAGGCAGGGCGGAGGAGGGGAGACAGACAGTAGCCGGAGGGTGGGGAGGAGGGGGGGGGAGGGGGAGGAGGGGGAGGAGAGGGGAACGAGAACGGGATGCAACGGGGGAGATATGAGGGGCGAGCTGGTTTTAGAGAATTCTTAAAAAAAACATTCCAACAGGGGAGATATGAGGGGCGAGGGGAAGTGGTGGCTGCGAGAGGGATGACTGATTCTCAAAGACCACCCACCAGGGGGTAAGTTGTTCGGGGGGCGAGGGGAGGGGGGGATGGGTGGAAGTGAGCTGGTTGGTTCTGTGAATCAAAATGTTGGAAAACCCAATCAGTGGCACGGCACGGGAGAGCACGCACCGGAGACGTCTAGAGCGATGTCAATGTCGTGGGGGATGCAGTGCACTGAGAAGAGATCCACGAGCGCCTCTAGCTCCTCCAGTATGTGGAACGGCGCCACTGCCAGCTCCAACACCCCCGACTCCACCTGCACACGACAGAGAGAACAAAAAGTGGGGCACGAAAGACATATTCAGGACAAACCAGGAAAGAAGAGGGGTTGGGATGGGGAGGGTGGTGAGTGGGGGGGTAGGAGTGGGGTGTGCTTCGCGGCGCCTCAGGAAGAGGAACACTTGGAAACAGGCACGAAGGGGGCGGGTGGGTGTGGGGGCAGTGTGTCTGCAGGGTGAGGTTTGGGTCAGGCTTGCAGTGCAGTCCACGCCACATGCCACGAGTGCCAGCAGCCCCTACCCCTCTCCCACCGCACACCCACACCTTCCCCCTTCATTCATTTCTCTCACATGGCTGATGTCCAGCACGTTGTTGACGAGCGCCAGCAGCCCCCCGGCACAGCGGCGGATCTGAGCCACCATGACCTCCTGCTCCTCTGACAGGGCCTCGCATGACAGCAGGTCCAACAGCCCGATGATGCCCGCTATGGGCGTGCGCAACTCGTGGCTGTGATGTGTTGGGGAGTTGGCGGAGTGTTGGAGTGTTGGTGAGGGTTGGTTGGGTGTACAGATGGGAAGGCGGAAGTGTGAGAAGGAGAAGGCAGGGTGCATGAGGAAGGAAGGGTGTGTGTAGTGTAGGGCACTAGTCTTGGAAATTCTCAGAAGCAGGGGGGACAGCATAGAGCGAGAGAGCGGTGACATGAATCTAAAATCCCTTGCGTGTTTGCTCTAGAAGGGACTTTTTCTCAAGTCTCTACTGTAGCATTTTTTCACTGGCTACCTCCAACCACTCAAACATTCTCCCCTTCCTCCTCCCTCCCCTCGTCCTGTCACTGCGTTTAGCTCTCCTCTGCCCTCGCACCCCTGCCCTTTCTATCCTGCTCACTCTCGTCTTCCCCTCCTCTCCTTACTGATCCACGACCACTGCTCTCTCGCGCGCACCTCATGTTGGCGAGGAACTGGCTCTTGAAGTTGCTCGACTTCTCTGCCCTCACTCACTTCCCTCAACCAGCTGCTTCAGAACCGAATTCCGACGCGCCTCAAACGTGCGCTAACAACCCCCCACTGAGAGGTGTGCCTTTCAAAGCAGCACAGCACAGCACAGACAGGCGCACCTCATGTTGGCGAGGAACTGGCTCTTGAAGTTGCTCGACTTCTCCGCACGGTCCTTGGCAGTTAGTTGCCGAATGAGCTCCTGTGAGAGAGGGCAGAGGGAGAAGAGGGGAGGGGGGAGCGTGGCAGGATGGCGGGAGGGACGGGGTAGGACAGTTGCTCGACTTCTCCGCTCGGTCCTTGGCTGTCAGCCGCCGAATGAGCTCCTGTTACAAGGGATAGAGGAGATGGCGGAGGGGGTGGGGGAACGGGAAAGGGGGAGGAATGAGGAAGGACGGCGGAGAGGAGGGTTTCTGAGACATTTGTAAACTCTGCACGGTCCTTGGCTGTTAGGTGGCTGTTAGCTGGCTGTTAGCTGGCTGTTAGCTGGCTGTTAGCTGCTGAATGAGCTCCTGAGAAAGGGGGAAAAACGGGAGGAGTGGAGGAAGGGAACGGCGGGACAGGGATGGCGCAGGAATGAGAGAGAGGGGCATGGGTGGGAGAGATGGAAGTGAAGAGGGCACATGTATCTAGTCCAGGACACAGGCCCAGGGCAAGAAACTTGGGTTTTGACTTCTTAAGGCTAGCAACAATTGGCCTCTTCTATTCCACACTCTCCCTTCCCACGCATGAGTTACCCTACTAGACCGAGAAAAGAGAGAGAACTCCATGAGCTTACTTATGCCGCACGCACGCCAGCGGCATGGGGCAGCACAGCACCACCGCACTGCCCACTGCACCACACTGCACCGCACCGCACCCACCTGCTTGAGTTCCCACTCGACGTTGATGCGCGAGGTCATCTTGAGGATGAGCAGGCAGCCGGCGAGCAGCAGCCCCAGCGACATGGCAAAGCACGACCACACCGTCACCGTGCTGCCCGTCTCTATCGCCCCCATGATGCTGCGCCGCGGTATCACCGCCACCACCACCTGGCAAGGAGAGGGCAAAGGGTAAAGGGCAAAGGGCAAGGTGCAGTGCAGTGCCAACGGGGTGGAGGGCAGGGCAGATGTTCAGTGGGGTGGGCAGTGGGGTGGGGGCAGAGGGGTGGACGGCAGAGGGGTGGACGGCAGAGGGGTGGGGGCAGATGTTTAAGAGCCAACTTGGTTTGACTTGCTGCTATAGTCCCGCTGTGCTGGGAGGTGTCAATGTCATTCACTTTCAACCACCCACATCTCCAACCTTTTCCCCCTTCCCTAGTTTCCCCCCTTTCCCCCTTCCTTACTCCCCCACCCTCCTTTCTCCCCCTCCGTCCCCCCTCTCACCAGCTGAAGGTCATCAAACAGGGGCGAGGAGAGCGGACAGCTGTCGACATAGTACTGGCTGTCGGGCGCCTCGGGATTGCCGCTGACGCGGTCCGAGAACGTGCACGCGCGCAGCAGGTCCTGCATGGAGAAGGACGCTTCCAGGAAGCGTGCGGCCATGGCGAGGAGGGCGTTGGTGGACTGTGAGGGGCTGGAGTAGAGGGAGCTGTTGGCGGCAGAGGAGGCAATCACGCGGGCATCACTGCCATTGAACCTGAGGAGAGGGAGAAGGTGGGGGGTCGGGGAGGGGAGGGGAGTGGTAGGGGGGATGCACATGGGGCTGGAGTAGAGAGAGCTGTTGGTGGCCGAGGAGGCAATCACGCGCGCGTGTTGCTGCTGTTCAGCCTGAGAATTGCGTGTTTCGCAACACAGAGCAGCACTCACCAACACACCACACACACACCAACACACACACACACACACACACACACACACCACACACACACACACACACACACACCACACACACACCACGCTCACCAACACACCACACACTCACCAACACACCACACACACACCACTCGCATTCGCCCACTCACCACACGACATAGAGCAGCCCATCCAGCAGATCCAGCTGCTCAATAAACCGGTGAACCCCCTCCAGAGGCTGAGCCACACCCGCTATCCCCGCATACCCCAGCGAGCCCGCCCCAGGCGTCACCGCCCCCTCCCCGCCCTGCCCTGTCTCCCCCCCCTGGAGTTGCACTCCCCCTATGGGGGCGACGGCCCCCGGGGGAGAGGAGGTGGAGGAGATGGCGGCGAGCAGCAGGGTGCTGGGAGCGACGGTAGCAAAGGCAAAGATCATGGGCGGGGTGTCATTGGTTACTTGCGCCACCGCCCACTCCACCTGGGATGCGGGAGAGGAGAGGGGGGGAAGGGAGGGGAGGCGGGGAAGAGGGGGGGAAGGAGTCTTTTGAGTTGACCCTAAAGGCAGCAGGGTGCTGGGGGCGACGGTTGCAAAGGCAAAGATCATGGGCGGGGGGGTGTCGTTGGTTACTTGTGCCACCGCCCACTCCACCTGGGATGCGGGAGGGGAAAAGGAGTCGGAGAGGAAACAGCTTATAGCACGTTTCAAAGATGATGGGTGGGAGTCGTCGGTGTGTTTTTACCACTTCTTGTGTTGTGTGGGTGCAAGAGTTTTGGATATGTGGTAGGGAGGGAAGGGCGGGCAGCGGGGGCAGCGAGGGCAGGAGGAGGGGCAGTGGGAAGGTGAGTAAGGTAAGGTAGATCATGTGCGTGCATGTCCCGTGTGTGTATGTGTATGTTTGCATGTGCACATGCGCATGTGCACATGCGCATGTGCACCCATTGAGACTGAATGCGAGCGTAGTGCTGCCGTTCATGCTGTACACACTGCAGTGCAGCACCGTTCAGGGACAATACAAGAGCTCTTGAATTTTGACACTCTACTTACAAGAGCAGGGTGAGTAAGAGTGTCACTCACTCACCTGGTGAGCGGGAGGGGGTGAGGTCGGCCACACGTCCGTGACTGCAGTGCCGTTGAGACTGTATGTTAAGGGACAGGGCATTCATGTTTGAGATCTGAGACGTGTCAAGGGCGGTGAGAGTCTCACTCACTCACTCACTCACTCACTCACTCACTCACCTGGTGTGCAGGAGGCGGTGAGGTCGGCCACACGTCCGTGACTGCAGTGCCGTTGAGACTGTAGGTGGTGTTGCTCAGAGATAGTGCTGTTGGGCCAATCACAGGCTGACAAGTGGCACCGGGGGCGCAAGGAGCAGAACAGAGGGGAAGCGGCACGCGCATGGGCAGGGGTAGGGGCAGGGACGAGGAAGAGGCAGAATTAGGGATTTTTGACAAAAGCAGCAGTTAAGCACAGAGCTTGTTGTAGCCACACAGTTCGAAGCTCCAACAATAGAGCAACTGCTGATTGCCTTAGGGTACATTGGGGGCACTGGTCAGAACCTCTGGTCAAACCTATGGTCAACCGAAATCATGCCTATTTCTTACCAATTGTGCTAATTGTAAGGCTTTCTACAGTGTTGACCAGAGGATTTCCCAGAGGTTTGCCCAGTGCCCAGAATGTACCCTTAGCAGACAGATTGCACACGGGAAAGGAGATGGGAGAGGGCGGAGCAAGGGCAAGAGCAGCAAGTGCCCCACCTTGGTCTCGATTCACACACCCGTGCTGTGAATTTTCCACCTCTTCTGCACCGTCCACCTCAAAGCACCACCCAGCAGGACCTCTCAGCACCTCCCAGCACCTCCCAGCACCCCTAACCCCCACCTGAGAGGTAAAGTTCTGTGCCTTGGTGAGCGAGACGTGGTGATGGGGGTGGGTGCTGTAGATGCAACCCCCCATCCCCCCAGCCTCCACCTCCCCCAGCCCCCACCTTCCCCAGCCCCCACCTTCCCCAGCCCTCACCTTCCCCAGCCCCCACCTTCCCCAGCCCCCACCTTCCCCAGCCCCCACCTTCCCCAGCCCCCACCTTCCCCAGCCCCCACCTTCCCCAGCCCCCACCTTCCCCAGCCCCCACCTTCCCCAGCCCCCACCTTCCCCAGCCCCCTGCACCCCTCATATCCCTGCAGGCTGCATTCCTCCACCTCCCCCCACACCTCCCGCCCACCTGCGAGATGAAGTTCTGCGCCTTGATGAGCGAGACGTGGTGGTGGGGGTGGGTGCTGTAGATGCACCCCCCACCTCCCCCCAGTCCCCACCTTCCCCACCCCCCTGCATCCCCCATCCCATATCCCTGCATCCCCAACCTCTCCCCCCACAGCTCTCACCTGGGAGGTGAAGTTCTGTGCCTTGGTGAGCGAGATGTGGTGGTGCGGATGGGTGCTGTAGATGCAGAAGCGTTGCACTGCGGTGGAGGCGTAGCTCATGAAGAGCCCATTCACCGACCCAAAGAACACCGACGATACCCGCGCCTCGTTCGATGCATACACTGCCCATGTTATCTCCCGCACCTGCAGGCGCAGGGAGGATGGGGAAGGGTGGGGAGGGGTTGGCAGGGGTGGGGAGGGGCGGACGTGGGGGTTGGAGAGATGTTGAGGTGCCACACAGTCATCTCCCGCACCAGTGGGGAGCAGTTGGAAGGGGTGGAGGAATGATGTGGTGGTGGGGGTGGGTGCTGTAGATGCAGAAGCGCTGCACTGCGGTGGAGGCGTAGCTCATGAAGAGCCCATTCACCGACCCAAAGAACACTGATGACACCCGCGCCTCGTTCGATGCATACACTGCCCATGTTATCTCCCGCACCTGCGGGCGCAGGGAGGGGCGGAGAGAGGTGGGAAGGGGCGGAGATGGGCGAAAGAGGGGTGTTGACTAAGCTCCACAAGGCTCCTCCAGTCAATGTCCACATGTCCCTCTTGCACCGTGCCATGCGCCGCCCTCTCCTGTGCCTCCAGGCCCGCCTGCAGCACAGCCTTTCAGCCGCCTCACAAAGCCCTTTTCGAAACACCTCAAATCCTCACACGCGCCTCATCCCCACCATTCCGCTCCCCCTTATGCATCCCCCCCTCTCCCCCCCTCTCCCTCCCTCTCCTCCCCCCCCCCCTCTCCCCCCTGCTCCATACAGTGGTGTTGACTAAACTCCAGTCGAGGTCCACATGTCCCTCGTGCACCGTGCCCTGTGTTCTCTCCTGCGCCTCCAGGCCCGCCTGCAGCACGGCAGCGTACGTGAGAGACACGTTGCGCGTGCCCTCCACTATGCTCCCCACGCGCTCCTGCGTGCGCATCAGCAGCTGCTTGCGGTAGTTCATTGTCAGAGTCTGGTGGGTGGGGGGGAAGGGAAGGGGAAGGGGGGAAGAGAGCAAGAGGGGAAGAGGAGGGAGCGATTGCGTTTGAGAATGCCCAGTGCTCCTGCGTGCACATCAGCAGCTGCTTGCAGTAGTTCATTGTCAGGGTCTGAAGGAAAGGCCGGGGAGAAGGTGATTGGGTGGGATTACTTGTTGCCTCTGAAGGAAGGGGGCCTCCTGGTCCTGTTTCTTGCTCACACACTCTCTAGCACACACGCACTTGCTTCTCCCTCACTATCTTTCCGCACACACTCTCCCTCTCTACTTTTCTCGCTCTCCCTCGCTCTCTCTCACATAATCACACCTGTACTGAGTTGTTGTAGTAGGAGCTTGTGAGGAGCCATGTGAAGAAGGTGAGGAGAAAGATGATCACTGCCACTAGCAGCTGCATACATGCATGCAGATGCAGACATGCACACATGCACACATGCAGAGATGTAATGCACCCTTGCACCCATGCACCCATGCAGACATGCACCCATGCAGACCCATGACCCCATGAAACCATGCACGTATGCAGCACACCCATGCATGAAGTGTACACACCCAAGCCATGCACGTACGGCCACCATGCTCACATGACAGGAAACAGAGCCATGCTCAATTGCCACCAGCACCACATGCGCAAAGAGTCAGGCAGGAGATGGGATGGAACGTGAGGAGGAGGCAGGGGGAGGAACCAAAAATGAAGAGAAGAAGAGGGGCTAAAGGGAAGAAGAGAGGAATGGATTGGAGAAAAGGAAGGAAGGAAGGAAGGAAAAGGAGGCCAGGAGGAAAATCAGCCTCAGGACCTTCCCACACCATGAAATGCCATCCAAAGTGCCTTCCATTAATGCAGAATCGACCCAACGGCGAGATCTACCCGTCTCAGCTGGTGCTTTTGAGTACATACTTCTTTTCCTCTCTCCCTCACCCTCCCCTTTTCATGAAGCGCCTCAAAAGTCCCCCAAGCCCCACTCCTTCCCCCATAACTTTCCTCCATACATCACACGCACAGGCAAAGCTGTGTGTTCAGGTGCGCTTGCGCGTACACACGCACACACACATAACATTACACTCCATGCGGCATTCAATCCGCTTATCGTCCTCTCGATTCCCTTCCCCTTTCCCCCTCCCCCGCACCATGGCTGCAAGACGGTAGACGAGAATGGGGTTGCGCACGCGCGGGCAGGGGCACCACGACGGCCAGAACCACGGCCCGGGCATCTCCCCCGCGCCCTCCTCCCATTCCCCCTCCCCCTCCGCCACACTCCCCTCCGCGGGCCCCCCCTGCGACCCCTGCAGCTGGCTCGAAAGGTCCACTAACACGTCATCGAGCGCGACCCGTTTCCCGCCCTTGCCCGCGCTGCTTCCGCGCCCGTACCCCTGCCCGTGCCCTCCGCCTTCCCCCTGGTGCGGGTAGTGCTGCGCGTGGGCGGAGCGGCGGCGGTAGGGGTTGCTGTAATTGTCCGTTTGCGCCCACCATGCGCTGCGAGAAGAAGCGGGAACAGCGGCGGAGCGGGAATTGGTGGTGCAGAGAAGGGGAAGAAAGGTTTGAGTCGACCGGGCGGAAAAGGGTAGGCGGAACACCGTGGGCGGAACGGGAAAATGGTGGAATCCGGGGAGAGCGTACGGGGAGGGCAACACGGCGGACAAGAAAAAAGGCGAGGCGTGGAGAGCAGAATTAGGGCAGTCGAATCGGCTGAAAATGCATGGGATGCATGAGATTCATGGGATGAGTGGGACCGAAACAGGAAACGCCGGCAGGAAACGCCGGCAGGAAACGTTTTCGGAAACGGAAGGGACGCATGGAAAAGGTTTGTTTCGGCTCTCGAGTTGACTCACAATACGCAACTACGAGCGGGCGGGACGCTCGGCAAAGCATCACCCGAACCAAAGGGCAGGTTAATCGGCACCCCCGTCTTGAAGTCGACTTTTCAGCGTTGACGTATGTGCGTGATGTGAACGTGTGTGCTTTGCGTCGCGGGTTGTACCTGGTGGAGGCTCGACTGAAAGAAACAGCGGACTGCGCTACGCTGCCTTCCGCTATCGACAGCTCCTCATCAGAATACGTCCGGTCTGAGTAGTACTCGCTATTGTCGCCCTCGCTACCGGCATCGTCGCGCCTCCGCCTTCTGCCCGTCACCAACCGCCGCGCTCCGGAAACTAGAGACTTCCACGCGGCTGCTCTGCGCCAGCCAGTACCAGATTTCCAGCCGCGACGGTCGCCGTGATCGCCGCTGTGATCGTCGCCGTGATCGCTGGCGTAGGAGTCGCTATAGGGCCCCCGGCTCGCGTCATCGCTCATGTCATCTACGCTGACGTCAGCGTCCATGGCGGTCTCGCCTCCTTGGGACCGTCCTAATGGGCTTACATATTAAGTTATGGAGCAATGAGCTAACCTAGCTTCCACGCCTATCCGTCGTGTATCGTGTTGGTATTTGAGGTGCAACTGACCTAAACGGGACTCAATCAGCAAGCATCCGACCTTGGGCGGGTTCCAAAGAGTACGTCCTAATGCGGTTTAAACAGGTTTTAATTTATTTCAGAACGGTACAAACTAAACAACAGATGGTTGAGTGGTGCTTCTGCGAATGCTTGCATTGTTGGGCTGGACCTGCCCTTACGAACCAAGAAGTGAGTGTGGTTTGACAGGAGACCACCACCAACCAAAACAGCACGAAGCTGACATCTATTGGCTGGAAAATCCCACCTTCGGTGCGGACCTTCGGTGCTTGCGAGCAATAGAAAATCAGGCAGGAATAGGCTGCCAGCCAGCCAGTCAGAACTGTGGTTGGGGAGAGGCAAGGGTTTTGTCCTGTCTGTCCTGCCTCCACAAGCAGTTGTTACAGCACGTATCACCACGAGGTCAGATGTGTAAAAAAACGGTTGCAGGCAATATCCGTTGCCCCCAGCACAATGTACGGTCGGTGCTCATTTCAAGAACACCAGGTAGGCGGGCGGCATGTGAGTGAAACGAGTTTAAAGCATTCGCCACATTCGCCCTTGTCGCCACGGGCAAAAATGTGATTGTAAAATGAAATCGGAATGCAAAACGAGTACAAGGGTTTAAGTTCGTAACCAGGTAAACAATTCTGATGACAGGCAGCCGTTGTTGTTTATGAACTGTAGATGTTTTTCTTCCTCGACTTGGTGACTGTACCCCGAAATCAGCACAATCACCACTCACAGGAAAAACGTTCGCGAGTGACTGATTCTCTAATTGTGTGAACAAATTTTTGTGATAGGCTGAGCATCGACTGTACACAAAACTGCGTTCTGAAATTATGGAATCTGTAACAGCACCTGCGCTGAAGGAATTTGGGCAGCTGAGATCAAAATCCATCAACAGGCAATCAAGCGGGACAGCACTGTGCCCCTCCCTCTGTGTTGTGTACAGTTACTGCCGGTGAGCGATTCGATTGGAGAGGGACGTCTTCGCAATGTGGGGGCCGAGCAGATGCCGATACGCCTTCCATCCGCCAACGGTGTAACCAAGGCCGGGTTTGGCAGGCATAAAAAAGGGGGGCGAGGGGGATGGGCTACAGTGAACCGACCACCCTGGAACCTTCTCTGATAAGCGCGTGAAAGGCTATCAAGGCTCGATATAAGCGGACTACGCCGAACCTAACAATAATGGAATGCCAACCAAACACCCCTTTTTTTGGAGGCGTTTTCAACCGCCGGAATCTACACCCAACCCATTTTCTCTGGCAAAGTGCCCATTTTCCGATCCCCCGCACCATGCGGCCTCGAGGCCCCGCACCATGCGGGGTATCAGTGATTCGGGGCAATTAAAAGTGACTGGTCAAATATGCCAGCCAATCACATGATCACGCGATCGATCATAGCAACTGCCTCCCATCTTCTGCGAAACCCTAAATGTCGATTGATGCCATCAATCTACACCCAAATAATGCCAACCAAACACTCAACCCCTTTTTTTCCGAATGTGCTCTGCAGCTACGATTTGACTTCGAAGCTGTTTCGTGAAATGCCCAGGCGGCATTTTTTGGGGGCCCGTTAAAAATACCCATTATGGCCATAATGGCCATAATGCCTGCCAAACCCGGCCCAAGGTAGGGCCGAAGCAGATGCCAAGACGTACGGCGGTGCGTTTGACAAGCGCAAATAGTCACGTAGGCCGGGTTTGGCAGGCATAAAAAAAGGGGGCGAGGGGGATGGGCTACAGTGAACCGACCACCCTAGAACCTTCTCTGATAAGCGCGTGAAAGGCTATTGTTACGAATAGTAATAGTTGATATTACTGTGCACTCCTCACCGCAGCAAAGAGAAGCACGCAGTAACGAGAATGAACGCGAAGCGTCAGACGGTTAGAATTGACTCGAAGCGTCGGACAGTTGGGACGCATCTGGACCGTCGGAAGCAGACGGCATCGGGCAGCTTCAGGCAAGGTGATGTTTTTGGCGGGAACAGTTACGAAACTGTACGCGCCGCACGGTTGGGAATGAATTTGAATAAGGGAATGTACCCCTTAGAGTACATGGCTAGTTAGGTCGTTTCGTATTCCCTTGTACTCTTATTTATATCATTTTGTTTGCATGTTTTTATCATCTCAAGCATTTACATTCACTCTGCTATTGAGGTCAAGGGCCCACCAACTATTTCACTACGTGCGAAACCTTCCTGGGCAGATCCCGGGCTACGATCAATTTCTGATCGCAGCATGGTATGAGAGCGGCTCAGGAATCCTTCGCACTGCCACTCCCGAACATTGCGACATTCAGAAAGTGGCGTCCGGCACACGCTCACGAGTGAAGATGGCCGGAGGATCTGGTGGTCAGACTAATCTGACGGCTGAAGCGCAACCCAATCCGGCTGCGACAAGCGAGAACACGACGACAATCAACTCCGAAGCTGTCGCACAACTTCTTCAGCGACTCACCAGCTTGGAGCAAGGGCTCCAAACATTGCGGAATGGCGATGCGGGAACATCCTCGCAACCATCTCAACCGGCCCCGACTGGCCAGAACGCCACCCCGCAAACTTTCTCCCTCGACACCAATGGCTCAACCCCCAAGACTCCCCGTCCCAGTGAAGAGGCAATTCTCTCCGCTCAATCAAGGTTTCTCAGCATATCAAAAATAAAGACAAGTACCTGTTTTGACGGCAGAGACTTTTACACCTGGAGCTTCGAGCTAAAGCTCTTGCTTCAGAACGCCCAGATCTTCCACTATTTTGACGGGAGCTACGCGGAGCCTGCTGAGGACACCGACGACGCCAAGGCGCGGTATTACAACGAGTCGCTGATGGCGTACGGGGTGCTCCTGCGGAATATGTCGGCGGCGGAGCAGCTCAACATTCGTTCATACAAGACTACAGCTGCTCCAGCCCTTACGGGGGTCAACAATTACCTGACACCTGACAGGAGTCTACCAGCCCAAGGACTCTGTCTCTTCGAGCCGACTACTCCAGGAACTCCTGGAAACCAAGATGACCGCGGGGGAGAAGGTCAACAATTACCTTAACCGTTGTCGGAGCCTTCGCGATCAAATCGTGAAGTTGGGAAGCACGATTTCAGAAGAAATCTTCGTCAACATTGTGCTTCAAGGGCTCGACCCAGAGTGGCGGCCCTGCAAGGCGCTTCTCCGACAGCAGGGGGTCATCTCGGAGGCCGCCCTTTGCGCCGCCCTTCTCGTCGAACAGAGGGATATGGATCAGCAGCGACCAGCGCCGCGACGAGAACGCGAACGGCTCGCCTTCTACGCCGACAACACTGAAGAGCGAAAGCCACGGCGCCTCTACTGCAAAATCTGCAGAAATTTCGGGCATCTGGCGGATCGATGCAAGAACCGATCACGCCCTCGCCAGACCAATCCGAGCACCTGGTCCGGCCGTCAAGACGCACGAGGCGACGTGCGTCCAGCCCAGGGGTATCAGCCCCCTCCCGCGCGCAACCTGAACCCAGCGGTTCAGCATCAGCAGCAGCAGCCGTCATCGACTGCCCCAGTTCGCAACGTCATGAGCAGCATGGCCATGACAGGCGAATCGCGTCGTCGCCGCGTTCGCTCACCGTCACCTGAGCCGGCACCGCACCCGATTGGCGCGTTCACCAACAACAACCCGTTTAGCCCGCGCCACGATTTCACCGACGACGACGACCAAGACTGGAATCTTCCAGTTCCGCTGCTTGAAAGTCCCCCGCACGTACCTGATATGCGGGTGGCGCCACTTGACTGGCTCTCGCGCGAACAATTTTTGAAGTTCGACACTCCGCACATCGTCACGCCGCGACTGGCGCTGCTCGCACGTGACGACAACAAGCGCTACAACACCTGGTACCTGGACAGCTGCTGCGGCCAGCATATGGTGGGCTCCGAGCGTTACATATCCAACGCCGTCCCCACCCCTGCCGTCACCTACGTCACCGTGGCGAACAACACACGCCTGCGCGCAAGCGCGCAAGGCATCGTCGTGCTCAAAGCACGCGGGAGCCGCACGCACATCACGCTTAACGATGTGCTGATCGTCCAGAACCTGCGCTTCAACCTCCTGTCCGCCGCACAGCTCATGGACTGCGGCGTCGACCTCAGCACGGACCGCGCGACGCGAGACATCCTGCTGCACTATGAGGCGCGCAACTTCCCCCGCAGGCAGATCGGACGAGCACACTCCGAAAATGGAGTGTACGTCTTAGACTTCGACATTCCCGACTGCAGCGGCGATTCGCACGAGCTGATTGACCTCGTGCCACTGCGCTTTGAGCATATCCACCGCAGGGATTGGAAGCACCCTGACGGCAGGCCGTGGGTGCCACATCATCCCCACCCACGCGAAACGGCGCTTCACAACCCCGATCCCGGGTTTAGGGTTCTGCAGGGACTGCCACACGCCGACGACATCAACGAGCGCGATCGCAGGCCGCGGACTCGCCGCCATCGCTGAAGCAGAGCGCCACGCGCCACCAGAAGAAGGGATGTCGCAGCTCGAGGTCGAGGAGACTACTCGCCGCGTGTTCGGCACCGACCAAAGCCCCCACGCTGGACCTCCCTCCCAACGGCTCGACACTCAGCATTCTGCGCGGACAACGCCGCGGAAGCCTGGACTCACGAGGAGTCCCGCGCCCCTACACTCTCGAGGAGTTTCAAAAGGTGTATCCTCATCGACTCGACCCCGCGGCGAAACTCACCGTGGAGCAAGAAGAGGAGTTGGCGCAACGCGAAGCTGAGGAACTTTGCCAGCAAAGCCTCGCCGAAGCGCGCGGCACCTTCGCTTGCGGCGCATGGGGAGCCGAAGCGGAAGAAAGCGCCTCCAATGAAGGGGGGTGGGGAAGCGCTGGAGGATGGGGAACAAGCGACACCGGCGGATGGGGAGACAACGGCGGAACATGGGCCAACGCGAGCGGCGGATGGGGCGCCGTACCTACCGCCGCAGATAGCGGCTGGGGCACTTCCCGTGAAGAACGAAGGGGGGAAGAGGAGAAGCTGCGGAAACTGAGGCAACACCTGCAGTCGTTCCTCTCGGTCGTCCCCCGCGCCACATCCCGCTCGCACCACCTCCCGCAGACATTCCCCCGCATCGCGACCCGTGGGACACCATCATTTGGGGCAACGAGCCGTCAACTCCGCGCCGCACCGTCTACGGACCTGCCCCTGAGCCCCGCCAACCTACCTTCGTCCCTGGAACCATCCCTGGGACCAACATCCCGCTCTCTGAAATTCGCGACAGAGAGTTCTTGGCACTGATGCTGACTACCGCGACAGAAGAAGAAGAAGCAGAGGAAGCAGCAGCAGAACCTGCTCCCGTACCTGACGAAGACCCTGAGGAAGCGCGCGCGCGCTATATGCGCACCTCCGGCTTTCGCGCTGACGATGCACTCTGGCACCAGCGCCTCGGACACCCTTCCCGCGCGACGCTGAAAAACTGCATCGACGCTGGCGTCTTCGCTCCTGGCGCACTCCTGCGCCCCGATGGCTCCGAAGTGAGTGGCGCGACACACCCGCGCAACTGCACCGTCTGCCCCGAAGCTGCGCTGAGCCACCAACCGTTCCCGCTGCTCGAACCTGGAACGAACCGCTACCCCAAGCTGCACAAGGTGTACAGCGATTTCCTGAACGTGGGGTATTGCGGAGTCGAAGATGAGCTCTACACACTCACCTTCATCGACGCCGGAACGCGCTACGTGTGGGTCGTGAACGTGGAGTCGCGTGACAGAGCCTACGAGGTATTTCGCCTCTGGCTGCCGCATGCGGAGCGGCAATCTGGGAAGAAACTCAAAATCTGGCAATCTGACGGCGCAGCAGAATTCAGGAGCAACCAGATGCAGACGTTCCTGACGCAAAAGGGGATCGAGCATCACATCTCTCTCCCCTACGCGCACCAGCAGCAGGGCGTAGCTGAGCGGACGAATCGCACGCTGATGACAAAGGTGCGCGCGCTGATGAAGCTGTCAAAATTGCCGCCGATCTACTGGACTTACGCGATGCATCACGCCGTGCGGGTGCACAACCTCCTTTCAACGACCGCGATTACTGGCAACTTGTCTCCGCACGTCAAGTGGACAGGAACCAAGGGAGATACCTCCATGCTCCGCGTGTGGGGGTGCATGGTTCAATACCGCCCGCCGACATCGACGATCGGGAAGTTCGCTAGCCGCGCGCGTTGGGGGATTCACCTCGGTATCAGCCACGAATACAAGGCCTGGACCGTGCTGGACCTTCTCAGCCAGAAGACCGCCCATGCCCGCGACGTAATTTTCTACGAGCGACTCTTCCTCGACCAGTTCCGCCGCGACCAAGCAACGAACGCAAATCGCGTTTACGCCAACGACGGCCACAGCTATGCCACGCCTGAAGACGAAGCCGCTGCAGCAATCCTGGAGCAGGACACAAGGGGAGAATCCACGTGGGAAGATCAGCGCAGCAGCGACAACGATGACGTCGATAACTCCTCGGGAGGAGGAGTAGGCGGAACAGGCGGAAGCGGCGGAGGCGCAGCACCACCAGCACCACCTGAATCTGAAAGCGACGACGACGACGTGCAGGAAGTCGTCCCGCAACATCGCCACGACAGCACCATCTCGGGGCTGCAGCTGTTCAGACTTCACGCTGCAACCTCGAAAGCGCCGCGCGTCATCGAGCCCCGAAATCCGCGCGAGGCTCTCTCTGGACCACAAAGCAAAGAGTGGCGCGAGGCGATGGACGCGGAGATCAAGGCACTGGAATCACGCGACACCTGGGTGCTCGTCGACCGCGCAGCAATCAAGGGCGCAAGGGTCCTCTCGGGGAAGTGGGTCTTCCGCGTGAAGACCGCAGCGGATGGGACGATCGAGCGCTTCAAGGCGCGCTGGGTGGTTCGCGGCTATGACCAGAGGCATGGGATCGACTTCGACCAGACATTTGCCCCAGTCAGCCGCCACACCTCCGTCCGCATCCTGCTCGCCATCGCAGCTGCAAGGCACCTGCCACTCCGACAAATCGACGTGAAGAATGCGTTCCTGTACGCGTTAGTGGACGCCGTGATCTACGTAGAGCAGCCACACACCTACGGCGAAGGGGATTCGCGTGTGTGTCAGCTGCGCAAGTCTCTCTACGGCATCAAGCAGGCTCCGAGGCTGTGGCAGCAGTACCTGCACAACATTCTGCTTGAAATCGGGTTCAAGCAGATGCCGCACGATCCAGGGATGTACCGCCGCGATTTCCGCGGCGAATACATTCTCCTCACAGTGTACGTCGACGACTTGCTCTACACAGGATCAAACAACGAGCTTCTCGAGCAGTTCGAGAAGGCCTTGGCGGGGCGCGTCGACATCACGTGCAACTACGAGGTGAAGCAGTTCCTAGGCCTCAACATCTCCTACGCTCCTGAGGCCATTCACCTTTCAGCGGCTAAGTACGCAGAGGAGTTAGGGAAGCGGTTCAACATCTCATCGGCATCTCTCTCAACTCCCTATCGCACCCCCGGACCGAACCACAAACCTGACAACAAAGCCCTATCCCCTGCTGGGATTCAGACTTACCAGCAGCAGTTGGGATGCCTCCTCTTCGCCTCTGTCACCTGCAGGCCAGACCTCTCGTACATCGCTAGTCAGCTGGCGCAGTACTCACGCAAACCAACGGCCGAGAATCATCTGGACCTGCAGCGGGCTCTTCAATTCTTCGTTTCAACGCCCAAGATTGGGCTGTGCTACTCAACTGCACCAACCCCATCCTTCAACCTCGTCGGCTACGTGGACGCCGATCACGCAGCAGACCCTGATAATCGACGGTCCAGGACCGGCTTCCTGTTCTGACTCGAGCCATCAGGACCAATCTCCTGGAATTCACAGAAGCAGGAATTGGTTGCCCTGTCATCCGCCGAAGCGGAATTCATCGCAGCAACTGCAGCAGTTCGCGAGGGCCTCTATCTGCAGGAACTTCTGCAAGAGGCGAAAATTCCGACTTCGCCGACCTTCCGCCTTCACTGCGACAACCAGAGCGCGATTCGTATCGCGAACAAACCTGGTTTCGTCAACCGCACCAAGCACATTGCGCTGCGGTACTTCTTCGTGAAGGACGAGGTGGACAAGGGCAAGGTCAACTTGACCTACTGCCCGACGGGTGACATGGCAGCAGACTTCCTCACGAAGCGACTGCCACGCCAGCAGTATCAGCACTGCTCCGAACTCAGCGGCGTGGTCAAGCAGGTCAAGTCGAGCTACGGCCAGGAGTGAAGGGGGGTGTTACGAATAGTAATAGTTGATATTACTGTGCACTCCTCACCGCAGCAAAGAGAAGCACGCAGTAACGAGAATGAACGCGAAGCGTCAGACGGTTAGAATTGACCCGAAGCTGTTAGAATGAGAAGTATATGAGATTAAGTGAAGGTTGGGGTACAAGACTAGAGTGTCAAGAAAAATGTGTGTGCCCTCTAAGGCTAGCCCCAATATAGCCTAGATACTAACATGCATATGTTTTGACACACCCCCATAGGCGAAATGGGGGATAGCAGTGTTAAACTGTATTATGCTTGTAGGCTGTAGTGGGGTAGCCAATATGGGGTACAACCCCAACTAGGGTTTCATATTTGTACCCAAACTTCTGCTAGTTCAACCATTCTTGCCTAGTGATTCTGACATGGTATCAGAGCAGGAGGTCCCTAGGACCTACCGACCGTTTTTTTTTAGGGCCCACCACCGCTCGCTGCGGTTACCACGCTACCCCGTGCCCTAGCCTCGTAGCGCCCTCGTGCGCCCTCGTTAGCGCCCTCGCGCGCCCCTCGTTAGCGCCCTCGCGCGCACCCTCGTTAGCGCCCTCGCGCGCCCCTTCGTTAGCGCCCTCGCGCGCCCCTTGCTAGCGCCCTCGCGCGCCCCTTCACTAGCGCCCTCGCGCGCCCCTCGCCGAGCCGCCCGCTCGCAGCCCGCCCGCCCGCTCGCTGCCCGCTTCGCGGCCCGCCCACTTCGCAGCCCGCCCGCCCGCTCGCTGCCCGCTTCGCGGCCCGCCCGCTTCGCAGCCCGCTCGCCCCGCTGCCCGCTTCGCGGCCCGCCCACTTCGCAGCCCGCCCGCCCGCTAGCTGCCCACTTCGCGGCCCGCCCGCATCGCAGCCCGCTCGCCCCGCTGCCCGCTTCGCAGCCCGCCCGCCCGCCCGCTGCCCGCTTCGCGGCCCGCCCGCCACGCAGCGTCGCCCGCCCGCCGTGCTGCCCGCTTGCAGCGCCGCCTGCCCGCCGCGCTGCCCGCTTCCCGGCCCGTCCGCCGTGCTGCCCGCTCGCAGCATCGCCCTCCCGTCGCGCTGACCGCTTGCAGCGCCGCCTGCCCGTAGCGCCAGCCTCGCCCGCTGCTCTCTATCCGTGCACAGTCGCCTTCCCCTGCTGCGGCAGCTTGCGTTACTCTGTCACACTGTCGCTATGGCTTCCATCCGCGTGCTGTCGTTCGATGCTGAGGGCCGCCCTGTGCGTTTCACCGCTTGGCTAGATGACCTGCAGCTGTTCCTCCTGAGCGATAGCAAGGAGCATGTGTCGCTCTATGATTACGCGTCTGGTGCTGCGCCTGCCCCTCCTGCCACAGCTGAGCTTAGTGTTCGTTCCCACTGGCAGACTCGTGACGCAGCTGCTCGCCTAGCCATTCGCAGTCACCTGCCGTTAGCTGAGCTAGAGCATTTTGGCGACTGCAAATCCGCTAAGGCCCTGTACGACGCTGTCGTCGCTCGCTACTCCTCGCCTGCCACAGCCGAGCTTAGCCGCCTCATGCTGCCGTACCTGTTCCCCGATCTGTCCACCTTTACTACAGTCGCCGATCTTATCACCCACCTTCGCACTAGTGATGCTCGCCTGCGTGCCGCCCTTCCCACCGAGTTCTGCGCTAAGAACCCCCCTCCACTGTACTGGACACTCCACTTCATAGTCACCCGTCTCCCTGACACCCTCCGCTCAGTTCGAGACCACTTCCTTGCTCGCTGTCCCACTGAGCTCACAGTCGCCCTCCTAGAGGAGCACCTGCTCGCGGCCGAAAAGAGCATTGTAGCTGTCGGTGCTGCTCGTGGCGCTCCTCGCACCCCCATCTTTGAGGGGTGTTCTCCCTCTCCCCTCGCTCCCTCCTACGCTGCTGCTGCTGCTGTTGACTTCCTTGGTGCTGAGTCTGTTGGCGCTGCTTCTACTCCTGGTGGGAGGCGCCGCACCGGCAAGGGCAAGGGGGGCAAAAGTGGTGGTGGTGGCACTGGGGGGGGAGGAGGTGGGGGAGGTGGGGGGGGAGGCGGTGCTGGAGGGAGCGGTGGCGGGAGCGCTGGTGGGAGTGGGGTCGGTGGTGGAGACGGGGGCGGCGGAGGAAGCAGTGGCAGTAGTGGCGGCGGCGGCGGTGGCGGCGGTGGCGGTGGTGGCGGTGCCGGTCGGAGCGGTGGTAGTGGTGGCGGCGGAGGTCGGAGTGGAGGCACTGGCTCGGGCCAGAGCTCCCAGCAGCAGCAGCGTCCCCAGACGACCCAGCAGCTTCGTGAGTGGCTTGCTCAGCGTGGGACGTCGGGGGCCAGTGCCCGCTGTTCTTATGTCATTCGCACAGGTGACCGCAAGGGACAGACGTGTGGGAGGTTCCACACCCCGTACCGCTGCTTCTCCCGCCTTGACGACGCTTGGCGTGAGGAGATGGGTGCGGATGTTGAGCGCCCCCGCTGGGCTGAGCTCATGAGGGCTGGTGTTGATGTCTTTGCTCTTGACTATGATGCTATTATTGCTGCCATGTATGCATTGACTGTTAGTGCCGAGGGAGACTGTTACTTGTGTGTGCCGCCTGACCCAGGTATAGAGCCCGCTGCCCTGGGTACTAGTGAGTCTGCTCTCTCTGGTATGGTGCCCCCTGTACTTGCTCCCCCCAGTGCTGTCCCGGCTGGTTTCGAGTCTGCTCTCTCAGGTACAGCACCCACAGAGACACCTCTCTCAGGTACCGCACCGGCTGAGGCCTGTCACACCTTCACCCTTGACTCAGGTGCTTCCCGTTGCTTCTTCCGTGACAGTACTGAGCTCACACCGCTTCCTGCACCGGTCCCAGTCTCCTTGGCTGACCCCTCTGGGGGCCCAGTCCTTGCCCAGTCCACTACTGTCCTCCCTTGTCCGGCGGTTCCGTCTGGCTCGTTGTCGGGTTTCCACCTCCCCTCGTTCTCGACGAACCTGGTGAGCAACGCTGTCCTCCAGGATCAGTGGGTTGACACCTTTACCCCTGGCGGACAGCGTGTGGCGATCTGCACGTGCTCCAGGACCGGCCGTCACCTGGCTACGTTCACCCGTCGGCCGGGGTCGAGTCTCTACACACTGACCACTGCGTCTCCCCAGGTAGCTGCTGTCGGTCAGGTGTCTGCGTCAGGTCTGGTGGCCCACGCCTGTGAGTGTCGTTCCCTGTCGCACCAGACTCTTCTCTGGCACCACCGCCTGGGTCACCCCTCCTTACCACGCCTTCGTGGCATGCACCGTCGCCTCCTTGTGTCCGGTCTTCCCAGGTCCCTCCCTCCCCTCCCTGCCTCGCCTGCGCCGCCTTGCCTTCCTTGCGTCGAGGGGCGGCAGCGCGCCGCTCCTCACTCCTCCTCGTTCCCCCCGACAGAGGCTCCTCTGGAGACCCTCCACCTGGACGTGTGGGGCCCAGCCCGCGTTCGTGGTCAGGGCGGTGAGCGGTACTTTTTGCTGGTTGTCGACGACTACTCGCGTTACACCACGGTCTTCCCCTTGCGCACCAAGGGTGAGGTCCCTGCTGTTCTGATCCCTTGGATCCGCACGGTTCGTCTCCAGCTCCGCCGCCGTTTCCGGACGGATCTTCCTGTCCTGCGTCTGCACTCTGACAGAGGTGGTGAGTTTTCCTCCGATCTCTTGAGGACCTTCTGTCAGGCGGAGGGCATCGAGCAGACCTTCACGCTTCCGGACTCCCCACAGCAGAATGGGGTTGCTGAGCACCGCATTGGCCTTGTCATGGAGGTCGCTCGTACCTCCTTGGTCCACGCGGCGGCTCCCCATTTTCTGTGGCCGTTTGCTGTCCGGTACGCCGCGCATCAGCTCAACCTCTGGCCCCGTGTCTCCTTGCCGGAGACCTCGCCCACACTGCGTTGGACGGGGGAGGTTGGCGATGCGTCGCGCTTCCGGGTGTGGGGTGCTCGTGCCCTTGTCCGCGATACGTCCGCGGACAAGCTCTCCTCCCGCACGCTTCCCTGTGTCTTCCTTGGCTTTGTCCCTGACGCGCCTGGCTGGCAGTTTTACCACCCCACCTCGCGCCGGGTCTTCGCCTCTCAGGATGTCACCTTTGACGAGTCGGTCCCTTTTTACCGTCTCTTCCCCTACCGCACTGCCCCCCTCCCTCCCCCGCCGCTTTTCCTTGCTCCTGGTCCCCCTCCGGTAGACCCCCTTCCCCCTCAGGGTCCTGCTCCTTCAGGTGTCTCTCAGGTAGACCCTCCTCCCGTCGCTGAGCCTGTCGAGTTCACAGGTGACTCAGGTGCTGCTGCAGGTGGTGCTGCTGGGAGTGCTGAGCCTGGGGGTGCTGAGCCTGGGGGTGCTGGGCCTGGGGGTGCTGGGGCGGCAGGTGCTGGGACTGAGGGTGCTGGAGCTGAGGGTACGGTGCCTGAGAGTACGGAGCCTGGGGGTGCTGAGCCTGGGGGTGCTGAGCCTGCGGGTGCGGGGCCTGGGAGTGCTGGGACTACGGGTGCTGGAGCTGAGGGTACTGTGCCTGAGAGTTTGCCGCCTGGGGGTGCTGAGCCTGGGGGTGCTGCGACTGGGGGTGCTGAGCCTGCGGGTACTGAGCCTGCGGGTACTGAGCCTGGGGGTGCTGCTACTGAGCCTACGGAGCCTCGGGTTACTGCGTCTGGGGGTGCTCCGGTTCGGGGTGCTGAGCAGTCTCTCACACCGCAGCAGCTTCGCGACTGGTACGTCCGACGCTTTCGCCGTCCTAGTGGCTCGGCTGGAGTTTGGGGTGCTGGAGCTGCTCGTCCTGGGGGTGCTCGTACTGGGGGTACTGGAGCTGCCGGGACTGGCTGTTCTGGGAGCACTGTGACTGGAGCTGCTGGAGCTGGGGACTCTGGCGCTGGCGGTGCTAGCGGAGTTGGAGCTGCCGACTCTGGGGGTGGCGCTGCGGCTGGTGCTGCGGACCCACCTGGTGGAGCTGCTGCTGGTGCTGAGGAGTCGGACGGTGGAGCTGCTGCTGGAGCTGGGGACCCGGCCGGTGGAGCTGCTGCTGGTGCTGTGGACCCGGACGCTGGAGCTCCTACTGGTGCTGAGGACCCGGCCGCTGGAGTCCCGTCTGCTTCTGGAGACGCTGCGCGGCCGCGACCGTACTTTGTACCGCTCCTTCAGCAGGTTCTTGGGCAGGCTCCTCCTCCTTGTCTTCCTCCCTCCGTAGAGTGTCCTCCGCCTGTCCAGCCGCAGTCACAGTTACCGCCTGCCTCGCCTCTCCCTGCTCCCTCTCCTTATACTGGTCCCACAGGAGGTCTTACAGAGCGTCGTGAGCCTGAGTCTCGTCCTGCGTCGCCTGTTCGTCCTGCTCGCACTGGTAGTCGTGTCCGTCGTGAGCGTCCTCCTCCTGTCCCAGGCACTCACTACATGACTCTGCGTCCCTCTACTGCTCCTCGGCGTGTCCCTCTACCGTCTCCTCCTGCGTCCTCTTTACCTGCCGTTCCGGACCCTGAGTCTGACCGGTATCGCGCTGAGCACCCTACAGTCACGCGTCTCCTTGCTACTGTTGTCACTGACCCCACCTTTGAGTCCTCGGCTGCGTCTGCTCTGGTCGCTGAGTTGGTTGACTTTGCTGCTGCCTGTCGTCTAGACTACGCTGCTAGCCTTGTCGCTGAGTCAGAGTCTGTGTCTGTCTGTCCTCCGTCCGTCGGGGGTGAGTGTGCTCTTGGCACGGACGTCCTTGAGGACAGGCAGGAGGACTTTGACTCTCTTGCGGCTGCTGTACCTCATCTCGTGGCCTCGTTGCTTGCCCCTGAGGGAGACCCGGATGCACTAGACATCCCCACTCCGCGCACTTACGCAGAGGCGATCTCGGGTCCCTACTCCTCTCAGTGGCAGACAGCCATGGACGCAGAGATGGCATCCTGGAAGTCCACAGGCACCTACGTCGACGAGGTTCCCCCTCCTGGGGCGAACATCGTCGATGGCATGTGGATTTTCAGGGTGAAGCGGCCGCCAGGTTCTCCGCCTGTCTTCAAGGCTCGTTACGTTGCTAGAGGCTTCAGTCAGCGTCAGGGGGTCGACTTCTTCCAGACCTTCTCCCCCACCCCGAAGATGACCACTCTTCGGGTTCTGCTGCACGTTGCTGCTCAGCGTGACTACGAGCTTCACTCTCTTGACTTCAGCACAGCGTTCCTGCAGGGCAGCCTGCACGAGGAGATCTGGCTGCGCCGCCCACCTGGCTTTACTGGGTCGTTTCCCCCTGGTACCCAGTGGAGTCTCCGCCGGCCAGTCTACGGTCTCCGCCAGGCGCCACGTGAGTGGCACGACACACTGAGGACTACTCTTGCGGCTCTTGGGTTCGCGCCGTCTACTGCTGACCCGTCGCTGTTTCTGCGCACAGACACGTCGCTGCCGCCGTTCTACATCCTCGTGTACGTCGACGATTTGGTCTTTGCTACTGCTGACACTGAGGCACTCGCTCGTGTGAAGTCGGAGCTGCAGAAGAGACACACCTGCACTGACCTGGGTGAACTGCGTAGCTACCTTGGCTTGCAGATCACCCGGGACAGAGCTCGCCGCACCATCACCCTGACTCAGTCACACATGGTGCAGCAGGTCCTTCAGCGCTTCGGCTTCCAGTTCTCCTCACCACAGGCCACACCTCTGGCTACCAGCCACTCGCTCTCAGCTCCACCTTTGGACGAGTCCGTAGAGCCGAGTGGCCCATACCCAGAGCTTGTAGGCTGCCTCATGTACCTGATGACTTGCACGCGACCTGACCTCGCGTACCCTCTTAGCATCCTTGCTCGTTACGTTGCGCCTGGGAGACACAGGCGAGAGCACTGGGAGGCTGCTAAGAGGGTGCTGCGTTACCTGTGCAGTACATCAGGCATGGGGCTGGTGCTTGGAGGACGCGACAGAGTTGTCCTCACTGGTCACTCGGACGCCTCTTGGGTGGACGACCTGGCTACGCAGCGGTCGTCACAGGGTTACACCTTCAGCCTTGGCTCTGGTTCTGTCTCGTGGCGGTCCACCCGCTCTTCCTCTGTTCTCGGCTCTAGTTGTGAGGCTGAGATCTACGCCACAGCCATGGCTGCACAGGAGTTACGCTGGCTCACCTACCTGCTGACTGACTTGGGAGAGCGGCCTAGTTCTCCTCCAGTTCTGTACGGTGACAACAAGGCGGCTCTTGCCTTGTGTCAGGAGCACAGACTGGAGCACAGGACGAAGCACATTGCTCTTCGCTACTTTCTTGCTCGAGAGCTTCAGCAGCGCGGTCAGCTTCGGCTTGTGTACGTGGACTCGAAGGCCAACACTGCTGATATCTTCACCAAGGCGCTCCCGCCTAGTGATCATCAGCGGCACTGTACTTCTTTAGGCCTTGTGTCCACGTTTCCTCACTTGCTCACTGCTTGACATTCTTTGTACTGTACTTTATATATATCTTGTTGCTTGCTTGCTAGGTTTTGATCACTGTGTTGCTTGTTTTGTACTATATCTAGCACTGCATGTGAACTGGCCTTGTGGCCTTTACTTGTGCTCGGAGTGTGGTGACGTTGTGATCCACCCTGGGCTTTGTTTTGCTTTGCTGGACTGGTCTTGTGACCCTTTGCTCTCCCCCACTTTGCCTATGGGGGTGTGTTAAACTGTATTATGCTTGTAGGCTGTAGTGGGGTAGCCAATATGGGGTACAACCCCAACTAGGGTTTCATATTTGTACCCAAACTTCTGCTAGTTCAACCATTCTTGCCTAGTGATTCTGACAAGCAGGAGCAAGCAATGGTCACAAGACCAGTCAAGAGAAGAAACAAAACACAGCTCAGGGTGGATCACAACGTCACCACACACACTGAGCACAAGCAAACGGCCACAAGGCCAGTCCACATGCAGAGGTATATAAGCAGCAAGAACAGCACAGTGATCTCTACATAGCAAGAGCAAGCATGCAGGTATAAATATATAGATTACAGTACAAGCAGAGACTACAGCAAGTGTGGAAACGTAGGCACAAGGCCCAACAAAGTGCAAAAACGCTGATGATCACCAGACGGAAGCGCCTTGGTGAATATATCAGCAGTGTTGGCCCGAGTGGCCACGTGCCGCAGACGAAGCTGACCACGCTGCTGTAACTCTCGAGCCAGGAAGTAACGCAGAGCGATGTGCTTCGTTCTGTGCTCCAGTCTGTGCTCCTCACACAAGGCAATGGCGGCCTTGTTGTCGACGTACAGCACTGGAGGAGAACGAGGCTGCTCTCCCAAGTCAGTCAGCAGGTAGGTGAGCCAGCGTAACTCCTGTGCAGCCATGGCTGTGGCGTAGATCTCAGCCTCACAACTGGAGCTGAGAACTGAAGACGAGCGTGTAGAACGCCACGAAACTGAACCAGAGCCAAGGCTGAAGGTGTAACCCTGTGACGACCGCTGAGTAGCCAGGTCGTCAACCCAAGAAGCGTCTGAGTGCCCAGTGAGGACAACTGGGCTCGTCCCTCCAAGCACTAGCCCCATGCCTGATGTGCTGCACAAGTAGCGCAGTACCCTCTTAGCAGCAGCCATGTGCTCAGGTCGGTGCCGACCAGGAGCCACGTAGCGAGCCAGAAGACCAAGAGGGTACGCGAGGTCAGGTCGAGTGCAAGTCATCAGGTACATGAGGCAGCCAACTAGCTCTGGGTAAGGACCACTCGGCTCTACGGACTCGTCCGAAGGTGGAGCTGAGAGCGAGTGACCTGTAGCTAGAGGAGTGGCCTGTGCTGAGGACCAGGTGAAGCCGAAGCGCTGAAGGACCTGCTGCACCATGTGTGACTGAGTCAGGGTGATGGTGCGGCGTGCTCTGTCCCGGGTGATCTGCAAGCCAAGGTAGCTGCGCAGCTCGCCCAAGTCTGTGCACGTGTGTCTCTTCTGCAGCTCCGACTTCACGTGGGCGAGAGCCTCAGTGTCAGCAGTGGCAAAGACCAGGTCGTCGACGTACACGAGGATGTAGAACGGCGGCAGCGAAGTGTCGGTGCGCAGAAACAGCGACGGGTCAGCAGTAGAAGGCGCAAACCCAAGAGCCGCAAGCGTAGTCCTCAGTGTGTCGTGCCACTCACGTGGCGCCTGGCGGAGACCGTAGACCGGCCGCCGGAGGCTCCACTGGGTACCAGGAGGGAACGACCCAGTGAAGCCCGGGGGGCGGCGCAGCCAGATCTCCTCGTGCAGGCTGCCCTGCAAGAAAGCTGTGCTGAAGTCAAGAGAGTGAAGCTCGTAGTCACGGTGAGCGGCAACGTGCAGCAGCACCCGAAGAGTGGTCATCTTCGGGGTGGGGGAGAAGGTCTGGAAGAAGTCTACTCCCTCTCGCTGACTGAAGCCTCGAGCAACGTAACGAGCCTTGAAGACAGGCGGAGAACCTGGCGGCCGCTTCACCCTGAAAATCCACATGCCACTGACGATGTTCGCCCCAGGAGGGGGAACCTCGTCGACGTAAGTGCCAGTGGACTTCCAGGATGCCATCTCTGCGTCCATGGCTGTCTGCCACTGAGAGGAGTACTCACCCGCGATCGCCTCAGCGTAAGAGCGCGGGGTCGGGATGTCTGGTGCATCCGGGTCTCCCTCAGGTGCAATCAGCATGGACACGAGATGAGGTACAGCAGCGGCAAAGCACTCAAACTCCTCCTGCCTGTCCTCAAGGACGTCCGTGCCAAGAGCACAGTCACCCCCGACGGACGGAGGACAGACAGACTCAGACTCAGCAACAAGACTCGCGGCGTAGTCTAGACGACAGTGAGCAGCAAAGTCAACAAGCTCAGCAACTAGGGCAGACGCAGCAGCGGACTCAAAGGAAGGGTCAGTGACAACAGTGGCCAGGAGACGCGTGACAGTAGGGTGAGCAGCACGTACACGGTCAGACTCAGGGTCTGGAACGTCAGGCAGAGAAGACGCAGGAGGGGACGGCAGTGGAACACGCTGTGGAGCAGTGGACGGACGAAGTGCCATCTGGTGCGTGCCAGGGACAGGAGGAGGACGCGGACGCGGGACACGACGACCAGTGCGAGCAGTGCGAACGGGCGACGCAGGACGAGACGCAGGCTCACGACGCTCAGCAAGACCTCCTGTCTGCTCAGTGTAAGGAGAAGGAGCAGGCAGCGGTGAGCCAGGCTGTAACGGAAGACCAGTAGACGACGGGAGGGTAAGAACCTGACGAAGAACAGAGTCAGGCGGTGGCAGAGACGATGGAGACGGCGGAGCGAAGAACAGTCGAGGCTGCGTAGTGCCACCAGCACCAACAGCAGCTCCAGCGCCTCCAGCAGCACCAGCGTCTCCAGCAGCTCCAGTGCCTCCAGTAGCTCCAGTACCTCTAGGACCAGCGTTACCAGCCAGGAGGAGCACCCCCAGAACCGGCACCTCCAGCCCCAGGGTCTCCAGCCTCAGTGTCTCCAGCAGCAACACCCCCAGACTCAGCACCAGCTCTAGCAGCACCGTCAGCACCTGCACCTCCAGCTCCAGCAGCACTCGCTCCTCCAGGAGCTCCAGCAGCACCGCCAGGCTCAACAGCTCCAGCACCTCCAGCGCCAACCCCAGGGTCGGCAGCCACACCAGCACCAGGAGCTCCAGCGCCCTCAGCTCCCACAGTACCACTGTGGCGGCGGCAGTACCGAGAGTACCACTCACGCAGCTCCGAGGAAGAGAGAGCGCCTCCAGGCGCAGCACGGTCAGACGCAGCACCCCCAGGCTCAGGAAACCCAGGCACATCACCCCCAGTCACAGTCCCTCGAGGCTCAGTACCCCCAGTGTCAGCACCCCCAGGCTCAGTACCCCCAGTGTCAGCACCCCCAGGCTCAGCACCCCCAGACTCCGCACCCCCAGGCTCAGCACCCCCAGGCTCCGCACCCCCAGGCTCAGCACCCCCAGTCTCGGTACCACCAGACCCAGCACCACCAGGCTCGGCACGCTCAGGCTCAGTACCTCGCGCAGGACCAGAGTCGACAGCTACCTCGACAGGCTCGACCGGGTCTACCTGGGAAACACCTGTGGGAGCAGGACCCTGGGGAGGTAGGGGGTCTACCAAAGCAGCACCTGGGGTGAGGAAGAGCAGCGGAGGAGGGAGCGGGGCAGTGCGGTAGGGGAAGAGACGGTAAAAGGGGACCGACTCATCAAACGTGACGTCCTGAGAGGGGAAGACACGGCGCGAGGCAGGGTGGTAAAACTGCCAGCCAGAAGCGTCAGGCGGTGCGTTTGACAAGCGCAAATAGTCACGTAGGCCGGGTTTGGCAGGCATCAAAAAAGGGGGCGAGGGGGATGGGCTACAGTGAACCGACCACCCTTTTATCATCTCAAGCATTTACATTCACTCTGCTATTGAGGTCAAGGGCCCACCAACTATTTCACTGCGTGCGAACCTTCCTGGGTAGATCCTGGGCTACGATCAATTTCTGATCGCAGCAGCTATCAAGGCTCGATATAAGCGGACTACGCCGAACCTAACAATAATGGAATGCCAACCAAACACCCCTTTTTTTGGAGGCGTTTTCAACCGCCGAAATCTACACCCAACCCATTTTCTCTGGCAAAGTGCCCATTTTCCGATCCCCCGCACCATGCGGCCTCGAGGCCCCGCACCATGCGGGGTATCAGTGATTCGGGGCAATTAAAAGTGACTGGTCAAATATGCCAGCCAATCACATGATCACGCGATCGATCATAGCAACTGCCTCCCATCTTCTGCGAAACCCTAAATGTCGATTGATGCCATCAATCTACACCCAAATAATGCCGACCAAACACTCAATCCCTTTTTTTCCGAATGTGCTCTGCAGCTACGATTTGACTTTGAAACTGTTTCGTGAAATGCCCAGGACCCATTTTTTGGGGGCCCGTTAAAAATGCCCATTATGGCCATAATGGCCATAATGCCTGCCAAACTGGGCCCTAGTGTCGGTATTTTCCTTTTGTACACGCGCTAAACCCATCGTCCCTTTTTTTGTTTGTGCTGAGGAGCCCGTCGTTGTTCCCCGCCAAAGGGCACAAGCAAGTGGGGCTGGAAACACCACAATCGATACTCGATATGGAGGAGCGATTCGCATCAGTACTAGCAGTCCGTCTAGACTTTAAAACATATGCTTGCAGTTATGTTGTGTGCTTTATCAAAGATACATTCCTAGGAGCTAAATAAAGTATTTATAAGTACAGAAGTTCTTAAATGGATTATAGTTGGCCTATTTTTCCAAACACGGTGTTCTACGAGTTCAGCTAGAGACTAAACACGTTAAACCACTTGACGTATATCAAGACTGTGGTGCTGTTCGCCAGCACATCGTTTTTTTAATTGAAAAAAACGGCATCAGCATCGTGACCGCATATGGAAACGGGGGTGGAACCCTCCTCTGCGGTTTGGGCGAAATGCCGCCATAGAAACTACGCGCGCCCAAAAGGCGAAATTTCGCAACCGCATCGGGAAGGTCCATCCCCACCTTCCCCCCAATGGCGCGAAATTTGCTCATCCCTGACCCTTGTGCTGCCCGCTGACCAAAAATTGCTCGACGTGGGTAAAAACGCAAATAAAACACACCCCGCTCAAGCACAACTCCCCCCACCTCGTGCTCGTGCTAAGGAGGAGTGGGTGTTGCGGACGATTTCGACCAAGTTATGTGCGGGGGGGAACTCGAAGGTGTGTTTGAGATGGAAAAATGGGGGGTATACTTGTACCCCTGCGTCAAACTGAAGGCTTGTTCGAGGGTTCCCCTGCACAGCAATGCGTCCGCTGTGCCACCGCTGTGCTTCGAAAAACGCGGCATGACGATGGCATTGCAAGGGGATGGTGTTTTGCCTGTGGCGGAAGTTTCGTCCCCGCTTCCATATGCCGTCGAAATGTAAAAATTGGTGTACAAAAGTGGGCGTTCGCCAGACGCCCAGTTTGTTAAAGCCCGAGTATCACATGGCAGGAAACCAACTTTCGTTGAACATGAAACAGGGTTAGCGAGAGGGAGCAAAAACCTTTTTCGTTGAACCAACCCTGGCGAACCACTACCAGAGCCGCGAAATCAAACATCACCTCGCCACACTCAGATTGGCCTGCTTCCCCCAGGGATGACCACCATCACACGACTACACTAAAGCGACAATTCTGTCGCCTCGAATGGTTTAGGGTCGCAGCCAATACGCACCACCAAAAAAGAATACTCGCATCGTATCCAAACAGCGAGGGTGTACAGAGGGAATAGGGGGGGTTACAGTCCGGTGAAGTGTAGACTTGAACCACCGAAACGTGTCGGAATCAACAGACAGGAATGAAACCCTAGAATTGTGTACCCCCTATAGGCTAACCCACTGTAGCCTAAACAAACACAACATATATAATGTTTGACACACCCCCATAGGCAAAGTGGGGGAGAGCAAGGGGTCACAAGACCAGTCAAAGCAAAGCAAAACAAGCTCAGGGTGGATCTCAAGGATACCACACAAATTCCGAGCACAAGCAAGTGGTCACAAGACCAGTTCACATGCAGGTTGATAATATAACAAGAGATACAGTGATCACAACCTAGCAAGTGTAAACATGCAGGCATATATATAAAGATCACAGTACAAGCAGAGTCAAGAAGTAAGTAAGTGAGGTCCAGCAGGCACAAGGCCTAGAAGAGTACAGAAACGCTGATGGTCACAAGGCTGAAGCGCCTTGGTGAACACATCAGCAAGGTTGGCCTCAGTGGCCACGTAACGCAGACGAAGCTGACCACGCTGCTGCAGCTCTCGAGCAAGGAAGTACCGCAGGGCGATGTGCTTCGTTCTGTGCTCCGGTCTGTGCTCCTCACACAAGGCAATGGCAGCCTGGTTGTCGACGTACAGCACTGGAGGAGAACGAGGCCGCTCTCCCAAGTCGGTCAGCAGGTAGGTCAGCCAGCGTAGCTCCTGGGCAGCCATGGCTGTGGCGTAGATCTCAGCCTCACAACTGGAGCTGAGAACAGAAGAAGAGCGTGTAGAACGCCAAGAAACTGAACCGGAGCCAAGGCTGAAGGTGTAACCCTGAGACGACCGCTGAGTAGCCTGGTCGTCCGCCCAAGAAGCGTCTGAGTGTCCAGTAAGTACAACTCGGTCTCGCCCTCCAAGCACTAGCCCCATGCCCGACGTACTGCACAAGTAGCGCAACACCCTCTTAGCGGCATCCATGTGCTCCTTCCTGTGACGGCCAGGAGCGACATAGCGTGCAAGGATGCTAAGAGGGTATGCAAGGTCAGGTCGAGTGCAGGTCATCAGGTACATGAGGCAGCCCACAAGCTCTGGATACGGGCCACTCGGCTCTACGGACTCATCCGAAGGCAGAGCTGAGAGCGAGTGACCGGTAGGCAGAGGAGTGGACTGAGGCGAGGAGTACGTGAAGCGGAAGCGCTGAAGGATCTGCTGCACCATGTGTGACTGAGTCAAGGTGATGGTGCGCCGTGCTCTGTCCCGGATGATCCGCAAGCCAAGATAGCTTGTCAGTTCACCTAGGTCTGTGCACGTGTGTCTCCTCTGCAGCTCCGACTTCACGTGGGCGAGTGCCGCGGTGTCAGCAGTGGCAAAGACCAAGTCGTCGACGTACACGAGGATGTAGAACGGCGGCAGTGAGGTGTCTGTGTGTAGAAACAGTGACGGGTCAGCAGTAGAGGGAGCGAACCCAAGAGCCGCAAGTGTCGTCCTCAGTGTGTCGTGCCACTCACGCGGTGCCTGGCGGAGACCGTAGACCGGCCGCTGAAGCCTCCACTGGGTACCAGGAGGAACCGACCCAGTGAAGCCAGGAGGGCGGCGCAGCCAGATCTCCTCGTGCAGGCTGCCCTGCAAGAAAGCAGTGCTGAAGTCAAGTGAGTGAAGCTCGTAGTCGCGCTGAGCGGCTATGTGCAGCAGCACCCGAAGAGTGGTCATCTTTGGGGTGGGGGAGAAGGTCTGAAAGAAGTCAACTCCCTCTCGCTGACTGAAACCTCGAGCCACGTAGCGCGCCTTGAAGACAGGAGGAGAACCCGGTGGCCGCTTCACCCTGAAAATCCACATGCCACTGACGATGTTCGCCCCAGGTGGGGGAACCTCGTCGACGTAGGTGCCTGTGGACTTCCAGGAAGCCATCTCTGCGTCCATGGCTGTCTGCCACTGAGAGGAGTAGGGACCCGCCATCGCCTCAGCGTAAGTGCGCGGGGTCGGGATGTCTGGTGCATCCGGGTCTCCCTCAGGGGCAACTAGCATGGACACGAGGTGGGGTAAAGCAGCAGCAAAGCATTGGAACTCCTCCTGTCTGTCCTCAAGGACGTCCGTGCCAAGAGCACACTCACCCCCGACGGACGGAGGACAGACAGACTCAGACTCAGACTCAGCAACAAGGCTAGTGGCGTAGTCTAGACGACACCGGGCAGCAAAGTCTATCAACTCAGCGACCAGAGCAGACGCAGCAGAGGACTCAAAGGTAGGGTCAGTGACAACAGTAGCGAGGAGACGGGTGACAGTGGGACTGGCAGCACGACGGGAGTCAGACTCCGGATCAGGAAGAGTAGGCAGAGAGGACGCAGGAGGAGACGGCAGCGGAACACGCTGAGGAGCAGTGGAGGGACGCAGAGTCATGTAGTGAGTGCCAGGGACAGGAGGAGGACGCTCACGTGGGACACGACGACCAGTGCGAGCAGTACGAACAGGCGACGCAGGACGAGACTCAGGCTCACGACGCTCTGTAAGACCTCCTGTGGGACCAGTGTAAGGAGAGGGAGCAGGGAGAGGCGAGGCAGGCGGGAACTGTGACTGCGACTGGACAGGCGGAGGACACTCTACGGAGGGAGGAGGACAAGGAGGAGGAGCCTGACCAAGAACCTGCTGAAGAAGTGGTACGAAGTACGGTCGCGGCCGCGTAGCATCTCCAGAACCAGCAGAGACACCAGCGGCAGGGTCCTCAGCACCAGCAGCAGCTCCAACGTCCGGGTCCTCAGCACCAGCAGCAGCTCCACCGCTCGGGTCCTCAGCACCAGCAGCAGCTCCACCGTCCGGGTCCTCAGCTCCAGCAGCAGCTCCACCGCTCGGGTCCGCAGCACCAGCAGCAGCTCCAACGCCCGGGTCCTCAGCACCAGTAGCAGCGCCACCCCCAGGGTCCGCAGCACCAGGAGCACCACTCCGAAGACTGCAGCGCCGTGTGTACCACTCTCAGATCTGCTGAATGGGGGGGAGCTCCTGGGCAGGAGGGGAAGTACTGGTACGAGCTCCAGTAGCACCTCTCCGGAGGCGGCAGTACTGTAGGTACCTCTCCTGCAGCTGCCGGGAGGAGAGGGCTCCTCCAGGTGCAGCACCCCTAGGCTCAGCACCCCCAGACTCAGCACCCCCAGACTCAGCACCCCCAGGCTCAGCACCCCCAGGCTCAGCACCTCCAGGCTCAGCACCCCCAGACTCAGCACCCCCAGGCTCAGCACCCCCAGGCTCCGCACCCCCAGGCTCCGCACCCCCAGGCTCCGCACCCCCAGGCTCAGTACCCTCAGACTCCTCACGGTCAGGCTCAGCACCCCCAGCAGGACGAGAGTCAACAGCTACCTCGACAGGCTCAACCGGGTCTACCTGGGACACACCTGAGGGAGCGGCACCCTGAGGGGGGAGGGGGTCTGGTACCTCAGCACCTGGAGCGAGGAAGAGAGGCGGGGGGGGGAGCGGGGCAGTGCGGTAGGGGAAGAGGCGGTAGTAGGGGACGGACTCGTCAAAAGTGACGTCCTGAGAGGCCAAGACACGACGCGAGGTGGCGTGGTAGAACTGCCAACCAGGCGCGTCCGGGACAAAGCCAAGGAAGACACAGGGGACAGCTCGACGGGAGAGCTTGTCCGCGGACGTATCGCGAACAAAAGCTCGAGATCCCCAGACCCGAAAACGCGACGCATCGCCAGCCTCTCCCGTCCAACGCAGTGTCGGAGAAGTCTCCGGTAAGGAGACACGGGGCCAGAGGTTGAGCTGATGCGCAGCGTATCGGACTGCAAACGGCCACAGAAAGTGGGGGGCAGCCGCATGAACCAAGGAGGTACGAGCGACCTCCATGACCAAGCCAATGCGGCGCTCAGCAACCCCATTCTGCTGTGGAGAGGCCGGAAGCGTGAACGACTGCTCAATGCCCTCCTGCTGACAGAAGGCCTCCAAGAGGCCAGAGGAAAACTCCCCACCTCTGTCAGAGTGCAGACGCAGGACAGGGAAGTCGGAGCGAAAACGCTCACTGAGCTGGAGACGAGATCTGCGGATCCAAGGGATCAAGACATCAGGGACGTCACCCTTGGTGCGCAAGGGGAAGACCGTGGTGTAGCGCGAGAAGTCGTCAACAACAATCAGGAAGTACCTCTCCTGACCCTGACCACGGACTCGGGCTGGGCCCCACACGTCCATGTGGAGCGTCTGCAAAGGAGCAGTCGTCGGGGGGAAGGAGGAGGAGTGAGGAGCGGCGCGCTGCCGCCCCTCGACACAGGGAAGACAGGGAGGAGCAGGCGAGGGTGGCAGGGGAGGGAGAACCCTGGGAAGACCAGCAACAAGGTCCCGTTTGTGCATGGCCCGAAGGCGCTGCACAGACGGGTGACCAAGGCGGTGGTGCCAGAGGACAGTCTCATGCGCCAGAGAGCGACACGAGCAGGGGGCGGACAGCTGACCTGACGCAGACGCAGACGCGGACGCAGCTACCTGAGGGGACTCAGTGGTCAGTGTGTACAGGTCCGACCCCGGCTGCCGAGTGAAGGTAGCCAGGTGACGGCCCGTCCGAGCACACGTGCAGTGGGTCACGCGCTCGTAAGCAGGGGTGAACTGGTGAACACCCCCGTCCTGGAGCGCACTACCTGCCACCAAGTTCGTAGAGAACGAGGGGAGGTAGAGACCTGACAGTGTGCCTGACGGGACCGCAGGACAAGGAAGGACAGTGGAGGAGGTCGCAACGACCGGACCCCCAGAGGGGTCAGCGAGGGAGACAGCAACTGGCCGAGCAAGCGGCTCAAGGACAGTGCGGTCACGAAAGAAACAGCGAGAAGCACCTGAGTCCAGTGTGAAGGTGTGCAGTGCTACAGTCGACTCAGTACCAGAGGGCACGGACTCACTAGCACCTAGAGCAGCAGCCTCACCAGGACCTGGGGCAGCAGACTCACTAGCACCTAGAGCGGCAGCCGGACTGGTCTGAATGCCCGGGTCGGGCGGAACACGCAAGTACTGAGCACCCTCTCCACTAGTAAACATCGCATACATGGCAGTGAGAATAGCATCAAAGTCTAAAGCCCAGATATCAACTCCCTTCTTCTCCAGATCAGCCCAGCGGGGCAGGTCAGTGGCATCAGGAAACTGGGCACGCCACGCGTCAGTAAGGCGCGCGAAACAGCGCTGTGTGGGATGCGGCCTCCCACACTGCTGGCCAGTGCGGTCACCAGTGCGAATGACGTACGTGCAGGTAAAGCCACGCTGCGCATACCACTCACGGGCGGCCTGAAGCGACGGGGCGGGCTGCTGACTCTGGCCACCGCCAGCGCCTCCACGACCACCACTGCCGCCGCCACCGCCTCGGCCACCTCCACCCCTGCCGCTGCCACGACCACCTCCGCCTCCGCTGCCGCCTCCACCCCTGCCGCCACTCCCGCCGCTGCTGTCACCACCCCCACTGCCGCCACTAGCCTCCCCAGCCGCTCCTCCACTCCCACCGCCTCCACCCCCACCTCCTCCGCCGCCACCTCCACCCTTGCCCCCTTTGCTCTTGCGGCGCCCGCTCGAAGCAGACGCGGCCCCGACCTTCTCAGCACCAAGGAGGTCGACAGCAGCAGCAGAGGCGACAGAGGGGAGGAGAGGGGAAGGGGAACACCCCTCAAAGAACGGGGTGCGGGGGTCGCCACGAGAGGTGCCTACAGCGACGATGCTCGCCTCAGCTGCAAGCAGTTCCTTCTCGAGGAGGGCAATGGTGAGTTCAGTGGGGGAGCGAGAGAGGAAGTGGTCCCTGACTGTGCGCAGGGAGTCGGGGAGGCGGGTGACTATGTGGTAGAGAGTGATCCAGAGCGGGGGGGGGTTGCTGGTGAGGAACTCGTCAGGCATAGCAGCGCGAAAGCGGGCCTCACTGGTCTTAAGGTGGGTGATGAGGTCAGCAACTGTCTGAAAGGAGGCCAGGTCGGGGAACAGGTAGGGGAGAGTGAGGCGGCCTAGTGTGGCAGAAGCGGGGGAGGAGTAGCGAGCGACTACAGCAGTGTACAGGTCCTTAGCAGTTTTGTGCTGGCCAAAGTGCTCGCGCTCGTCGATCGGTAGGGAGTTACGAATAGCGAAGCGAGCGTGGGCGTCACGAGTCTGCCACTGTGAGCGCTGAGTGCTGTCAGCAGTGGTAGGAGGGGCAGTAGCGTTGCCTAGGGCGTGATCGTACAGTGAAACGTCCTCCTTAGCAGTGAGCTGTAGAAAGAGGTGGAGGTCATCGAGCCAGGTTTCGAACTTCACTGGACGGCCCTCAGCATCGAAAGTAAGTACAGTAGGAGTAGCCATAGCGGCAGTAGCAGTAGCGGTAGAAACAGTAAGAATGAGGCCGCAGGGAAGCTGTGGGCAGTGTCAGCACACGGGCGGCAGCAGCTGATGCGCACGGGCGGGAGCGGCAGTGGGCGCAGAAGCGGCGGCCGCAGTGGGAGCGAGTGCAGCAGCGGCAGCGGTAGCAGGCGCAACAGGAGCGCACGGGCGGTAGCGGCCGCGGCGCACGAGCGGGAGCGGCTGCGGGCGACGCGCAGGCGGTAGCTGCAGCGGCGGGCCCGTGGTAGCGGCAGCTGCAGCGGGCGACAAGCAGGCGGCAGCTGCAGCGGGCGACGAGCGGGCGGCAGCAGCAGCGGGCGACGAGCGGGCGGCAGCTGCAGCGTGCGACGAGCGGGCGGCAGCAGCAGCGGGCGACGAGCGGGCGGCAGCTGCAGCGGGCGACGAGCGGGCAGGCGCTGCAGCGGGCGACGAGCGGGCGGCAGCAGCAGCGAGCGACGAGCGGGCGGCAGCTGCAGCGAGCGACGAGCGGGCGGCAGCAGCAGCGGGCGACGAGCGAGCGGCAGCTGCAGCGGGCGACGAGCGGGCGGCAGCAGCAGCGGGCGACGAGCGGGCGGCAGCTGCAGCGGGCGACAAGCGGGCAGGCGCTGCAGCGAGCGACGAGCGGGCGGCAGCAGCAGCGAGCGACGAGCGGGCGGCAGCTGCAGCGGGCGACGAGCGGGCGGCAGCTGCAGCGGGCGACGAGCGGGCGGGCGCTGCAGCGGGCGGGCGGCAATGTGCAGGCCTGCGGGGCCGCTGCGGGCTGCGCTATAGCGGTGCGAGCGGCGCACGGGCGGCTAGCCGGTCGCGCTCAAAAGAAATCGGCCGCGCGCGGGCAGCTAGCGGGTCGCGCGCGGTAAAAAAAAAAAAAAAAAAAAAAAAAAAAAAAAAAAAAAAAAAAAAAAAATAGAAAACGAGCCGCGCGCGATTGGCTGGCGGGCTGCGCGCGCGCGGTAGGTAGGAGGCGCACTAGGGCGCGTAGGCGCACGAGGGCGCACGGTAGGTAGGTAGGTAGGTAGGTAGGTAGGTAGGTAGGTAGCGGTGGGCCCTAAGAACGGTCCTAGCGAAGGACCTGCTCTGAAACCATGTCGGAATCAACAGACAGGAATGATTGAACTAGCAGTGAAATCAGTACAAGTACCTAACCCTAGAATTGTGTACCCCCTATAGGCTAACCCACTGTAGCCTAAACAAACACAACATATATAATGTTTGACAAAACGAGTGGTAGGTAGACATTTGACACCAGCCTCAATAGCAACCCGAAACACGTACAAGCTCGCCAAACGTGCTCGATGACGGAATCAAAGCAGAGCACGACTACCAACCTAGCTTGATAGTAGGCAGGTCACAGCACGAAAATTTGTCGCGACGCGCTGGCACTAGGACGCCGCGTCGCAGGAGATGTCAGCAGCGAAACGCGACGTTCACGGCCTGAATGTGAGAAGCACGATTTGCCTAGAGGAGTAGTTGCGTTCCACGGAGCGTTGTAGGGGTAAGCGGGAGAGGACAACTTCATTTCGGGTGGGTCTAAACCATTCAGTAGACAATAGGAAGGTGGGGCAAACCTTTACAACCTGCGGGTGTAACATCTACTTCCGGATCTCCCTCAGTAACCTTCGACAGGGCGACCACGGGAATGCGCGAGGGAAAGGCCTAGACCGTGGCCGGCAGGGAGACAGACGAGAGGTGAACGGAATTCGCGGCCAACGTCCTGCAAAACATTTGCAACGTCGGTACCCAACTGTAAGAGATCATAAACGCAATCTTGAGCACCGGTTGTAGAGTTGACTCACACAACTTGTAGCTTCAGTGGCTGTCGGCGGCATGCAGAGCCGTCAACAGCCTGCTATAGTCGAGCGTGTCGTCTCCCTCTGTCGACGCAACTGTCAGAGCCACGGTTACAACCAGAGGTTCGTCCCGACTGCCCTCCAAGTCACAGCATGTGGCGTCACTGCTGTCCAAGTCACAGCGTGCGGCGTCACTGCTGTCCAAGTCACAGCGTGCGGCGTCACTGCTGTCCAAGTCACAGCGTGCGGCGTCACTGCTGTCCAAGTCACAGCGTGCGGCGTCACTGCTGTCCAAGTCGCAGCGTGCGGCGTCACTGCTTTCCAAGTCGCAGCGTGCGGCGTCACTGCTTTCCAAGTCACAGCGTGCGGCGTCACTGCTTTCCAAGTCACAGCGTGCGGCGTCACTGCTTTCCAAGTCACAGCGTGCGGCGTCACTGCTTTCCAAGTCACAGCGTGCGGCGTCACTGCTTTCCAAGTCACAGCGTGCGGCGTCACTGCTTTCCAAGTCACAGCGTGCGGCGTCACTGCTTTCCAAGTCACAGCGTGCGGCGTCACTGCTTTCCAAGTCACAGCGTGCGGCGTCACTGCTTTCCAAGTCACAGCGTGCGGCGTCACTGCTTTCCAAGTCACAGCGTGCGGGGCCACTACTGCTTGTGTCACAGCAGTAGGTCACTGCGAAGCACGTCATTGCGAGCGGGTGTCACTGCTGCTTAGGTCACACCTCACTGCTGCTACTACTAACAATTCACACGTGTGAAGTCTATTTCCACTAGCTGTCACCGCATCTCATCACTCCTTTCTATGCCATGCTCACTCCTGCCCATGTCACAGCATCATGTCCCTGAGGCTCATATCAACGCATGTAGTGTTTACCACTGGCGTCACAACATGAGTTGATATTGCTGCCATGTCAAAGCATAAGGTCAATGGTTGGCACCTGTCATGCTATCTCATCAAGGCTTTCTAATCCTTGAGCATGTGCTCTCTCCGGCTCTTGTCACAGCTTCAAATAACTGCTGCGCATGTCACAGCTTCATATAACTGCTGCTGGTGTCACATGATATAGGGTCTGCTGCTGGCGTCACAGCAGTGGGCCACACCATGTCACAGCATAATGTCTCAGCTCTTGATGCTCAACTCACAGCATATGTCCGCCAACTACACGCATCATAGCGTGCAGTGTCACTTCTGCAAATGTCACAGCATGGCAGGGTTGCTGCTGCTCATGTCAAAGCATGTAGTGTCTGCGAGGGGCGTCACAACATGAACCGACATTGCTGCCACGTCACAGCATAGGGTCACAGCTATGCAGTTCATAGCACCATACCACTGCTCTGTTATGTCACAGCATGTGCTCACTCTTACTCATGTCACAGCTTCACATCACTCTACTCATGTCACAGTATGACGTGCCTGCTGCTGGCGTCAATGAAATTAGGCAACAAAGCTGCTGTCTCACAACATAAGATCAATTGGCGCTGTCCCTAGCATGATATAACTGCTTACTCTTGTCACTACAAGTGCGCACTCCTCCTCGTGTCACAGCAGAGCATATCACGTGTCATGTAGTGTCTACTGCTGGCGTCGCAACGTGACACATAATGTCTATGCTGTTTATGTCACACTATCTCATCGCTGGATATTTTGTTTGACCATGTTCGCATTCCTGCACGAGTCACGACATCATATAACTGCTGCTCATGTCAAAGCATGCAAGGTCTATTGGCGGCGTCACAACATGAGCCGACACTGCTGCCATATCAAAGCATAATGTCACTGTTGTTTCCTTTGTTTTTTCTATTTCAACAACGTATAGCTGCTGCTGGTGTCACAGCATCATATAGCTGCTGCTGGTGTCACAGCATCATATAGCTGCTGCTCATGTCACAGCATCATATAGCTGCTGCTCATGTCACAGCATCATATAGCTGCTGCTGGTGTCACAGCATCATATAGCTGCTGCTGGTGTCACAGCATCATATAGCTGCTGCTCATGTCACAGCATCATATAGCTGCTGCTCATGTCACAGCAGGAGACTGCTGCTGGTGTCACATGATGTAGGTAATTCTGCTTGGGTCATAGCATGAGGCTACACTGTTGCCACGTCACAACATATGTCTCTTCTGCTTATGCCACAACATCGGATTACTGCTCTAGGCTCTCTCCTGCTCATGTCACAGCATCACACCACTGCTGTCCATGTCACATTACGTGCTCACTGCTGCTCGTGTCGTCACCATGTGCTCCTTGCTGCTTTTGTCACAGCTTGTGGTTCTGCCATTGATGTCTCAGCAATAGCATGCAGATGCTCGTTTCAAAGTGTGTGGCCACTGCTCTGCATATCACAGCATGTGCCCACTTCTTCTCTGTATCCCGCTGTTGCCCATAATGACATTGCCTCCCATCATGGTGGTGCAGTTTGCTACTCATGGCTCCAGCGACAAGTGCAGGGTTACATGCGGCAACGCAAGCATGCAAAGATGCAACGACGGGAAGCGTGAACATATCGCGGCACATGCGACCGTTACTGTGCGTGTTACGCGTGGGGTTGTCCGCCTTGTTTGCTGGCGAGAGGGGGGCGACGCCCGACGACGTGATACACTTCTTAGCGGAGGCAGCACCTGAGGCTACGTCACGGCTCATCAGGGCTGGCCTAGCCGCCGGTGAGTTGGGTTATTGATGGAATGTCACATGCATGCGAGGAACTAGCGCACAGTTAGAGGCTTATGAAGTGTCCGCAGTTGGGGTCTTGAAAAGTGTGGGCGCATTCTTTGCGCGCGCGCCTTGGTCCACGCGCGCGCCTTGGTCCGCGCGCCCTGGTCCACACGCGCGCCCTGGTGCGCGCGCGCGCCCCTGTGTTGACGCCTGCCCTGCATTCTCTGCCTTACCTCCCACTCCCCATCCCCACCCCCCACTTTCTCCCAACCTCCACACCCCCCCTCCAACGACCCACCATAGCTCTGGTGATGGGACCAGCGGGCCTCATCAGCCGCCTGCTCGACTCTAGGCCTGCGTTGCCTGCCCCACTCTCCCTCTCTTCCAACTCTCCTCCCCCCAGTGCCCCACGATAACGCTGGTGATGGGTCCCAAGGGTCTCATCAGCCGTCTCTTCGCGCTTAATCTTAACAACGCCTGCCTTGCAATTCTTCTCGTACTCCCTCTTCCCCCCCCCAACCCCCACTCCCGTGACCCTCACACATTCCCTCACCTCAGCACCCGACCATAGCACTGGTCATAGGACCCAAGGGCCTCGTTAGCCGTCTCCTCGCACCCATATTCGACCATCCTGTATTCTGAAATCTGCCTTACTCTACCCTCCCCCCTTCCCCCCTTCCCCCCTTCCCCCCAACGCTGCATGATAGCGCTGGTCATGGGGCCCAAGGGCCTCATCACCACCAAATGTGATGACTCCGGTTCTGCATTGTCGGCTCGGCTCGCACCCAAATTCAATGACGTCTGTCCTGCCCCCCCATTCACCCCAGCGCCCCACCATAGCATTGGTCAAGGGTCTCAAGGGTCTCAACAGCCCGGTTCCTCACACGCAAATTCAATGACGTCCGTCCTGCATTGTCTGTCTTATTCCCACCTCGCCACACTCCCCATCCCTCATCCCTGCCCCCCCCATTCACCCCAGCGCCCCACCATAGCGTTGGTCATGGGTCTCAAGGGTCTCCACAGCCGCTGATATGGCACCCAAATTCAATGACGTCCGTCCTGCATTGTTTGTCTTATTCCCACCCCGCCACGCTCCCCATCCCTCATCCCTGTCCACCCCATTCACCCCAGCGCCCCACCATAGCGTTGGTCAAGGGTCTCAAGGGTCTCAACAGCCGCCTCCTCACACCCAAATTCAATGACGTCCGTCCTGCATTGTCTGTCTTATTCCCACCTCGCCACACTCCCCATCCCTCATCCCTGCCTCCCCCATTCACCCCAGCGCCCCACCATAGCGTTGGTCATGGGTCTCAAGGGTCTCAACAGCCGTCTCCTCGAACCCAAATTCAATGACGTCTGTCCTGCATTGTTTGTCTTATTCCCTCCTCGCCACGCTCCCCATCCCTCATCGCTGCCCCCCCCATTCACCCCAGCACCCCACCATAGCGCTGGTCATGGGTCTCAAGGGTCTCAACAGCCGCCTCCTCGCACCCAAATTCAATGACGTCTGTCCTGCATTGTTTGTCTTATTCCCACCTCGCCACGCTCCCCATCCCTCATCGCTGCCCCCCCCATTCACCCCAGCACCCCACCATAGCGCTGGTCAGGGGGCCCAAGGGCCTCATCAGCCGTCTCCTCGCACCCACAATTTATGACGTTTATTTCAAATTCTGCCTTCACTCCCAACTCCCATCCCTCACAGATGCTGAGTCTGGACGCTCACAGACGGGCGCCACGGTCGAGTTGCACCGCCAAGAGTACCATCGCATTTTCAAGGCCCACGCTCAAGTGCCCTTCGAGAAGGTCACTGATTTATTACAACGGCCGGATCGGGAGCTGCTTGGTGTGAGATATGCCTTTCCGCTTATGCGGTTAGATGATCGCGGGAGACCAATGCGTGTGGAGGGCTTGTCTTGGGGAGGAGCAAGACGCGGGAAGGCATTTGCTCTACAACGCCAAGGAGGTAATGCCTTTCAAACATGCTACATAGCCGAATACGGGTGATGCTATCTCATGATGACGTGTCGCCCCAACGCCCACAACCACTTATCATACCACTATTGCTGAAGTGCAGGTAATGCACAGCGCGCTGCTCGTAGCGGCACTACGGACGATGGTGGGGTGGAGAATGCTACGGCTTTGTCTAATCCTTCCGTGCCTCCTTTGCCCGTCGGGGGTGGTGGTGATGGCGAAGGCCCGGTCTCTACTTCTTCCATGCCTACTTTGCCCGTAGGGGGTGGTGGTGATGTTGAAGGCATACCCTCTACTCCTTTCGTGCCTCCTTTGCCTGCGGGGTGTGGACTTCATGCAAGTGGCAGCATGTCATTGCCTACAGCACCACCGAGCACGATGAATGGCATGCCAGAGGACAGGTGAGCAGTTGATATACTGCATATTTGGAATTCATGTTACAACCTTATAAAATCATCTGGTCCCACCTAGGCTCCTTACACTTCCACGTCAACCATACGCTCATCATTTGTGTCCTTTTTCTATACCCCTCGTAAGGCCTGTTTGCAGCCATCCGCGCGCGAGCGCGCGCGGGACAGTCCCCAGGCATCGGCCTACATCACCAAGCGTTGATGATATCCCTGAGCAACGGGTATGTCTAGTCGAACCACGTACCGTTGTCGGGTTCTTCAAGGGGTGTCGCTTAGTGTGCTCGCATCAAGATACATGCGGAGGTGCTATGTCTCTCAGGTCGTGGAAGTTTTCTTGGGCTTCAGTTGGCATGTTCTGGAGATGCGATAAATGTTCCCATGGTGTGGAGTTCTGGTCGTGCACTAATCAAACCCTTGACAAGAAGAGAGTTGGGGTTGGTGCACGAGTGCCAATGCTACACTCAAAATATGTGGGAGCATTCGCGCTCGCTGGGATGGGGTATCAACAGATGTGGGAGTTCAGTCGCAATTTTGGCATTCCATGTCCTGGCAAAAGCACGTTCTATCGATACCTTGGGGGCGATAATGGGTTATGGAAAACAATACTTAGGGAGGCGGATAAGTCGATGGCTTCGGTGCGGGAGGAGATGAGCAAACGTGACATCCCAGCCAAATACGTGACGGTGGATGGCCGATGGTCACATGTCCGAGAGGGTGAGTGGTGCACAGTATCGTTCATGGACATACCGTCGCGGAAGATCTTGTACTGTGTAACAACACGTAAGGGGGTGGATGATAAATCGTCGGTGCGATTGGAGCGGGTGGCATTCGACAGAGGGGTTGATGAGTTGAAGCTGTTGGGGTTCGATGTGAAGGGCATCATTTCAGATCAAGGGACCACGTTTAGAGGCGCTGCGGCAGAGCGAAAGCTGGATCATCAGGTGGATTGGTGGCACGTGAAACGGACGCTGTACAATCTTTTCTGCAAGGAGCTTCAGGATCAGGTGCGGAAGGCTGTGGAGGTGGACAAGGCTAGCTGTATCGAGGAGCTATGGTTGGCTAAGGTGGAAGACTTAAGGCAGTGGTTGAGGACCAAAGGATTGGAGAAAGAGGCGAAGGGGACACTCAAAGCATCACTTGTGGAGGCGGTATGTGAAGCCATGGTTACCATTGCATATGTGAAGATGACCCCTGATGAAGCGAAGTGGATGTTTCCTGAGTTGCGAAAAGTCCGGCGGCTGGGAGGAGAACGGGCAGTGGTAGATGTCCCAGTGGGATATGGCGAGGTGCGTCCTGATACTACTGGAGAGATGCAGCCCATCGTGCGAGATGATGCGGTTGACGAGGCGGATGCGGGCACAACCCAAGTTGATGTGCAGTGGGCGGATGTGGAGGAATTATGGCAATACGATATCCATCCTGTGCGTGGTGCGAGACCATCGTCATTGGCTAGTTCTCTCATCGTGCACGCACATGCGGGTGCATGCAGTAACTTACGATTCATCGGCGGGACGACTCCGTGGGCCAACGTTGATGAAGCTACTGGTATGAACGCTTTGTGAAATTTAGTTTCCATGCCATATTCAGATTGGAGTATGCTGCTTGTTTCCTAAAATTGTTCATACTGCTCGTTTTGACATGACAGAGACGATGACTGGCTGCAACAACGATGGTGTAGCGGGTGAGACCGACAATCAGGGAAGTGACGTCGGAGAGAATTTGCCCCGTTGGACTGGGCGGCGAAAACGGAAACGTGGCGGAGATGAGATAAACGCAGGCAATGAGGAGAGTACGGTGGCGCAGCGCTTCGCTTCGCATTTCTTCCATGTGATGATGCGTTGCGCGGCGCTGTTGAAAGCGGGCACCCCTATGACCCCCGAAGATGTGGCTAGGGAAATTGGGACGGCACCTAACCACTGGGCAGGTGACCACTCCGAGTGTGGACGGAACGGGAGTATTCCTCCAAGGTGTGTTACCGAGAAGTGGGGCAGGGAATGTGCACTTTATGAGCCTGGATCGGAAACGCACAAGGCGGTTCTTGCATGGTTCAAGAAACGGCTTTCGCCAGACAAGGTGAAACCCTATGTTCACGGAGCCAACAGTTCCATAAACGAGTCTTTCCATTCCCTGATCATCAAATACGCTGCTAAGCGTATCAGGTTCAAAGGTAGTCTTGAGGCACGAGTGGGGCTGGCTGTCCTGCATTGGAATAACTCGATGGACAGGCTGGTCACATCGCATCGCACTCGTGTACGGCAAGTAACTCGGGTGCGACGGGGCAACAAGGATCGAATCCTCGGACCTATGGATTGGTCTTGGGTTGATCGGATTATGGAGGATTGGCAACGATCGCTGGGATTTGGAGTCGACGATGAGATTATGGAGACGGCCCCGAAGAGGCAGGCGCAGCATCCTGTCGACTTACCTTGTGGAGGGCGACACCCATCTGTTGTTGGGCCGGTTACTCCTGTGCGAGAAGGTGGCATAGTCCGCGGCATTACTTCGACGCGCGGTGCTGGGCGCCGTATCTTATGTAAGATCTGTACCACATTCTCACCAACCCTTACTCTTGTCTTATGTAAGATATTTTGACGCTTCCCTCTTGCGATCATGTTGCAGGTGATGCTACCAACCATCCTCGGTAAACGTGTTGGAAGCACTTACAAATCCGGGGAAGGATCTAAATCACCAGTTTGTCCAACACGACGCGTCAATTTGGATGTCGGCGATGCCGGTGTGCGCCTTGAGGGTAATAGTGCTCATCCTTGTCCATACAACTGCTGCTCGCACCCATAACATGTGCATCTCTCGCTTTTCCCTCTCTATCTTCCTTTTCAGACCCGGTGTGCCCTCTCCCAGCCTTGCCCCCTCCTCCCATCCTATTCCCTTGCTTGCCCATCTCACGCCCTCGTGCTTCAACTCCCCAGTCTAGTCATTCTAAACCCTCCACCTCAGTCAATCATAGAGCATTATTTTCCCCTCACATTCCAACCTTGCTTTCTCAGCTCCTGGACGTGCATTTGGCGAAGACCACTGGTGTGGAGTTGGTGCCATACGAGTAGAGGGCCATGGTGGTGGCTCCGCGCCTGACCCCAAAGGAGGCCTTGGCGCCCTTTGATGTCAGCCGAGTCGTGGACCCCTCCGAGCACAACCTCAACCACCGACAGGTGCGAGTGCCATCAATCATCTGAATCAACGGCACATGTGACAGCGTAAGTCAAGTGCAAACCAGTGATTTATCGTTTACCATCTGGAATCTTTTGTAAACCCTTCGTTCGTCTTTGCCTACTTAGCTTGCATTGTGATACTACCCAATTATCCCCTTTGCAACAAAATTCAGGCTGGTCCTACTCCATCCGATTCCATGCCTTCGCGTTTCTTACCCTTGATGCATACTACAACCACTGATATATCTTTATGTGCTCGTTTCACTATCATGGCACCAATGTTGCCCATGCCTCACACCCCTCCCCACACATGCGTTCAACCAGCCGCATGGACGTTGTTTCAACATCTTTCAAGGTCAGCAGTGGCCCCTTATTGCTCCCAACGTGGTGCTCTCATTATGATTCGTCTCTATTTGCATTACTTTTCCATGCTTTGCTCCACAGTACTGCAGATCCATCGGGTGTCTGGAACATTTCTGCCGTTGTTGCGATTTTGCACGGCATACAAGACATTACCACCACACAAATGAGCCTACGTAGCCTAGAGATACTCCTCCTCCTGCCTGCATGATTTTGGCAGCAACAGGTTGCACCTTTTGACAAAGCATAATTAGCACGCGTGTGTGTCAAGTGGCTCACGTCACAACAGCAGGCGTATGCATGTATAAAGGATTTTACATTGAATTTTGGAATCCAGATGTATTCGAATGAGCACTTGTCCACCATACATGTTTGCCTCAATGGTCCTGGCTTCAAGAATGGCACAACATAAGCTCTCCTGCAGTGAGAGTGGATGGTGATAAAATTGAGTGTCATCATATGGTGTACGAGCCAACAAGTGGTGTTGTAGGTGGACAACCCCCAGTCTCCATCCACATCAATGCATTGTCCTCTGTTGAGCGAGGAGGTGCGGTGGCGATGAGAGGACAGGGGGATGAAAGGACAGAGGGATGAGAGGACAGGGGGATGAGAGGATGGGGGGATGATAGGACAGGGGGATGAGAGGATGGGGGGATGATAGGACAGGGGGATGAGAGGACGGGGGGATGAGAGGAGGGGGGGATGAGAGGACAGGGGGATGAGAGGACAGAGGGAGGTGAGGACAGGGGGATGAGAGGACAGGGGGATAGGAGGACGGGGGGGAGAGAAGACGGGGGGGTGAGAGGGCGGGGGGGTGAGAGGAAAGAGGGATGAGAGGACAGGGGGACGAGAGGACAGAGGGATGAAAGGACAGGAGGATAGGAGGACGGGGGGATGAGAGGAAAGAGGGATGAGAGGACAGGGGGATGAGAGGACGGGGGGGTGAGAGGAAAGAGGGATGAGAGGACAGGGGGATGAGAGGACGGGGGGATGATAGGACAGGGGGATGAGAGGATGGGGGGACGAGAGGACAGAGGGATGAGAGGACAGGGGGACGAGAGGACAGAGGGATGAGAGGACAGGGGGATAGGAGGACGGGGGGATTGAGGAAAGAGGGATGAGAGGACAGGGGGATAAGAGGATGGGGGGATGAGAGGACGGGGGGGTGAGAGGACGGGGGGGTGAGAGGAAAGAGGGATGAGAGGACAGGGGGATGAGAGGACGGGGGATGATAGGACAGTGGGATGAGAGGAAAGAGGAATGAGAGGACAGGGGGATAAGAGGACGGGGGGATGAGAAGACGGGGGGGTGAGAGGACGGGGGGGTGAGAGGAAAGAGGGATGAGAGGACAGGAGGATGAGAGGACGGGGGGATGAGAGGATGGGGGGACGAGAGGACAGGGGGATGAGAGGACAGAGGGATGGGAGGACAGGGGGATGAGAGGACAGAGGGATGGGAGGACAGGGGGATGAGAGGATAGGGGGATGAGAGGACAGGGGGATGAGAGGACAGGGGGATGAGAGGACAGGGGATGAGAGGACAGGGGGATGAGAGGATGGGGGGATGCGGCAGGCTCGGCGGCGGCAGCTGCAGCACCGGCAGCAGCTCCGGCAGTGGCGATGCTGGACACTACGTTCCGAACGGCTGCCGCCGTCACGAGGCGGGTCTGGACGGCAGAGAAGACGGCCAGCAGCAAGTGGACGAAGGCGGGCGGGGCAAGGGCACGGAGCTTGAGGGCGAGAGATGGCGCTGGGTGGGGGGTGCATAGGGAGGAGGGGGGCGGAAAGAGGGGACGGGGGGTTCAGTTGGCATAGGAGGGTGGACGGACGGTGAGGGTTGACTGGATGTGTTATATGATAGATAGTTGGGGGAAGGCTGCACAGGTGGAAGACAGTGGGTGTGAGACCTCATTCGCATGAAAAGGAGACACAACTAATCAGCAGCAGGCTGATCTAACTTCCCCTCCCCTGTGACAACTGTAAGAAAACGACTCCACTGCTCCCTCACAGCTGCAGCATTTCTCATTGTTCAGGGCAAGGCTCGTCCCCTTCCCATCGTCATTGACAATTCAGAGAAAACATTCAGCCCCTTCCCCTTGTTCCATACCCCACGGCCCGTGTGTCTCACATTCAGCACATCAGCTGCAGGCTCGCTCCTCTTTGAGAGCTAGCAGTCCCCCTCGTTCCATCCACCACAGCCCACGTGTCTCACCGTTAAGTGCATCTGCTGCAGCCTCACCCCCCTCTCCTCCTGCACCACCCGCGGCCCCGCCAGCAGCGGCGGCGGCGTGCTGCAGGAAGAGCAGCGGCAGCAGCTCGCCCACCACTGTTTTCACTGCTGCCTTGATGTCCGCATTCACTGCGTCTCTGTCGGCCCGCAGCACTGCCGGCAGGCGCGACTGGGGGATGAAAGGGTGGGAGATGAAAGGGTGAGAGACGGATGGGGGTTAGGGGGAAGAGCAGCGGCAGCAGCTCGCCCACCACCGTCTTCACTGCTGCCTTGATGTCCGCATTCACTGCATCTCGATACGCGCGCAGCACTGCAGGCAGACGGGACTGGTGGGGGATGAAAGGGTGGGAGACAGTGGGTGAAGGGCCAGGGGGGAACAAGGTGATGGAAGGTCGTCCCAGGCGGCCTATAGCTTCTTCTCGATGCATCTCAGCACACCCCAAACCTTAAACCTACCCCTTCTCCCCTGAACGCCAACTGTGCTCAGCAGGCTGATGAAGAGTGGCAGTAGGTGCTCTCAGGGTCAAGCCTCCCTCTCGCTCATCCGTTCACTCTGCATGCCCGCTTTTTATGAGAGCCAGTGTTTTAACTTCTAACCCCCAAACTCTAAGTAATACACTCGAACCACTGACCCCTGCCCCGTACTCACTGTGCGCAGCAGGCTGATGACGAGCGGCAGCAGATGCTCTCTCAGGCGAGCCTCCCTCTCCTCCATGCCCTCGCGCTGCTTGAGCCCGGCATGGGCAGAGCACGGATGTTGCATGGACGGATGGGGCATGGATGGGGCATGGATGGGGCATGGATGGGGCATGGATGGGGCATGGATGGGGCATGGATGGGGCATGGATGGGGCATGGATGGGGCTTGGATGTTGCATGGATGTTGCATTGATGGGGAATGGATGTTGCATGGATGGGGCATGGATGGGGCATGGATGGGGCATGGATGGGGCATGGATGGGGCATGGACGGGGCATGAGTTGGGCATGCAACGGGTTGGGATCCATGCATGCACCAGGGATGCACGTGGCGGGCGAGGCATGCGACAGACATGCATGGGGCGAGACAAGGCATGGATGGAGCAGACACAAAAACACGGAGCGAGAAACGGAGCAAGATACAGAACTGAGGCAGGCAGGAGGCATGGCAGGGAGCACAGGAGGATGAGGAACAAGAAGCAATCACAGACCTGTGCGGCCAGCCAGCTACTGACTGCGACGTCTCACACCTCAACTGCTATGACACAACACAACCACAGGTAGGCCCGGGCGACTGGCTCTGAAGCTCTGAAGCGCGCCATGCCAGTACAGCGCTGAATCTTGTGCGACAGAGATCACGCTTTGCATCCATAGGCATGCATTTTCCGCACACGCACCTCGAGGTTGACTATAGCGAGCAGCGTTTCAGCGGGGGGTACGCTCTTCTGGAGGTTGAAGCTGGTGACTATAGCGGAAGGCGCCACGTCAGCAGCATCGTGCACGGCTTCCCTCACAAAGTCGGCTGTTAGGAGACTGGGAGAATGGCGGGAATGGGTTGGGTTGGAGAGTATAGGGGATGGATGTTAGAAAATTGGAGGAGGAGAGGAGGAGGTGGTTGAGGTGGCGGAAGCAGTGCAGCCCCGCCATGGGGGGGGAGAGTGGGGCGAGATACGAGTGGGGGGGAGGAGTGGGAAGAGAGAGAGAGACCGACCGACCTGTAGACGGCATCGGAGGAGGTGAGGAGGAGGTGGTTGAGGTGGCGGAAGCAGTGCAGAGAGGGATATGAGGGTGGGTGGAAGAGGGGGATGTGAGAGTGGGAGGCGAGAATGGGAGGAGTGGGAGAAAGAGAGACTCACCTGTTGACGGCATCGGAGGAGGACACCAGGAGGTGGTTGAGGTGGCGGAAGCAGTGCTGCCCTGCGAGCTCCTGCCCATCCATGAGGCGCCTTAAGTCGTCCATCACGTCTAGCGCGCCCGCACAGTCGCCCGATGATACCAGCTGATGGACGGTAGGGTGGTGCGTGGGGGGGCAGGAAGGAGTTAGAGGGCAGGGTTGCACCCATGAGCTCCTGCCTCTCCATGAGGCGCCTCAGGTCGTCCATCACGTCTAATGCGCCCGCACAGTCGCCCGACGACACCAGCTGATGCATAGTGGGGTGGTGCGTGTGGGGCAGGAAGGAAGAGTTAGAGGGCGGGGTTGCACCCATCAGCTCCTGGCCGTCCATGAGGCGCCTGAGGTCGTCCATCACGTCTAGCGCACCCGCACAGTCCCCCGATGACACCAGCCGAGGCATCGGCACGCACAGTGGGGTGGTGGGGTGTGGGGCAGCAAGGGAGGCTTAGAGGTCAGGAAGCGAGCAGCACAAGGCAGCAGCATAAGGTATCATCACGAGCCAGCACCAAATGAGGCAGCACCACGAGCACCCAGTGAGATCAGTGCCTTCCATGAGGCGTCTGAGGCTGTCTGCCACAGCCAACGCGCCCACAAGGTCGCTCCATGACACCACCTCATGAGATGGGATGGCTCCTTACCGCATTGCGCCTTACCAGCTTCAGCGTCGCCATGGCCTGGTGCACGAACGCCACCAGCTACAGTTCTGCAAGACGGCCGGGAACCTAATTCTCTTCTCTCTAGCCGTCATAAAATTGTGTCTTACCAGCTTCAGCGTCGCCATGGCCTGGTGCACGAACGCCACTAGCTTCAGCTTCTGATGCGGCTGCAGCAGATTCTCCAGCCGAACCTTGGTCGCCTGCAGCTTCCGCGATCCTTCCAGAAGGTCCTCGTCCAGCATCCCCACTGTGCCGCGCAACTGACGGATGCGATCGCACGTCTCCACGATCCCACGGTTCAGATCTTCCAGTTTTTTCAGGGCTTCGAAGAACGAGTCGGAGCGGGAAGAGATTTCTTTAACTAAGTGCACCTCGACTAGGTCTAAGTAGTGCGATAGTTTCTCCTGTAGAAGCATATTCGCGGCAATGGAGGGAGACGGGCAGACCGTATCAAAAATCTCCTTCCGCTCAAAAGCAGAATGCTCGTCGAAATACACCGGGGGTATTTCTCTGAGACACGCTGCTAGACCCTGACCTTCTGACCGTGATGCTAAAATACCCTTCCCTTTCCGTTCCTCTCTCCCCTCGCTGTCCACGTCAGCACCGGGTGCCTCCCCAGTGACCAACTCCCACGTGGAATGCTCCTGAACGTCCACGAATCGCCCATACGGTTCCCTCATCCGCTCCAATTACGGCTGAAATTCCGACATCGGAAAATCCTAAATTTCCGGCGGCAAAGGCGGAGGACCCTCTAGAACCGGCTACAGCGGCCGCTACGCGGTAATCCATGTGCGTAGGGTACGGAGAAGGCGATAGGGCCGAATGTGATGATTGCGTGAGGGCGATACGAGGGCGACCGTGATAGGAGACGCGCGTAACTGTTGCGTTGCTGTCATACCGAAAAGCTACGACTAGAAAATATATCGGAGTGTGTCTATTTTAGGAGAGATTGACGGCGGAGGCGGAAGGCTGGGGATACTGTCGCGACGCGCGAGTGTGTGCTTCTTTCTACGTCTGAGAATACTTGTCGCTGCAACGACACTAGGAGAGAACGTGGCGGTTGCGTAAGAGGAAACATAGTGGCCGCGGTTAGGTTGCTTGCCAAGTCGCCAAAGGGCCCTGATTCGTGTCTTTGAACTGAGCGCTTAGACTGACGATTGCCCGTATGTGACGGGAGGACGACTACTATGTGCCTCATAATATGCGTGTCCAAGCGTTCCCGATGGTTTTCAAGTTTACTCAAGGTGAACAGTGCAATCCTCTGAGGCGTTTTCCCTGCTGGTTGTTTTAGGTTATCGCTGGCCAATCACGGATCACCTCTGCTGCTTCAAACCGACGGATTGTTCTGAACCAGCTTGTAACATGGTTATTCACGAATTCAACTTCAAGAATCTTGAATATGAAAAATACCATGTGAAACTCGGGCTTTAAATGGTTCGGACGGTTGGTGAGGCTCGGCACATTTTTCACGGGCTGACCAAGCTGACGGAGGTTAACGAACTCTAACTGACGGGATCAGGAAGGCGAGACCCACCTTCCTGATCCCGTTGTTATGCCGTCATTTTTAGTTATAATGGTGCTGGCGAACAGCACCTGTATTTGTTGTCGACGTCCTTGTTAGTGACCATCAACAAGACATCTAGCCGGACCCAAGTTCCCAATCGCTTCATTTGCCGACTTGCACTGCTAGACGCACCGCACTCAACCGTACCGCCGTCTTTCACCATGGCGACTTCTTTTCTCGCTCCTCCACTCTCCTCGTTCTCCAGACCCAATTCGTGGACGTCGGCGGAACACAGCTGTCGCTCCCCTCCTACCGCCATTATCCACCCTACATTGAAACCCACAACCAATCCCTTCCTTCACTCAAATCCCCGCCAAGTCAAACACCGTCATTCGTCCTTTCGTCCTTGCCTCCCCTTCCGCGCATCTTCCGTTCCTCCGCAATCCGACCCTCCAGCGCAGCCCGCTTCCAATCTTCCCCAGAAACCACCTTCCCCGACCCCCTCCCGAACACCCCTGCCGGTATCGCCAACGTCGGTGGTTACATGGGGCGGCCGGTTACCATCCACGCGGCGGCTGGTGCTGGGATCGTTAGGGTTTGCTGGTTTAGCGCTGGGGTCGAATTTCCTTGGCTCTACGAGTGTTCTCTTGGGAACAGTGGAGGACCCAGCGCGGTCGGCTCGCCTGGATGTGCTGTTCCCTATCAAGGGTTACAAGCGGTGCTATGACACGGCGAATGGTTTCGGTGAGTCCAGTGCGGTGCAGTGCGGTGCGGTCGAATGTAGGCCGAAAGTAGGATTATTGGGGAATAAGTGTAGTTGGGTAAATGGGGATGTTTTGATGGCAGATGGAGAGTGCGTGCATTACCTACCGCTGCTTGGGTCTGTTGCGCTTGCACGCGGTTATCATGCGGGGTAGGATGTTTGCCAGGATGGTAGCGTGGCTGGGGGGAAGCGGAGTGGGGGGGAGGAGAGGGGGAGAGTTAACAGCTTCTTGGTGAGCCATTTCTCTCAAATTAGGGCTCGCAATTCAGTCTCTCACACATGCATGCAGCTCCATTCCCGTTTCAATCTGCACAATCTGTCCCAATCTCGTCCTCTCTCCTACACCCTCCCTCCCTACTGCCCATCTCTGCCGTCCTCCCACCCTGCTACCATCTCAGAATTCATCTTTCCAGCCGAATGGGTGGGAGACCAGACATTGCTATACCGAGCAGCGGAGCGCAGAGAGAGAGAGCTTTCGCTCGACCCGCCTCCCCTCTCCTCTCCTTCCTCCTCCGCCTCCTCGCAACAAGCACGCAGAGCAGGTGCAGTTGACCCTGTGACGGCCTTCGGCCCTCCGGGGGGGAACGGGGAGCTCAATGTGAGCGTCGTTGTTGCTCCTGTGCCACGTGGATTCAGGTGAGTCTCCTGGTGGGGTTCCTGTGTATGGCTGCCATCTCAGGTCAGGGGTTACCTATGTGTATGTGCAGAACATGGGTTTGAGATGAGTATGAGGAAGTCTCAAATTTCTGCTGCTCTTCATGCCTTGCGCCTCTTTGCGTCTCTTTGTTTCGCCTCTGCAGCCTTAGGAGCTTCGGAGATGCAGAGAGCATTGGTGGCAGGCTGTTGGCAAACGTCATTGCACCTGCTGGGTCTGGAAGGGAGGCCATGCTGCTTAGTGCAAGCGAGAAGGAGCTGGATGGCGTGCTGTACATAAGACTGGAGTACACTGTACAAGGCGCTTCATTTTCCCGCCACAATGTTTCTGTTTGTGCAGTGAAACGTGGAAAGCTTTTCTCCTTGAATGCACAGTCACCTGCGGACCTGTGGCCTGAGAACTTGGAATTCTTTTCTGTTGTTGCTGATTCATTCAAAGTTCTAAGTGACAGTCTGTAAGCGGAGGCACTGAGTGATGACTTGGAGCAAGTTTGATTCCCGAGGTTGCAGTAGAACTGCGTTTGATAGATGTTCGGGGTTCATAACAAGTAGAATGGGGTATGTAGCTGGTTCATATGTATGTTCTACAATGTACAGTGCACCATTCAATACCCCTCCGTCTTCTTGAGAATTTTGTTCCAACTTCTAAAATTCCGTGCTGGACATGTCCCAATCGAAAGTGTCCGAATCGATTCTACCGCACTGCATCGTATTACACCGAATTACACCCTAGTTTCAAACATTGTCGAAATTTTCGCGTCTCTGGTTTAGTTCGGTTCGGAGCGGTACACTCGATTGGGACACTTTCTTTGAGAAAGTGTCCAGCGCGGAATGTACCCTAAACCAAATGTATAGAGTTGCAGTCTAAAAGCCCAGTGGCCACCACGCAGGAAGTTTTTCCTTAATACCGTACTAAATAGTGAAAATTACATTTTGGCTTAAAAAGATTTTGACTTGGAAAATTAGCCATAAGCTTGGCCAAGGGTTCAGGGGGTGACCATTCTCAATAATCTCCACAAGTTAATAAATCCTACTCCAAAAAACTTCTCAAGATATAGTGACTGCTCGCACCTATTTTACACTGAACGAGTCAACGAAGTCCTTGTTAGTGCCATTCGAATGTTTTCGCCTGAGAAACGGACAGAGCTTGACTTCTGCTCCGAGAACGGCAAGGCAAAACAAAAAACTGTTGCTTGACTTAACGGTACACCTGAATTTCCATTTAGGCACTTTATGATGCGAATGTAAGCTGCTCGGAAATCGTGCGGCAGTAAAGTAAGAGCACGTTTGGGACTTTAAATATACCGTCACAGCTACGGCTGCGTTCTGCGGGCGCATCAGCTCTGATGCGCCCTAGGCTCGGCCTGATCCGCACATTGACAAATTGAGGTTCGGAAATGAGGAATTTGAAATTGAAAAATAGAGGTTCGGAAAATGGAGATAGAGGTTCGGGAAATCGGAAAATGGAGATTTCGAATTTCGGGCATGTCAATTTTCGATCTCACATTTCCGAGGTATTCCAGGGTACTGAAGGTTCTTTGAAGCAGGGAAGCACGCACCTGACGCCTTCCCCACACCCCTAATTTCGAATTTCAATTGCCCAATTCGATTTGATGCTCGTATTATGCGCGTTCCCTGCGTTGCATCATGCGCGCATCAAACATGCGTCAGATTGCTAGGACGATACATTTCTCAGAAAGCGGCGACATGCAAATTTGTGGTTGCCAAAAAGACCGTTCTGCAGGCATTCGGGCTTGGTTTGCCTCGGCAGCCAAGCGCTTATCGCGAGCCTTGATAACCTTTCAGCTGGTTGTTAAACTGTAGTATGCTTGTAGGCTGTAGTGGGGTAGCCAATATGGGGTACAACCCCAACTAGGGTTTCATATTTGTACCCAAACTTCTGCTAGTTCATCATTCTTGCCTAGTGATTCTGAAATGGTATTCAGAGCAGGAGGTCCCTAGGACCTACCGATCGTTTTTTTTTTAGGGCCCACCACCGCTCGCATGCGGTTACCACGCTACCCCGTGCCCTAGCCTCGTAGCGCCCTCGTGCGCCCACGTTAGCGCCCTCGCGCGCCCCTTCGTTAGCGCCCTCGCGCGCCCCTTTGTTAGCGCCCTCGCGCGCCCCTTGCTAGCGCCCTCGCGCGCCCCTCACTAGCGCCCTCGCGCGCCCCTCGCCGAGCCGCCCGCTCGCAGCCCGCCCGCCCGCTCGCTGCCCGCTTCGCGGCCCGCTCGCTACGCAGCCCGCCCGCCCGCTCGCTGCCCGCTTCGCGGCCCGCCCGCTTCGCAGCCCGCCCGCCCGCTCGCTGCTCGCTTCGCGGCCCGCCCGCTTCGCAGCCCGCTCGCTCGCTGCCCGCTTCGCGGCCCGCCACTTCGCAGCCCGCCCGCCCGCTCGCTGCCCGCTTCGCGGCCCGCCCGCCTCGCAGCCCGCTCGCCCCGCTGCCCGCTTCGCGGCCCGCCCACTTCGCAGCCCGCCCGCCCGCTCGCTGCCCACTTCGCGGCCCGCCCGCATCGCAGCCCGCTCGCCCCGCTGCCCGCTTCGCAGCCCGCCCGCCCGCCCGCTGCCCGCTTTGCGGCCCGCCCGCCTCGCAGCGTCGCCCGCCCGCCGTGCTGCCCGCTTGCAGCGCCGCCTGCCCGCCGCGCTGCCCGCTTCCCGGCCCGTCCGCCGCGCTGCCCGCTCGCAGCGTCGCCCTCCCGTCGCACTGACCGCTTGCAGCGCCGCCTGCCCGTAGCGCCAGCCTCGCCCGCTGCTCTCTATCCGTGCACAGTCGCCTTCCCCTGCTGCGGCAGCTTGCGTTACTCTGTCACACTGTCGCTATGGCTTCCATTCGCGTGCTGTCGTTCGATGCTGAGGGCCGCCCTGTGCGTTTCACCGCTTGGCTAGATGACCTGCAGCTGTTTCTCCTGAGCGATAGCAAGGAGCATGTGTCGCTCTATGACTACGCGTCTGGTGCTGCGCCTGCCCCTCCTGCCACAGCTGAGCTTAGTGTTCGTTCCCACTGGCAGACTCGTGACGCAGCTGCTCGCCTAGCCATTCGCAGTCACCTGCCGTTAGCTGAGCTAGAGCATTTTGGCGACTGCAAATCCGCTAAGGCCCTGTACGACGCTGTCGTCGCTCGCTACTCCTCGCCTGCCACAGCCGAGCTTAGCCGCCTCATGCTGCCGTACCTGTTCCCCGATCTGTCCACCTTTACTACAGTCGCCGATCTTATCACCCACCTTCGCACTAGTGATGCTCGCCTGCGTGCCGCCCTACCCACCGAGTTCTGCGCTAAGAACCCCCCTCCACTGTACTGGACACTCCACTTCATAGTCACCCGTCTCCCTGACACCCTCCGCTCAGTTCGAGACCACTTCCTTGCTCGCTGTCCCACTGAGCTCACAGTCGCCCTCCTAGAGGAGCACCTGCTCGCGGCCGAAAAGAGCATTGTAGCTGTCGGTGCTGCTCGTGGCGCTCCTCGCACCCCCATCTTTGAGGGGTGTTCTCCCTCTCCCCTCGCTCCCTCCTACGCTGCTGCTGCTGCTGTTGACTTCCTTGGTGCTGAGTCTGTTGGCGCTGCTTCTACTCCTGGTGGGAGGCGCCGCACCGGCAAGGGCAAGGGGGGCAAAAGTGGTGGTGGTGGCGCTGGGGGGGGAGGAGGTGGGGGAGGTGGGGGGGGAGGCGGTGCTGGAGGGAGCGGTGGCGGGAGCGCTGGTGGGAGTGGGGTCGGTGGTGGAGACGGGGGCGGCGGAGGAAGCAGTGGCAGTAGTGGCGGCGGCGGCGGTGGCGGCGGTGGCGGTGGTGGCGGTGGTGGCGGTGCCGGTCGGAGCGGTGGTGGTGGTGGCGGCGGAGGTCGGAGTGGAGGCACTGGCTCGGGCCAGAGCTCCCAGCAGCAGCAGCGTCCCCAGACGACCCAGCAGCTTCGTGAGTGGCTTGCTCAGCGTGGGACGTCGGGGGCCAGTGCCCGCTGTTCTTATGTCATTCGCACAGGTGACCGCAAGGGACAGACGTGTGGGAGGTTCCACACCCCGTACCGCTGCTTCTCCCGCCTTGACGACGCTTGGCGTGAGGAGATGGGTGCGGATGTTGAGCGCCCCCGCTGGGCTGAGCTCATGAGGGCTGGTGTTGATGTCTTTGCTCTTGACTATGATGCTATTATTGCTGCCATGTATGCATTGACTGTTAGTGCCGAGGGAGACTGTTACTTGTGTGTGCCGCCTGACCCAGGTATAGAGCCCGCTGCCCTGGGTACTAGTGAGTCTGCTCTCTCTGGTATGGTGCCCCCTGTACTTGCTCCCCCCAGTGCTGTCCCGGCTGGTTTCGAGTCTGCTCTCTCAGGTACAGCACCCACACAGACTCCTCTCTCAGGTACCGCACCGGCTGAGGCCTGTCACACCTTCACCCTTGACTCAGGTGCTTCCCGTTGCTTCTTTCGTGACAGTACTGAGCTCACACCGCTTCCTGCACCGGTCCCAGTCTCCTTGGCTGACCCCTCTGGGGGCCCAGTCCTTGCCCAGTCCACCACTGTCCTCCCTTGTCCGGCGGTTCCGTCTGGCTCGTTGTCGGGTTTCCACCTCCCCTCGTTCTCGACGAACCTGGTGAGCAACGCTGTCCTCCAGGATCAGTGGGTTGACACCTTTACCCCTGGCGGACAGCGTGTGGCGATCTGCACGTGCTCCAGGACCGGCCGTCACCTGGCTACGTTCACCCGTCGGCCGGGGTCGAGTCTCTACACACTGACCACTGCGTCTCCCCAGGTAGCTGCTGTCGGTCAGGTGTCTGCGTCAGGTCTGGTGGCCCACGCCTGTGAGTGTCGTTCCCTGTCGCACCAGACTCTTCTCTGGCACCACCGCCTGGGTCACCCCTCCTTGCCACGCCTTCGTGGCATGCACCGTCGCCTCCTTGTGTCCGGTCTTCCCAGGTCCCTCCCTCCCCTCCCTGCCTCGCCTGCGCCGCCTTGCCTTCCTTGCGTCGAGGGGCGGCAGCGCGCCGCTCCTCACTCCTCCTCGTTCCCCCCGACAGAGGCTCCTCTGGAGACCCTCCACCCGGACGTGTGGGGCCCAGCCCGCGTTCGTGGTCAGGGCGGTGAGCGGTATTTTTTGCTGGTTGTCGACGACTACTCGCGTTACACCACGGTCTTCCCCTTGCGCACCAAGGGTGAGGTCCCTGCTGTTCTGATCCCTTGGATCCGCACGGTTCGTCTCCAGCTCCGCCGCCGTTTCCGGACGGATCTTCCTGTCCTGCGTCTGCACTCTGACAGAGGTGGTGAGTTTTCCTCCGACCTCTTGAGGACCTTCTGTCAGGCGGAGGGCATCGAGCAGACCTTCACGCTTCCGGACTCCCCACAGCAGAATGGGGTTGCTGAGCGTCGCATTGGCCTGGTCATGGAGGTCGCTCGTACCTCCTTGGTCCACGCGGCGGCTCCCCATTTTCTGTGGCCGTTTGCTGTCCGGTACGCCGCGCATCAGCTCAACCTCTGGCCCCGTGTCTCCTTGCCGGAGACCTCGCCCACACTGCGTTGGACGGGGGAGGTTGGCGATGCGTCGCGCTTCCGGGTGTGGGGTGCTCGTGCCCTTGTCCGCGATACGTCTGCGGACAAGCTCTCCTCTCGCACGCTTCCCTGTGTCTTCCTTGGCTTTGTCCCTGACGCGCCTGGCTGGCAGTTTTACCACCCCACCTCGCGCCGGGTCTTCGCCTCTCAGGATGTCACCTTTGACGAGTCGGTCCCCTTTTACCGTCTCTTCCCCTACCGCACTGCCCCCCTCCCTCCCCCGCCGCTTTTCCTTGCTCCTGGTCCCCCTCCGGTAGACCCCCTTCCCCCTCAGGGTCCTGCTCCTTCAGGTGTCTCTCAGGTAGACCCTCCTCCCGTCGCTGAGCCTGTCGAGGTCACAGGTGACTCAGGTGCTGCTGCGGGTGGTGCTGCTGGGAGTGCTGAGCCTGGGGGTGCTGAGCCTGGGGGTGCTGGGCCTGGGGGTGCTGGGGCTGCAGGTGCTGGGACTGAGGGTGCTGGAGCTGAGGGTACTGTGCCTGAGAGTTTGCCGCCTGGGGGTGCTGAGCCTGGGGGTGCTACGACTGGGGGTGCTGAGCCTGCGGGTACTGAGCCTACGGGTACTGAGCCTGGGGGTGCTGCTACTGAGCCTACGGAGCCTCGGGTTACTGTGTCTGGGGGTGCTCCGGTTCGGGGTGCTGAGCAGTCTCTCACACCGCAGCAGCTTCGTGACTGGTACGTCCGACGCTTTCGCCGTCCTAGTGGCTCGGCTGGAGTTGGGGGTGCTGGAGCTGCTCGTCCTGGGGGTGCTCGTACTGGGGGTACTGGAGCTGCCGGGACTGGCTGTTCTGGGAGCGCTGCGACTGGAGCTGCTGGAGCTGGGGACTCTGGCGTTGGCGGTGCTAGCGGAGTTGGAGCTCCCGACTCTGGGGGTGGCGCTGCTGCTGGTGCTGCGGACCCACCTGGTGGAGCTGCTGCTGGTACTGAGGAGTCGGACGGTGGAGCTGCTGCTGGAGCTGGGGACCCGGCCGGTGGAGCTGCTGCTGGTGCTGTGGACCCGGACGCTGGAGCTCCTACTGGTGCTGAGGACCCGGCCGCTGGAGTCCCTTCTGCTTCTAGAGACGCTGCGCGGCCGCGACCGTACTTCGTACCGCTCCTTCAGCAGGTTCTTGGGCAGGCTCCTCCTCCTTGTCCTCCTCCCTCCGTAGAGTGTCTTCCGCCTGTCCAGCCGCAGTCACAGTTACCGCCTGCCTCGCCTCTCCCTGCTCCCTCTCCTTATACTGGTCCCACAGGAGGTCTTACAGAGCGTCGTGAGCCTGAGTCTCGTCCTGCGTCGCCTGTTCGTCCTGCTCGCACTGGTAGTCGTGTCCGTCGTGAGCGTCCTCCGCCTGTCCCAGGCACTCACTACATGACTCTGCGTCCCTCTACTGCTCCTCGGCGTGTCCCTCTACCGTCTCCTCCTGCGTCCTCTTTGCCTGCCGTTCCGGACCCTGAGTCTGACCGGTATCGCGCTGAGCACCCTACAGTCACGCGTCTCCTTGCTACTGTTGTCACTGACCCCACCTTTGAGTCCTCGGCTGCGTCTGCTCTGGTCGCTGAGTTGGTTGACTTTGCTGCTGCCTGTCGTCTAGACTACGCTGCTAGCCTTGTCGCTGAGTCAGAGTCTGCGTCAGTCTGTCCTCCGTCCGTCGGGGGTGAGTGTGCTCTTGGCACGGACGTCCTTGAGGACAGGCAGGAGGACTTTGACTCACTTGCGGCTGCTGTACCTCATCTCGTGGCCTGGTTGCTTGCCCCTGAGGGAGACCCGGATGCAGTAGACATCCCCACTCCGCGCACCTACGCAGAGGCGATCTCGGGTCCCTACTCCTCTCAGTGGCAGACAGCCATGGACGCAGAGATGGCATCCTGGAAGTCCACAGGCACCTACGTCGACGAGGTTCCCCCTCCTGGGGCGAACATCGTCGATGGCATGTGGATTTTCAGGGTGAAGCGGCCGCCAGGTTCTCCGCCTGTCTTCAAGGCTCGTTACGTTGCTAGAGGCTTCAGTCAGCGTCAGGGGGTCGACTTCTTCCAGACCTTCTCCCCCACCCCGAAGATGACCACTCTTCGGGTTCTGCTGCACGTTGCTGCTCAGCGTGACTACGAGCTTCACTCTCTTGACTTCAGCACAGCGTTCCTGCAGGGCAGCCTGCACGAGGAGATCTGGCTGCGCCGCCCACCTGGCTTTACTGGGTCGTTTCCCCCTGGTACCCAGTGGAGTCTCCGCCGGCCAGTCTACGGTCTCCGCCAGGCGCCACGTGAGTGGCACGACACACTGAGGACTACTCTTGCGGCTCTTGGGTTCGCGCCGTCTACTGCTGACCCGTCGCTGTTTCTGCGCACAGACACGTCGCTGCCGCCGTTCTACATCCTCGTGTACGTCGACGACTTGGTCTTTGCTACTGCTGACACTGAGGCACTCGCTCGTGTGAAGTCGGAGCTGCAGAAGAGACACACCTGCACTGACCTGGGTGAACTGCGTAGCTACCTTGGCTTGCAGATCACCCGGGACAGAGCTCGCCGCACCATCACCCTGACTCAGTCACACATGGTGCAGCAGGTCCTTCAGCGCTTCGGCTTCCAGTTCTCCTCACCACAGGCCACACCTCTGGCTACCAGCCACTCGCTCTCAGCTCCACCTTTGGACGAGTCCGTAGAGCCGAGTGGCCCATACCCAGAGCTTGTAGGCTGCCTCATGTACCTGATGACTTGCACGCGACCTGACCTCGCGTACCCTCTTAGCATCCTTGCTCGTTACGTTGCGCCTGGGAGACACAGGCGAGAGCACTGGGAGGCTGCTAAGAGGGTGCTGCGTTACCTGTGCAGTACATCAGGCATGGGGCTGGTGCTTGGAGGACGCGACAGAGTTGTCCTCACTGGTCACTCGGACGCCTCTTGGGTGGACGACCTGGCTACGCAGCGGTCGTCACAGGGTTACACCTTCAGCCTTGGCTCTGGTTCTGTCTCGTGGCGGTCCACCCGCTCTTCCTCTGTTCTCGGCTCTAGTTGTGAGGCTGAGATCTACGCCACAGCCATGGCTGCACAGGAGTTACGCTGGCTCACCTACCTGCTGACTGACTTGGGAGAGCGGCCTAGTTCTCCTCCAGTTCTGTACGGTGACAACAAGGCGGCTCTTGCCTTGTGTCAGGAGCACAGACTGGAGCACAGGACGAAGCACATTGCTCTTCGCTACTTTCTTGCTCGAGAGCTTCAGTAGCGCGGTCAGCTTCGGCTTGTGTACGTGGACTCGAAGGCCAACACTGCTGATATCTTCACCAAGGCGCTCCCGCCTAGTGATCATCAGCGGCACTGTACTTCTTTAGGCCTTGTGTCCACGTTTCCTCACTTGCTCACTGCTTGACATTCTTTGTACTGTACTTTATATATATCTTGTTGCTTGCTTGCTAGGTTTTGATCACTGTGTTGCTTGTCTTGTACTATATCTAGCACTGCATGTGAACTGGCCTTGTGGCCTTTACTTGTGCTCGGAGTGTGGTGACGTTGTGATCCACCCTGGGCTTTGCTTTGCTTTGCTGGACTGGTCTTGTGACCCTTTGTTCTCCCCCACTTTGCCTATGGGGGTGTGTTAAACTGTAGTATGCTTGTAGGCTGTAGTGGGGTAGCCAATATGGGGTACAACCCCAACTAGGGTTTCATATTTGTACCCAAACTTCTGCTAGTTCATCATTCTTGCCTAGTGATTCTAAAACTGGTTATCGAGGAAGGCTCCTGGAACATCGAAAAAAAAATGCAATGTACATTGATGCGGGCTAATGCGGCCGCAGAACGCAGCCTACATTCCGTGCTTTTGGTTAGCGTTTCGTGGTTTGCAAGAAAACCATTTTTATTTTTACACGGTCAAGAAAATATGTATTCTGCCATTGACTTGTAGGGTGCAGGTCGTTGCCCGTGTTAGTCGCCCACTGCTAGTAGAGTTATAAGCCAGTTAGAGATGGAATCTGGGGAGTACGCAAATTTTCTTGTATGAGTATTTAGTTGTGTTCGTCTAAACCACGCTAAACCACGCTAGCGTTTGAGGCGTTTACGGTTGTCGCACAAACTCGCTTCCTTAGCTCTCCGCCATAGCTCCTAGTCAGGGACTTTGACAGCAACAATGTCAGCTTCAACCTCGTCAGTTTCTTAATCTGAACACAGTTTCGGGATCAGCAGATCAGGAGCTCAATATCGACACCAGCATTATGTTCACACAGCGAACATTGGTTCGTCGTTGCTGCTCCTGACCGTTCCCGTTTTTCCAGGTTAAAATACTTTCAAGCTTCAGACATTGCTCACGTTGTTCCAACTAAGACTAAGATTTAATGGCTGGATCGAGTTCAAGTCGTTACCAAAGATCGCATCGTGATCATGCGGGTCCCAGACAGCACAAGAAGTACAATTTTAAAATAGTTCTTCATTGAAATATTTTCCGGTTATCGTCATTTGCTGCCATTCATCGACAACCATGGTCACAGCAACATTTTCTGCCTCATGAAATGCCGAAGACCTTCACTTCAATTGCTACTGAAGTGCTTGGCGACAGGAAAGCTTCTTCTCATGACGAAAATGATTCAGATTTTAAGACGCTGGACGTCGGAACTACAAACGAGATCGTGGCTACTAATATGCTTGAAGACAGAGAAGTTTCCCTTCCTGAAATGTTCAACGATGAAGATCCTCCCTCTACTCAGCTGCATGTGGAAATTGACTGTTTTATTAAGACACTCAATGACGGAACCTCAAACGAGATTGAAGACGTGACTACTAAAGTGCTTGACAACAGAGAAGTTTTCCTTCATGAGACGTTTCAGCTTGAAAATGTTATTCTCACTCAACTGCCAGAAGAAAGCGACTCCATTTTTAAGTCGCTGGACGACGGATTCACAAATGAGACTGAAGATGACAATTCATGGAATTTACAAGAAGTATTTTTACAGGTGGAAGATAGTGACTGGAGCTATCTAATAGCTCGCCGCCATGGATCAAGAGGTTTGACCCACAGTTTCATGGGAGGTGCTTTTCCCTCTAGAGGGAGTTCCAGATCAGTACCTGAAGCTGCTGCAACTCTACATCTTCGGATTCCACTGAGTGCACCCCAAGTGGCCTCAGAACTGAAGTGTTTTGATGGTATAGAGACAGCCATAAATGGGCAAGAAAGAATTTTTAGGCATCTGATTTTCAAACCACCGTAGAGGCTTCCGCGAGGGTACGGTATGCTATACCTAGGCCGTCTAGCCCGATTACGACCGTGGATGGTGTTTTTTGCATTGTATAATGTAATTTCACCTCCTTAAAAAAAATAATAATAAAGCCAGTTAGAGAGGAGCCGTTATGTTTGAAATTAGTGTACTTGCGGGGCTGGCAAAACACGCGAGGAGGCCACGCTCGTCGTTCTCTACTCAGCCGTACGCACCATAGCCCAGCCAAATGAACGATAGCAACCAGGTCCACCTGAGCGGGAGCTGCAGGTCGTTTATGAATGTACGTAGTAGTTTCTTCATGTACTAGAGAGCCCTGTTCTTTTGCCACTTTCGCGGTTCTGACTGTACTATAAGGGCGGAGTCAGGTTGTACAGTTCGTTTTAGCGTGTTGTTCATTTACGTTGTGCGACACATAAAACCAACATAGTAGGTGTCTTCGTTTGGTGGAAGCCCGTGTCAAAACTGAACGCGGGACACCACCCCGCTAGAACAGTGTGGCTGTTTCAGCGACACGACACTGCAGAATGGCAGAATCTGTGTTACAACATGACGGGCGACAATCAGCGCGAACGTTTCGTGCACCACCAGAAACGAAAAAGTCAACCAATTCGCGTCAAGAAAATCATGTTGCGACTGTCGGGAAATGCTTGCGAAATCGTGCCTCAAGCCTCGCGAACTGGGGCTGACTCAGCTTTGGACGCGAACGGGTACCGTTCGGCGCTAATGGGTACGTGAAAGCCTCGTGCCCAGGACGTGTTGGCGCAATACACAACACGACACATTTCACGGCGAAAAGTTGATCGTGTCAAACATTATATGTGTTGGTTGTTGTTAGGCTACAGTGGGTTAGACCATATGGGGTACAGATCTCTAGGGTTTACTATTTGTACTGCCTTCCTTGTTAGTTCAGTCATTCCAGTCTGTTATTTTGACATGGTATCAGAGCAGGTCCTTCTCTAGGACCGTTCCTAAGGGCCCACCGTTCACTACCTAACTTCCTACCTACTACCAAAGCGCGTTCTTAGCGCCTCCCCCGTAGCGCCCTCGAGCGCTTCATTATTTTTTATTCGGCCCCGCTGGCCCCGTCGATCGAGCCCCGTCTAGAGGCCCCGCGGCCCCGTCGCATTTGACCTAGAGGCCCCTCACGGCCCCGTCGCGCCGCCCCTTAGCGCCTCGAACGACCCCGCCGCTCGCCCCTTAGCGGCCCCGTCGGCCTTGCGATCGCCCCTAACGGCCCGCGCACCGCCCGCTACCGGCCCGCGCACCGCGCACGCAGCCCGCATTTTACCCCCGCGGCCTGCGTGCTGCCCGCTGCCGGCCCCGTCGCACTGCCCGCGCACTGCTCGCACGCCTTTGCGTCGCTAGCGCACAGCCCGCCGCGGCCCCGCCGGCCCGCGATTTGCACCGCTGCAGCTGCCGCCCGCCGGTCCCCCGCTGCTGCGCTGCCGCGTTTCTGCCGTGCCCGCAGCCGCTGCCGCCGCTACTCCCTGCCGCTAGACGAGCGCGAGCACTTCGGCCAGTGCAAGACTGCTAAGGACCTCTACACCGCTGTAGTTGCCCGCTACTCCTCACCCGCTTCTGCCACGCTAGGCCGCCTCACTCTCCCCTACCTGTTCCCCGACCTAGCCTCCTTTCACACTGTTGCAGACCTCATCACCCACCTTAAGACTAGTGAGGCCCGCTTTCGCGCTGCTATGCCTGCCGAGTTTCTCACTAGCAACCCCCCCCCGCTCTGGATCACTCTCTACCACATCGTCACCCGCCTTCCTGACTCTCTGCGCGCAGTCAGGGACCACTTCCTCTCTCGCTCCCCCACTGAGCTCACTGTTGCCCTCCTCGAGAAGGAACTGCTTACAACTGAGGCGAGCATCGTCGCTGTAGGCACCTCTCGTGGCGACCCCCGCACCCCGTTCTTTGAGGGGTGTTCCCCTTCCCCCCTCCTCCCCTCTGTCGCCTCTGCTGCTGCTGTCGACCTTCTTGGTGCTGAGAAGGTCGGGACCGCGTCTGCTTCGAGTGGGCGCCGCAGGAACAAGGGGGGCAGGGGTGGGGGTGGCGGCGGAGGAGGTGGGGGTGGAGGCGGTGGGAGTGGAGGCGCGGCTGGGGAGACTAGTGGCGGCAGTGGGGGAGGAGACAGCAGCGGTGGGAGTGGTGGTGGAGGCGGCAGCGGAGGCGGAGGTGGTCGTGGCGGCGGCAGGGGTGGAGGTGGCCGGGGCGGCGGCGGTGGGGGTGGTGGTCGTGGAGGCACTGGCGGAGGGCAGAGTCAGCAGCCCGCCCCGACGCTTCAGGCCGCCCGTGAGTGGTATGCGCAGCGTAGCTTTACCTGCACGTACGTCATTCGCACAGGTGACCGCAGCGGCCAGCAGTGTGGGAGGCCGCACCCCACGCAGCGCTGCTTCGCGCGCCTTAACGACGCGTGGCGCACTCAGTTTCCTGCTGCCACTGAGCTGCCGCGCTGGGCTGATCTGGAAAAGAGGGGTGTTGATATTTGGGCTTTAGACTTTGATGCTATTCTCACTGCCATGTATGCGATGTCTATTAGTGGAGAGGGTGCTCAGTACTTGCGTGTTCCGCCCGACCCGGGCATTCAGGCCAGTCCGGCTGCCGCTCTAGGTGCTAGTGCGTCTCCTCCCACAGGTCCTGGTGAGGCTGCAGCCCTAGGTGCTCGTGCGTCCGTGCCCCCTGGTACTGAGTCGACTGCAGCACTGCACACCTTCACCCTGGACTCAGGTGCTTCTCGCTCTTTCTTTCGTGACCGCACTGTCCTTGAGCCACTCGCTCGGCCAGTTGCTGTCTCCCTTGCTGACCCCTCTGGGGGTCCGGTCATTGCGACCTCCTCCACTGTCCTTCCTTGTCCGGCGGTCCCGTCCGGCATGCTGTCAGGTCTCTACCTCCCCTCGTTCTCTACGAACTTGGTGGCAGGTAGTGCGCTCCAGGACGGGGGTGTTCACCAGTTCACCCCTGCCTACGAGCGCGTGACACACTGCACGTGTGCTCGGACGGGTCGCCACCTGGCTACCTTCACTCGGGAGCCGGGGTCGGACCTTTACACACTGACCACTGACTCCCCTCAGGTAGCTGCGTCCGCGTCTGCGTCTGCGTCAGGTCAGCTGTCCGCCCCCTGCTCGTGTCGCTCTCTGGCGCATGAGACTGTCCTTTGGCACCACCGCCTTGGTCACCCGTCTGTGCAGCGCCTTCGGGCCATGCACAAACGGGACCTTGTTACTGGTCTTCCCAGGGTGCTCCCTCCCCTTCCAGCCTCGCCTGCTCCTCCCTGTCTTCCCTGTGTCGAGGGGCGGCAGCGCGCCGCTCCTCACTCCTCCTCCTTTCCCCCGACGACTGCTCCTTTGCAGACGCTCCACATGGACGTGTGGGGCCCAGCCCGCGTCCGTGGCCAGGGTCAGGAGAGGTACTTCCTGATTGTTGTTGACGACTTCTCGCGCTACACCACGGTCTTCCCCTTGCGCACCAAGGGTGACGTCCCTGATGTCTTGATCCCTTGGATCCGCAGATCTCGTCTCCAGCTCAGTGAGCGTTTCCACTCCGACTTCCCTGTCCTGCGTCTGCACTCTGACAGAGGTGGAGAGTTTTCCTCTGGCCTCTTGGAGGCCTTCTGTCAGCAGGAGGGCATTGAGCAGTCGTTCACGCTTCCGGCCTCTCCACAGCAGAATGGGGTTGCTGAGCGCCGCATTGGCTTGGTCATGGAGGTCGCTCGTACCTCCTTGGTTCATGCGGCTGCCCCCCACTTTCTGTGGCCGTTTGCAGTCCGATACGCTGCGCATCAGCTCAACCTCTGGCCCCGTGTCTCCTTGCCCGAGACTTCTCCGACACTGCGTTGGACGGGAGAGGCTGGCGATGCGTCGCGTTTTCGGGTCTGGGGATCCCGAGCTTTTGTCCGCGACACGTCCGCGGACAAGCTCTCCCGTCGCGCTGTCCCCTGCGTCTTCCTTGGCTTTGTCCCGGACGCCCCTGGTTGGCAGTTCTACCACCCCACCTCGCGGCGTGTCCTGGCCTCTCAGGACGTCACTTTTGACGAGTCCGTCCCCTACTACCGCCTCTTCCCCTACCGCACTGCCCCACTCCCCCCCCCGCCTCTCTTCCTCGCTCCAGGTGCTGAGGTACCAGACCCCCTCCCCCCTCAGGGTGCCGCTCCCTCAGGTGTGTCCCAGGTAGACCCGGGTGAGCCTGTCGAGGTAGCTGTTGACTCTCGTCCTGCTAGGGGTGCTGAGCCTGGGGGTGCTGCGTCTGGGGGTGCTGAGCCTGGGGGTGCTGAGTCTGGGGGTGCGGAGCCTGGGGGTGCTGAGCCAGGAGGTGCGGAGCCTGGAGGTGCGGAGCCTGGAGGTGCTGAGCCTGGGGGTGCTGGGTCTGGGGGTGCTGCGTCTGGGGGTGCTGAGCCTGAGCGTGCTACACCTGGAGGAGCCCTCTCCTCCCAGCAGCTGCAGGAGAGGTACCTCGAGTACTGCCGCCTCCGGAGAGGTGCTGCTGGAGCTCGTCCCGGTACTTCCCCTCCTACCCAGGAGCTCCCCCCCATTCAGCAGATCCGCGAGTGGTACACACGGCGCTGCAGTCTTCGAAGTGGTGCTCCTGGTGCTGCGGACCCTGGGGGTGGCGCTGCTGCTGGTGCTGAGGACCCGGACGTGGGAGCTGCTGCTGGTGCTGCGGACCCGCCTGGTGGAGCTACTGCTGGTGCTGAGGACTCGGACGTTGGAGCTGCTGCTGGAGCTGAGGACCCGGGCGGTGGCGCTGCTGCTGGTGCTGAGGACCCGGACGGTGGAGCTGCTGCTGGTACTGAGGACTCGGACGGTGGAGCTGCTGCTGGAGCTGAGGACCCGAGCGGTGGCGCTCCTGCTGCTGCTGAGGACCCGTGCGTTGGAGCTACTACTGGTGCTGAGGACCCGGCCGGTGGAGCTGCTACTGGTGCTGTGGACCCGGCCGCTGGAGTCTCCTCTGCTTCTGGAGACGCTGCGCGGCCGCGACCGTACTTCGTACCGCTCCTTCAGCAGGTTCTTGGGCAGGCTCCTCCTCCTTGTCCTCCTCCCTCCGTAGAGTGTCCTCCGCCTGTCCAGCCGCAGTCACAGTTACCGCCTACCTCGCCTCTCCCTGCTCCCTCTCCTTACACTGGTCCCACAGGAGGTCTTACAGAGCGTCGTGAGCCTGAGTCTCGTCCTGCGTCGCCTGTTCGTTCTGCTCGCACTGGTAGTCGTGTCCGTCGTGAGCGTCCTCCTCCTGTCCCAGGCACTCACTACATGACTCTACGTCCCTCTACTGCTCCTCAGCGTGTCCCTCTACCGTCTCCTCCTGCGTCCTCTTTGCCTCACGTTCCGGACCCTGAGTCTGACCGGTACCGTGCTGAGCACCCTACTGTCACGCGTCTCCTCGCTACTGTTGTCACTGACCCTACCTTTGAGTCCTCGACTGCGTCTGCTCTGGTCGCTGAGTTGGTCGACTTTGCTGCTGCCTGTCGTCTAGACTACGCTGCTAGCCTTGTTGCTGAGTCTTAGTCTGAGTCTGTCTGTCCTCCGTCCGTCGGGGGTGAGTGTGCTCTTGGCACGGACGTCCTTGAGGACAGACAGGAGGAGTTCCAGTGTCTTGCTGCTGCTTTGCCCCGTCTCGTGTCCTTGCTAGTTGCCCCTGAGGGAGACCCGGATGCACCAGACATCCCGACCCCGCGCACTTACGCTGAGGCGATGGCGGGTCCCTACTCCTCTCAGTGGCAGACAGCCATGGACGCCGAGATGGCTTCCTGGAAGTCCACACGCACCTACGTCGACGAGGTTCCCCCTCCTGGGGCGAACATCGTCAGTGGCATGTGGATTTTCAGGGTGAAGCGGCCGCCGGGTTCTCCGCCTGTCTTCAAGGCGCGTTACGTGGCTCGAGGCTTCAGTCAGCGAGAGGGAGTTGACTTCTTCCAGACCTTCTCCCCCACCCCGAAGATGACCACTCTTCGGGTGCTGCTGCACATAGCCGCTCAGCGCGACTACGAGCTTCACTCACTTGACTTCAGCACTGCTTTCTTGCAGGGCAGCCTGCACGAGGAGATCTGGCTGCGCCGCCCACCTGGCTTCACTGGGTCGTTTCCTCCTGGTACCCAGTGGAGGCTTCAGCGGCCGGTCTACGGTCTCCGCCAGGCTCCGCGTGAGTGGCACGACACACTGAGGACTACACTTGCGGCTCTTGGGTTCGCGCCTTCTACAGCTGACCCGTCGCTGTTCCTGCGCACCGACACTTCGCTGCCGCCGTTCTACATCCTCGTGTACGTCGACGACTTGGTCTTTGCCACTGCTGACACTGCAGGACTCGCCTACGTGAAGTCGGAGCTGCAGAGGAGACACACGTGCACAGACCTGGGTGAGCTGACAAGCTATCTTGGCTTGCGGATCACCCGGGACAGAGCACGGCGCACCATCACCCTGACTCAGTCACACATGGTGCAGCAGGTTCTCCAGCGCTTCCGCTTCACGTACTCCTCGCCTCAGTCCACTCCTCTGCCTACCGGTCACTCGCTCTCAGCTCTGCCTTCGGATGAGTCCGTAGAGCCGAGTGGCCCGTATCCAGAGCTTGTGGGCTGTCTCATGTACCTGATGACCTGCACTCGACCTGACCTTGCATACCCTCTTAGCATCCTTGCACGCTATGTCGCTCCTGGCCGTCACAGGAAGGAGCACATGGATGCCGCTAAGAGGGTGTTGCGCTACTTGTGCAGTACGTCGGGCATGGGGCTTGTGCTTGGAGGGCGAGACCGAGTTGTTCTCACAGGGCACTCAGACGCTTCTTGGGCAGTGGACCAGGCCACTCAGCGGTCGTCTCAGGGTTACACCTTCAGCCTTGGCTCTGGCTCAGTTTCTTGGCGCTCTACACGCTCTTCTTCTGTTCTCGGCTCCAGTTGCGAGGCTGAGATCTACGCTACAGCCATGGCTGCCCAGGAGCTACGCTGGCTGACCTACCTGCTGACCGACCTCGGAGAGCGGCCTCGTTCTCCTCCAGTACTGTACGTCGACAACAAGGCTGCCATTGCCTTGTGTGAGGAGCACAGACTGGAGCACAGAACGAAGCACATCGCCCTGAGGTATTTCCTTGCTCGTGAGCTGCAGCAGCGCGGTCAGCTTTGTATTCGCTACGTGGCCACTGAGGCCAACACTGCTGATGTGTTCACCAAGGCGCTTCAGCCTCGTGACCATCAGCGCTTCTGCACTCTACTAGGCCTTGTGCCTACTGGACCTCACTTGCTTACCTCTTGACTTTGCTTGTACTGTGATCACTATATATATATGTACCTGCATGTTTACTCTTGCTAGGTTGTGATCACTGTATCTCTTGCTCTGTTATAAACCTGCATGTGAACTGGTCTTGTGACCACTAGCTTGTGCTCGGAATTTGTGTGGAATCCTCGAGATCCACCCTGAGCTTGTTTGCCCTGCTTTGCCTTGACTGGTCTTGTGACCCCTAGGTCTCCCCCACTTTGCCTATGGGGGTGTGTCAAACATTATATGTGTTGGTTGTTGTTAGGCTACAGTGGGTTAGACCATATGGGGTACAGATCTCTAGGGTTTACTATTTGTACTGCCTTCCTTGTTAGTTCAGTCATTCCAATCTGTTATTCTGACAGATCGCGTCCAAAACACACCCGAAAATAGGTTACATTCGCAACCAATTTTGAATGGTAAAGATTGCTGTACAACCTGACTCCGCCCTAACTGTACTTGATGTCAAGTGGCAGATTGTCGTTTGTGCTATTATATTAGCAACCTTGACGGGACCTGCCTCATCGCCTCTTCGCTGCGCTGCAAAGTTGCTGACTCAGCTTTATCAGTTTCCTTGAGCTCTCAAATTGCTTCCCATGGACTTTTCAAGAAAGGATGGACTTCATCAATCTCTGGGAAATATAGTGCGCCCCGCGATTGTGGCTAACTACGAGAGAGACACAATGGACGCCCGTATATTCGAGAAACTTTCCGAACAATGGACTTCTAATATTCTGATGGCCGAGTGCAGAATACACTCATCCAGCTACAGCATCAAACATGGACAGGGGCCTTCAGTGGGTCGAGTCGGAAACACCACAACCTATAGATAGCAGATGCCTAAATTAACGCTGGAAAAAAAAAAAAGGAAGTCCACCCTAAAAAATAACGTTGTGCAGAGCCCTTGACTTCTTGCCCTGACGATGCCAAGGCAGACCCATTCGGATCTGCTACCTTTGTATTGTGCGCGGCAAGTCTGACCATGCTGACACAACACGCAAATGAGGTGACTGCTTGAGCTACGACTCGTCAAGTCTCTGCGCGCTGGAACCCAGCTGGACGTTAGCTCCAAAGATGACAACCAAGCCCAACGCGAACCGCAGGTTCTTTATGAACCTCGCAGCAGAGACTCACAGTCTCCCGGGCCCCAGCATCCACAAAATCTATAAGAGACTCACGGATTGTTTACCAGTTCACAGAACCACCTAGGGCTAACGACAAGCTGAAAGAATTCAAAAGGCAAAGCAACCATCAACCACGGTTTTCATCTGTCTGACACTTTGCGCTTCCGCAGCCCTTGCAGAGGTTTGCCCGAAGTTCGTGTGCGGGCCGGGAAATTTCCTGTATGGCAAGTTCACCGACCCCACAGACCCGCTCAACGAGCCGACGGATCCTCTGGTTGAAGCGTACTTCACTACGGGCCAAATGTACAATTACGAGAAAATAGACGTTAACGACCCGTTGATCCTCACCCCCCAGTTAGACTGTTACAAGGTGTGCGTAGATTACAAGAAGAAGCCGGGCTGCGAGGACCCGCTGAAGAAGGCCAAGTACTGGATGTTTGAAGAGACGTGTCTGGACGGAAATGGAGGCATCTGCACGTGCTACAACAAGTTTCAGTGCAAGGACGACAAGAGCTACAGCAGCAAGTGGATGGAGGAGGCCCGATTCCAGTTCACGGACCACTACGAGGTGCCGGCCAACTTCACGGTGGGCATGCTGTGCGACGGCAGGGACAAGGGCGACCCGCATTTCACGGGCGCCGACGGGTCGCACTTCGATTCAGCGGGAAGCCGAACCGCAACTACGCGCTGGTGTCGGACCCGCACTTCCAGATGAACGGCTTCTTCGCCGGGCGCTACAGCCGGTGGAACGGCGACGTGAAGGCGCTGACGTGGATCCGGTCGGTGGGGCTCATGGCGGGACACCACACGGTGGTTCTGGAGGCGCGGCGCGGCGCGGAAGCGGAGTACGGCAACGGGTACCTGGCGCGCGTGGTGGCTGACGGCGTGGCGGTGGAGCTGACTGTGCCCGGCACGACGGTGCAGCTGTGGGACGGCGCGACGCTCAAGTGGGAGGCTGCGCTCAAGCTGAGCGGCACGGACCTTGTGGACGTGTACGACGTGAAGATCGACGGCGTCGCCACCATCCGCCTCACGCTCAGGCCCGAGGTCAAGAACCTTCGCACGCCCACGGACGCCGCCGTTCACTTCGGCCTCGACGTGCTCTTCTCCTCTTTCTCCCAGGCCGTGCACGGCGTGCTCGGCCAGACGTTCCGTCCCAACTTCCAGGGCCGCCTGTACGTCGAACTGCCGCCTACGCGGCTGATTTTATTTTTTTTTTTCGTTAGCTTGTTTTTCCGTGTGCTTGGTTGCTGCAGGCCCCACCCTCTAACGTTTTTATCTCCGGTTGTGTTTTCCAGGGCTCACCAGAGGCTGCAGTGGAGCCAACTGCTGCAGGTGATGGTGGTGCCGGGCGACAACGCGGAGGGCTTTATCGATGGAAGCATGGACGACTACGAGGTGACGGACCTGCTCAAGGCGGACTGCAAGATGTGCCGCTTCATGCGCGCCCATGCCGTGGACGACGAGATGTCCATCGCCATGAACATGATGGGCAGCGCCGTCGGCGGAGGCCTGCCTGCTGCTCCTCGCAAATACCTCGCACAGAGCTTCTAGGCACTCCTCTGTAGGCTGATTTGGGATTTCAAGGTGTGGGAATTCTGTAGGGGATGGGAGGTATCGTGTCAAGGCTTGGGGGACAGCCCCAATGTGGTCAGGCACAACGCGCAAAATTTGCTGCTTTTGCTTCCCGCCAGATCAACAACGCTCAAACAAACCGCGAAGGTTTGGGCGGGGTCGCGAGATTTCGTTCTGCGCAAAATCTATGCGGGAGTCGCGTCCGCCTTGGGGTTCTGAAAACCATGCCTCGACACATTCAATGGTATTTCATGTTCTCTTGATGTTTTCGAGAATTCTATAATATAAACTATAAAAACATATATTTTATGTATCACCTTGCTGTAACAAGGTCCATGCGCAGTCAACGGGAAGCAGCGAGGCTGTGAGCTCACCTGAAGTGTAGGTTTACAGGGAGATGCCACTTTGAAACTGGCCCACAGGTAGGGCAAACAAACCACCAAATCTCATACTCTCTGCTTTGCTCTAGTGTCTAAATCAGCATACTGATATGATGGTTATGGGGAATGGGTTCAAGTTCCTTAGGAACTTGAAAAGTTGCCCCAGAACTCTGAAAGGTTGTCTTGCTGCTTGATGAAGTACGCATTGCTGAAGGTTCTAATAACCAATTTGTTATGCAATGTTGCCATCCTTTAATCTCAGCCCCAGACTTGTCGACAACGGTTCAAAATCTTACGGGGTATGCAGAACTCCATTAAAGCTATCACAATTCTGACCCAGACATTATGTAGGTAGCGTATTTTATTTTGCTTACCCTACGAATTGTTAGGACCGACATATGCATGGTTTGCAAATATAGCACCTGTTTACCCACTGATATTACAATTTGTTACAGGATTTCTCTTTTATCCAATCACGTGTCCACATATCGCGTAGTTCCCACCAGTCACCCATCCATCCGCTTCTAGCCACTCATGAACCAGATTTCAAACCAACCTCGTATACTTGGTAGGAAACGACAGAGTCCGGAGCAGCCGAGGGGCTTGTAGTGATTACGTCGGCAGGTGTGGAGCTGCCAGAGACTACCAAGCAAACCGAGGTCTGGTGATATTCGTGTGAGAGGGTGAGCTATCTATACCATGTCAAATTACAAGTAATTGTACTGAACCACTCATTTTATCCCCTCAACCGACCTTCGGGAAAACTGCCCCATCCCGAACCAACCTGAACCCTCCCACTCATGAATGTATTTCTCGTTCGCCTTTCTCCCCCACCTCTATCCCTATCTCTCTCTTCCTCTCACCTCACCCACCAATACGAATCTCCCTCCTCTCTCTCTCCCGCAGCCTCTCCCCTCCCTCTGACCTGTCAGCTTTCTGAGCTAAACCCGCCATTCCTTCCCACCCATCCCATCCCATCCACTCCGCACCCTCCCCTCTTCCCATCTCCCCCAACCCTCGTACAAGTCAATCACACTGGACTGTTATTAGGAACAGAACTTGCAACTAAAGCGGTGAGGTATCGCGTAGGTGCAGCAGTCAGTGAGAATCGGGCGTAGGATTGGGTAAGCTTGCTTCTTCCGCCGTGTGGTAGGCATTTGGGGTTACTTGGCAGGTCAGAACAGGCCTTTTTTTCTGCTTCAAGGAATTTTTTTTTCTTCAGCTGCTTTTTTCAGATCTGCAAAACCTGTTTCTGCACACATATTCGACAGATCTTAATTCCTGAAACAGAGGAGCCGTGGTTTTGTCACCGCAGAATAACTATTACATAAAAATCTTGACTTTAGCAAGCCATGGATGACGCGACATTGGACGATATAATCGCCAGACTACTAGATGTCAGAAACGGTAGGCCAGGGAAGCAAGTTCAGCTGACAGAAGCGGAGATTCGAAGTCTCTGCACCACGTCTCGGGATATATTTTTGCAGCAGCCGAACCTTTTGGAACTGGAGGCTCCGATCAAGATCTGTGGTGGGTTTCAAGCTAACCTTCATCAGTGCAAGCTTTTCGTCCTTACTCTTGTTTCTTCAAAAAACCTTTGTTCGGCCTACGTTTCTTCGCCTCGCTTCATCATTTATCCCCGCGCTTACTCCCACCCACCCCCCAGCCCTTCTCCCCCCTTTCTTTTCTCCTCACCCGTCCACTTCCCTTTTTCCTTCACTCTCTCTTTCTCCTTCACTCACGTGCACACACTTATACAGCACATACACACCCCCCCTCGTCTTTTTCATTCCTCCTCGTTACGGTTCCCAATATCCTCCTTCGTTCTAAGCCTTGACCATGTGAACTCCGTGTCTCTTAATCTATTTAGATGAGTTTTCTTCCATCCGCGTCAACATTCTCCTCCCATTTTCCCACTTCTTCTTCTTCTGCCGCCCCTCTCTTTCTCCCTCTTCCCTCTTCCCCCCCTCCCCTCCTCCTGCCTCCCCCGTTCGTCCTCTCCCTTGTATCGTCGTTAGTCACAGCTTTCTTTTAGTGTTTCGCATTCCTTTCAATTGCAGCCTATCGTTCTCACCCTCAAGCTACCTCATCTTCATCTGTTCCCTGTCATAATCGTCCATGATTCGTACGGGGCCGTTTCATCACCCCCGCCGCCGCCACAACCGCCGCCACCGCCACCGCCGTTACAGCTCCATTCTCAAACCGTCTATCCACACGATCCGTTTTTCGCTCTTGCAGGCGACATACACGGACAATACTCGGACTTACTGCGCCTGTTCGAGTATGGCGGCTTTCCTCCCGAGGCCAACTACCTCTTTATGGGCGACTACGTGGATCGCGGGAAGCAAAGCCTGGAAACCATCTGCTTGCTGCTCGCGTACAAGATTAAGTACCCGGAGAACTTTTTCCTCTTGCGGGGGAACCACGAGTGCGCGTCCATCAATCGCATCTATGGCTTCTACGACGAGTGCAAGCGAAGGTGCGTCTTCTGCGTGCGCGTGGAAAATTGCAAACAATCGTTGGCGATGGCTGGCAATCGCGTTTGTGATGTCACCTCCCCGCGCAGTGGTTACGTTGCGTCTTCTCTTGCGGCATCTCTCTGTTTGCGCACGTCTTGTGGTGTTTGTGCGCTCTATATCGCTGTCCTCTGCCGCCGCGGTTTCAGGCGTTTATGTATCTGTTGCCGTGCGTCTCCTGGTGTTCTTATATCCCCTTTCCCTTGGCTCGGCCTTCTTCTTGCGTCCCGCTTTTCCTTTCTCTCGTTCTCTCGCTCGATTACCATCTTCCATGCGCCGTTGCGTGACGCTCGCTTGTTTTCTCATCGGTTCGCCCTTTCATCCGTTTCTTCCACTCACGTACGTACGTACGTCCTTTCAGGTACAACATCCGGCTGTGGAAGACGTTCACGGAGTGTTTCAACTGCCTGCCCGTGGCGGCGCTTATAGACGAGAAGATCCTCTGCATGCACGGCGGCCTCTCCCCGGAGCTGCGCTCACTCGAGCAGATCAAGAAGATCGGACGGCCCACAGACGTTCCGGACGCGGGGCTGCTGTGCGATCTTCTGTGGGCAGATCCCGACAAGGATATCCAGGGGTGGGGGGACAACGACCGTGGCGTGTCCTACACGTTTGGTCCCGACGCGGTTACAGAGTTCCTGGACAAGCACGACCTTGACTTGGTGTGCCGAGCCCACCAGGTAGGTAGGGGCGTTTGGGAAAGGACACAGAAATGGGCATGGGGGCGTGGTCATGAGGGCATGCGCCATGGGGTTATGGGGGCTTTGGGGGATGGGGGCATGGAGCGTGGTCGCGAGTTAAGGAAGGGCACAGGGTGTGTATCGAGAGGCGAGTGCAGGCACGAGCAGAGGCAGGAAACCGTTACCTTTCATAGTTGGATTTAGATTTAATGTTTCACCGTCGTCCTCACTCATCTTCTTCACGTGGTATATCCTCACTTGGTGTGATCCTCACATGGTATGTCCTCACATGGTGAATGGCCTTCCGTTGTGCCCCCAACCCCCACTGCAGGTCGTGGAGGATGGCTACGAGTTCTTTGCCAAGCGCCAACTTGTGACCGTCTTCTCAGCGCCTAATTACTGTGGCGAGTTTGACAATGCGGGGGCCATGATGAGTGTGGACGAGAGCCTCATGTGCTCCTTCCAGATCCTCAAGCCTGCCGAGAAGAAGCCGAAATTCGGCTACGGAGGCAACGTGGGCGGTCGGGGGATGATGCGAGGGCGGGTGAGTTGGACGATTGTAATGCCTGCATTGTGCATCCTGTGTTTGTCTTGGTTTCCTCCTTGGGTCAATGTGTGTTTGTCTGCACTTGTTTATGTTTGTTTTGCTGCTTTCTTGCTGTTTACTGCTGTTGGCAGGGTTATGGAGGGAAGTGAGTCTCGGAGAAGTGAGTTGTCCATTGACCTTGTACGAGCACCTCTGATTTCGGCATGAAGTGCTGGACTGATGCCTGCAAACTCCAGTTGGAGCATAACAGGGAGCTGGCTTGAATTAGCTGGTTGCATAATTATGAGACCTACTGAGCGCTAGATATCAAACCTTTTACGGTAAGGTGATCTTGATTGATTAATTTGTGAATTATCAAACCTGTTTGTTCTTGTTCCTTGACGCCACGCACTTGTGAAACGATGACAAAACTTTCAAATAGTTACCATTAAGCTATCGCATGCGAACTTTGGCTCGCCACGTGCTCGTTACTATCATATCGCTGTTCGGAATAATGTTGTGAAATAACACTGCAGAGGATCTGCTTGTGTCCCCTCTCGTGCATGAGGGTTTTGAATTGATTCTCTTCCAACGCTACTGCTTCTGCGCTTGACGCGTGATGCGCTTGCCTGCCACTCAGCACGTGCTCTTGCCAGTGTAGCTGCGTTCGATCGTTCGCCATTTTCAAGCTAGTCGGCCTGTCCGTCGGGACACCTAGTGTTAGTTTCTCACGCGTCTGGCAACCGTTTTTTCTGACGCCACTGCTGAGAAGATCAAGCGAGTGTTTTTTTGTTTTTACGAAATCCGATCAAGCGCGGATTAGGCGCAGGCTAGACGCGGGGTAATTTGGAGAGGCGGAACTGGTGGTGTTCGAGGGGGACACAAGGAAGAAAAGCAAATTGGCGCAACGAGAGTCGCGCGCGGTTTGTCACGCAGTGGTCTCCTAGCGCAACAGAGGGGTCAGGGAGCGGATCCGAGAGGAGGAAAGAGGTGCGCCGAATAAGAACCGGCGGCGACGATGTTGCAAGGGGCGGACGTTCCTCCGAATCAGACCATCTACCTGAACAACCTCAATGAGAAGATTAAGAAGGAAGGTGCGATTGAGTCGGTTGCGAAATCGGCAGGTTGGGTTGAAACAACGTGTTTAGTGATCGAATGGGGAATTCTTATTATAAGGTGCGTTATTTGCAACCTTCCGCCTGCCGTCCGCAGCGCTGCCGCCTAGGGTGGCGGATTAGGCTGGCTTAGACTAAAAGCATGATGCGCAAGCAGCTGCGTAGCAGGATGTGAAGCGCCGTGTGTGCTGGACGCCGGTGGGGCAGCGAATTTGAATTCGCTTTTTCAGTTTGTGCAGGCGCCATTTCGTTAATACTTCGTCCAGCGTAACATTTGTGTTTTTTGTTTTCCCCTAGATCTCGCTGCTCTTTTGTCCCCACAGTGGCTTCCGCCCTTTCCCTCTTCCGCCTACCTGCCCCCCGATATCCCCTAACGCCCCCACGCGTCCCTTCGTTTCCCGTCCCCCTCCTCCTTAACGCTCCAATTCCCCCCCACCCGTCCCGCCCCCCGTCTCCCCCCCCCTCTCCCCCCCCCTCTCCCCCCCCCTCTCCCCCCCCCCCTCTTCCCCCCCCTTTCCTCCCTCCTCCTCGCCATCTTCCACCCTCTCTCTTCCCCCTCTCTTCCGCGCAGAGCTGAAGAAGTCTCTCTACGCGGTGTTCTCGCAGTTCGGCAAGATCCTGGACATTGTCGCGCTCAAGACGCTGCGCCTGCGCGGGCAGGCGTGGGTGGTGTTCGAGGATGTCACGGCCGCCACCAACGCGCTGCGCCAGATGCAGGGCTTCCCCTTCTATGACAAGCCAATGGTGCGTCGAGGGGGGTGTATATGGTGGGGGGATTGTATGTGGGGAGGGGTTGTATGTGTGGGGGGGTGTATGGGGGGGGCGGGGGTGTATGTGGTGTGACAAGCCCATGGTGCGTGCACGGTTGTGCGCGGTGGGAGGGTTGTGCGTGTTGTTGTGCATCACGCATTTTCCAATGGTGATTTTGCAGCCCTCGCCCTCATTCACCATGTCAACCCTTCAGCTGGCGCATACCTTCACTTCACCCCCTACCTTCCCCATCCCCCCCACGCATTCTTCCTTGTGCCCCCCCCCCCCCCCCCCCCCCCCCCCTTTGTGTGACGTGCAGAGGATCTCGTATGCAAAGACCAAGTCGGACGTGGTTGCCAAGTCAGATGGCACGTTCGTGCCCAGAGAGAAGCGCAAGCGCCACGAGGAACGAGGTACGCACACTGCTGCACCACACTGCTGCACCACACTGCTGCACCACACTGCTGCACCACACTGCTGCAGCACACTGCCTGCTGTGCTTGTGTATGCTTCACATCGGGTCCCACTCTCTTTCCCTTCTACCACCCGCATTGCTGCACTCTCCTTCCCCCGTCCACTGCTCTCGCCCCCACCAACTCTCTCTGGCTTGCTCGTTCCCTCCAGCCCTCCCATCCCCTCCGACCCCCCCATTCCCATTGATTCCCCTTTTTCTAATCTTTAATTCTTCGCCTTGGCATCGCGTTATTGAAGGCCTCGAGCAGTTATGCTTTCTCGTTCAGCCATCCCTCTTGCTTCATCCCAATTCTCTCTCTCACTCCTCCGCTTCTTTCCCCTGTGCTCACATCCCCTCTTCCCTCGCTTCCCCCTTTCGCTCCCCTCCTCCGTTCCCCTCTTCCCTTCCCTCCTCCCTTCCCCTCTTCCCTCCCGTCCTCCCTTCCCCTCTTCTGTCCCCTCCTCCCTTCCCCCCTTCCCTCCCCTCCTCCTTTCCCCCGTTCCTCCGTTCTCCTGACCACCCCTCTCTTCCCAATCAGCCCGGCGTCGCCAGCAGCAGGAGCATGCAGCAGCAGGGGCAGCAGGCGGCGGCCGCGCCCCTGCCACTGCTGCAGCCTATGCCCAGGTGCGTGGAGAGGGTAGAGCAGCAAGGGCAAGAGCTTGGGAAAGGGCAAGGAGAGTGGGCAAGGGCAGGGGCAGGGCAGGGCAAGGAGAGTGGGCAAGGGCAGGGGCAGGGCAGGGGCAGGGGCATGGGCAAGGGCATGGGCATGGGCATGGGCATGGGCATGGGCATGGGCATGGGGATGGGGAAGGGCATGGGCATGGACGAGGGTGAGTGCAAGGGAAAGGGCAAAGGAAAGAGCAAGGGAAAGGGAAAGGGCAAGGGCAAGGAGAAGGGGCAAGGAGAGGGTTTGGAGAGTTCAAGTAGAGGGCAAGAGCAAGGATGGCAAGAGCAGGAAGTGTACCTCGCAAGAATGGATCGGTTGTTGTGGGCACCTGACCACAACGCCCTTCCTTACAGCCCTTATCGTGCCTTAGCTCGCCTCTTGCATGGTAACCCCCATTCTCCCACCCCCACTCCATCCCTGTGTCACGGTTCACATCCACTCTGTTCTGTCCCCCAATCGTCTTTCCAATACCCCCCTTCCAATGTTATCCCACTCCTCCTCACTCCACTCCTGTCTCTCCCCTCCCGTTACTCCACTCCCCTCACTCCCCTTCCCTCACTCCCCTCCCGTCACTCCACTCCCCTCACTCCCCTCCCCTCACTCCACTCCTGTCTCTCCCCTCTCTGCACTCCCCTCCCCTCACTCCACTCCCCTCACTGCACTCACACTACCCTCTCCAGGCTGGGGCAATCCCAGGGGCAAATGAGCCGCCCGCGCCGCCCAACAGCGTACTGTTCGTGCAGAACCTGCCGGTGGAAACCACCCCGGCCATGCTGCAGATGCTGTTCCAGCAGTTTGCTGGGTTCAGAGAGGTGCGGATGGTGGATGCCAAGCCTGGAATCGCCTTTGTGGAGTTTATAGATGAAGTGCAGGCCAGTGTGGCCCTGCGGGGGCTGCAGGGGTTCAAGATTACGCCCACGCACCCCATGCTCGTCGCATACGCCAAGAAATAGTGCCGGGTGTTATTTTTTGGAGGGAGGGAGGAGAGGAGAGGGGGGTGGTTACCGTAGTTAGAAAATTGCTTTCTGGATGGTTGTCATATTTTGATTGTATGTTTAGCTTGTAATTTTGTAGAGGGTGGTGTTTTCTTTTGGATTGATTTTGATACTGATGTTGGTGGTCTCTAAAAATACAACTTTGATTTCAATGTTCCATTTTACCAAGGTTTGTAACGAAATATACAGCGCATTCCCAGGGTGACAAGTAGCGCGTAACGGTTTAGTGATCTTTGTAGTTCTCGATAAAGTATCCCCGCATTCGCCGCTGCGCATTCCCACATAACGATCAAATTCGCTAGACTGAGACGACGGGTATCCCGGCGAGTGAATCCGGTGCAGGTCAGGACTCAGGAGATCAGTCCACGTCACGCGATCCGTCGTCCTCCTTCCTATTGGCTACCACCCGCCTCTCATAGGGCTTCATTACGAATACCGGTAGTTAGTATCTCAGAGGCACACTAATAGTTGCGTCGTAAAATCTGTGTCAAGGTGAGGCCCGATAGTGAGTTAAAGCCTGTCGTTTAGGTATTTCGATGCGCGGGAGAACGTCGCGGCAGGAGGGGCGCGCGCGTCTTAGTCTGGCTAATTAGGAAGCCCATGTGCTTAGCATGGCTATATCGCTCGCTGAGTGCTAGGAATAGCCGGTCTTTGTAACGGACCTGGTATTGATAACGAGTCTACCGAATACCGAATCTGCTTCTAGCGACGACACATTCTGGGCTGGAACCCGATCGAATCTGCGGGTCGACGAATATCGTCATCATTGTGCGGGGTGACAGTAGCGGGGGATGTCGTCGACGTTGTGCTTCGTTATAGTGGGTCGCAACGACTGCCCGCTTTACGATGCCGAGCTTGGCACGGCTCCTCGGGTACTGTACCTTCTCCATTCCTCCTCCTCCTCCTCCTCCTCCTCCTCCTCCTCCTCCTCCTCCTCCTCCTCCTCCTCCTCCTCCTCCTCCTCCTCCTCCTCCTCCTCCTCCTCCTCCTCCTCCTCCTCCTCCTCCTCCTCCTCCTCCTCCTCGTCCTCCTCCTCGTCCTCCTCCTCCTCCTCCTCCTCCCTCCTCCTCCTCCTCCTCCTCCTCCTCCTCCTCCTCCTCCTCCTCCTCCTCCTCCTCCTCCCCCTCCTCCTCCTCCCCCTCCTCCTCCTCCTCCTCCTCCTCCTCCTCCTCCTCCTCCTCCTCCTCCTCCTTCCTCCTCCTCCTCCTCCTCCTCCACCTCCTCCTCCTCCTCCCCTCTCCCGTTCTTCTCAATACTTTCTCCGTCTCCTCATGATTACTGCTCACGCCTGTTTACTCCCCGTCCTCGTTTTAATGCGACTCGTGATCCAAAATACTTCCGAGCATCTGCGTTAGAAAGCCTCATCCTTTCCCTACTCTCATGACCCTTCATCCCCCGGGGTCGTCGATTCTCTCCCCTCCGCCCTTCCCACCTCCCCCCTCTTTTTCCTCTTTTACCAACCTTTTCCACACTTCCCCTCCGTCCCCACCTTCCCCACCTACCCATTTTCCCCCATCTTCCCTACTTCCCCACGCCACTTCGACCCCACCCCTTCTCACCCCTTCCCTTCCCTGGCAGCGCGACGAGGCGGCGCATCTGCATCAGTTCATCCTGCACGGCGCCATGGACATCGTGCAGGACGCCGTGTGGGCCACCAACAACATGTGTGTGCGCTGGGGGCACGCGGAGGGGGGGGGATGCGGGTGGACGGAGTGGAGATGGGGGGCAGTTGGGGAGGGAGAAATGAGGGGGGGTTGTTGGGGAGATGGGAGGTGGGGGAGGGGGGATGGGGAAAAGATGGGAGGAGATTGAGTGGCAGCTTTATTCAATTGTTGGGACGTCTCAAAGCTTCACTGTCGTTACCTTTATCTTTGCACTGTTGATTCTTTCTCTGGTTGCTCTTTAAGTATTTCCCGTTTCTCCCTCTCTCTTGTCGCATGGTCCACATTTTCCCCTCCCCTCCTCTTTTCCTCCTGCCCTCCTGTCAATTCTCCAAACACTCCATGCATGTCCTCCCAACGTGCTTTGCATGTCCCAATGCACCACTTTTATTAATCCCCCTATTCACCTGAACCCCTTCTCCTCCCTTAACCCGAGTCTATTGTTCAAAGAGGACTCACATAAAGTTGTCTCAAGACGCATTTTCCCTTTCCTCCCACAGTCTCTCACACTCAACCATGCACACATCATACTCACTTCAGACCCATAGAATGGCTTGATTAGTCTGTTTGTTTGTTTTTTCTCCCTTTGCGTGCACCACCATGCACCACCAGGCATCTGAAGGCAGTGGACAAGTTCAACGACCTGCTCGTCTCTGTCTACGTCACCGCTGGTCATATCCTCTCACGCCGCCTTCACGCACCCCCTCCTCCAACGCCCCCTCCCCCACATGACGCCTCCTCGTGTCAAAGCATGCACTCACACGCACAATCATGGGCACGCACGTGCCCTTTCTTCCTGCCTTCCACCCTGTTCCTCTCTTTCCTTCTGCTCTCCCTCTTCCCATGTCTGTCCTATCAGTGAACAAATTAATGCTCCCAACACACATCGCCTCCAATTTTCCGTTGTTCCACATCACTCATTTTCTGTCTAACTTTTCACACCGCCTCTTCCGCTCTGTGATTTTCCTTAACCACTTGCTATCTCCCGTTTCCATCTCAATCGTGAAATCGCCTAACCCGACCCGCTTGGCACCTCCTCCTCGGCTGTGTCTACTTCCGCGCTTCTGAATCATTTCGACACCGTGGCTGCCGCTTTCATGTCCGCGTCCGCACCATTTCAACCGTGCCGTTTCAACCGCGCACAGACGAAGCTGCTGCTGCTGCATGACTCGCGCAACGAGGACGGCATCAAAAACTTCTTCCAGGAAGTGCACGAGCTGTACATCAAGGTGAGTTCACGTTGCACGCGCTAATGAGTCCATTCCCTGTGCCCGCTTATTTTTGAGGCGCCTCAAGATAAGAACTTCTTCCAGGAAGTTCACGAGCTGCACATCAAGGTGAGCTGCACATCAAGGTGAGCTCACATTGCATGTGTTGCTGAACCCACTCCATGTGCCCACCCGCCCCCAATACATACCTGACAGGGTATTCTGATCCACGCACACTCTCACGCACTCATTCTCTCTCCCTCTCACTCCCACCCTGCTTCCTCTGCTCCTCCCCAGGTGCTCATGAACCCACTTCATGTACCCGGCTCCAAGATCATATCAACGGTCTTTGATGCTCGAGTCAGGGCTTTGGCCAAGAGGCACCTGTGAGGCTGGCTGGGGGTTACACTAAGAATCCCCCTTGAGGGAAAAACAGAAAGCATCATACGATTGAACAGGGTCCTCGATATCATGGCAACGTGTCCCGCACGAGCGTACGAGCTTCGGGACTGGACGTACCTTTCGTAAACAGGATAGGGAGAAGTAGGTATGATCTATCTGCGTACATGAGTTTGCAGCTGTCACCGTCCACTTGTTTCTTGTTTACCTTTGCCTGCATGGCATGGCATCCATACTGCCGGTATACACACACTCGTCTTGCTGGTTCTGCCAATGTGTGGGCTGCTTTGGTGGAGATAACATTCCACCACTCTGTTGTTGAACTAGTTCCGAGAGATTGAAGTACTTCACTCGTGCTAGGGGCTCTGTTGTCATGGTCCACTGTACATGTACACCAGTGGTGCGAACATTGAAAATGGTTACACACATCAGGAAGCATCACGTGAAGTCATGAAACAACCAGAATAATACAGCCAAAACAAACAAGTGTTAATCAAGCACAACGAATGCAAGGTTGTACATCCTTATTAGAGAGTGGACATCAGCCTTGGGTTACTAAGCACCCTTGCCCAATCCCTCGGGGCATGCTGAACGCATGCTGGACAGAACCTGCACTTCTAGCGCCTCTTTATTCTGATTAATCCGCATAACCTTATTCTATCTCATCTACTCCGCCCTGCCAGAAATGGTGCCGAAAAACACCCTTGCAGGAGTACGAGAAAGAGGATCTGGTGGCCACGTGGCTTCCCCTTCTTGGTCTCCTCCCCAAACACTTGCCCAGCTTCATCCAGACTTTGAGGATCTGTTACAGATGAGAGGGAATGATTGTCGGCGACGGATCAGTTCAGGTCCCACCCAGTCTCACTCAGGCTCACCCACCACTCTCGCCGCAAGTACCGTAAAATACCTCCCCCAATCTGCAGTCTCTCTAGACTAGACCCGTCAGCAGCCTCGTGCGTTCTGTACGTTCCACACGTCACAACGACTCCGTTCTCCTCCCGAAAAGCCTCGCAATTTTACTCTTCACACTGCCCCTCTTCCCCCCCTCTGCACCGCTCCCCACACCTGACGCCTTCTTCCTCAACCAGTTCTTCAGTCCGCCCTTCCTCCCGCCACTCCGCTTGCTCCCCGCCTTCTTCCCCTTACTCTTCCCCTTGCCCTTCCCTTTCCGCCCGAACCACGGCTGGGGGAAGAACTTCCTGGGCAGCTTCACGCGCAGGAGCGAGAGTGCGTGCGCGAGCTCTGAGTCAACCTCGGGGGAGCGCGAGAAGCGGCAGAAGCGGCAGTCCGCTTTAAGGAGGTCCGACACGAGATAGTCCTCCACGCTGCCGTCAATAAAGCCCTCCGCGTTGTCGCCCGGCACGGCATTGGCGCGCAGCAGCGGGTTGTACTTGAGCTCCTGGTTCGCGCTGTAGGGGGAAGGGGGGGGGATGAGGGGAGCGGGAGACGGGGGGACGGGGTGGAATGAGGCGTTGGCGCGCAGCAGCGGATTGTTCTTGAGCTCCTGGTTCGCGCTGTAGGTAGGGGGAATGGGGATATCGCTCAGGAAAGTGCACAAGCATCGCAAAATATCAAGCAAGCACGGCACAAGCTCACACGCACACCCATACTACCATTTGGCTTGCACCCACACGCCCCCAAAACGTACAGTCGTCCGTGGAAGTCGGGGCGGAACGTCTGACCCAACACGCCGTGCACAGCCGTTGAGAACGTGGTGCCTAGAACGTCGATACCGAAGTGCACCACGCCGTCGTCGCCCGTTCGCAGGTTCTTCACCTCGGGTCGCAGCGTCAGCCGCAGCGTGCCCATATCCGTTATAAGCAGGTCGTACACGTCGACAAGGTCGTCCCCGCTCCGAAGCCGCGCCTCGACCCACCGCAGCGACGCGCCCGGCCAGAGATTAACGCTCGTCCCCGGCGCCGGTACCCTAACCGGCCGGTCGTTGACCGTCACGCGGCCCAGGTAGCCGTTTCCGTAGTCGGCTGAGGAGCCGTTTCGGGCGTGAAGCACGGCGGTGTGATGGCCGAACATGATCCCGAGGGAGCGGATCCACGTCAGCGCCTTGGTGGTGTTGCCCCACTTGTCGAATCGACCGCCGAAGTAGCCGTTGACCTGGAAGTGCGCGTCGGAGATGAGCGCGAAATGGTGGTTGGGGAGACCTAGAGGGAGCAAGAGAGGGGGGGGGGGGAGGGGTGGGTGTGGGAGGGGAGGGGAGGTGGTGGGAAGAGGGGGAATACGCGGGGTTAACATGAGGAGAGCGCGCGGGTAAAGTGGGATAAAGCAAGTTTACAGAGCAAGGAGAGATTTTGAGCGCAGAACGGAAGAGCATGGTAATGGTAACTTGCCACCAACTCGGAAATAGACTGCGATTACGCGAATCACAAGAAGAAAGAGGCTGCTGAGGCAACACGAAGAACAACGTGTGAGTGAAAAAGGGCCGTAGTATATCAAGAGGCAGTCTTTTGAACCGTCCCTTACCGGAGAAGTCGAAGTGCGACCCGTCGGCGCCCGTGAAGTGAGGGTCGCCCTTCTCGACGGCGAGGCACAGCGCGCCGACGGTGAAGTTGGCCGGCACCTCGTAATCATTCGTCGCCACGTCGCCGCGGCTCGGCTGCATCCAGTCGTCTGTATAGCTCGTCTCGTCTTTGCACCTGTTCGCGTTGTAGCACGCGCAAATTCCTGACACATAGGCGCCGGAAGGAGGGATTTTCATGAGGAGAGAGACCGGTTCTAAAACAGTAGTAGCGAGTAAAAGGAGTGCAGCGGACGTAAGACTATGCGGCTCGTGCTGTTAGTCTTCGGCGACGCGCCGCAAAATATCACTGAGAAAGGCAACCAGCAGCGCGACGCGTAATCAGGCCAGCACGATGGCATGTCATCGAACAACCAGTCGTACCTCCATTCCCGTCGTTGCACGTCTCCTCGAACATCCAGTACTTAGCCTTCACGTCCGCAGGTGCGTCTGCCGGAAGCTTCGAGTTGTAACCAGCGCAGAACCTGTAACAATCTGTTTGCGGATCGCTAAGCATTTCGTCGAAAATGTTGTACTGATTGTAGTTGTACATCTGCCCGGGAAAGAAATACGCCTCCACGAGAGGGTCACTTGGCTCGAGAAATAAATCGGAGGGCGTGTTTGGATCGATGAATTTTCCTAGCGTAAATAATCCCTCGCCGCATTGGAACTTCGGGCAGACTAACGCGTGTGCGATGGATGTGGAGAGCAGGATCAAAATCGCCAGACGAGGCGCCTGTTGTAACACCGAGGGGGACATGATAAAGTCGACAGTAATGCTGACAGGGATGCAGGTAAAGAGGATGAAACGGGAGAAGCTTGAGTTTTGTGAAAGCGACGCTCAGCACTACAGCTTCTATGGCCAGTAGAGACTTATAAGGTGATCCTAGAAGATTTTTCTCTTGTGGATCTCTAGTATCAATAGGCTCTGCAAAAACACTCGAGGAATGACGAGTGTTGAGCTTCGCGCGAGTTGAGCAGAAATGTGGGGGTGGTGCGAAGAAATGAATTTGAGAGCCGAGTAGCATGAACCGAGTCGCTCATATGCCTCATCCCGGCTCGCCTTCACGTGGAACTCTATGGCGAAGCATGGACGGTCCTGTGGATACTCACCCACACGCCTGCAGTAGGGAAAAGCTGGTGTTGTCGCGAGAGTTGACGGTCGACGGTTTTGAATGGTTCGCGAACTCCTACACCACCGTGATCCATATTGTCCTGATTGGCACGCGATAGCCCCAGATAGGTGCAGAGTCGTTCGTCCTCAGGTGACTTGAGGTTTGTGTCAGCAAGAGTCTCTCTGTGGGGCGGAGGCGCGACACACATGCGTTCACGCTACAAGCTTTCCCCCTGATCCGTTCGTGAATGTTTATTGTATCAAAAGAAAAAGGCAAAATAATGTCAAAGCGCCTTTCACAATCATTAGAAAGCATAAAACAAAGAAAGTGAAACCTGACAGGTTGGAATGAAGATTACCTGACAGTTTACGAATGCAAAAGTGTATTTATATAGGAAATGTGTTCTGTGATGTGATGTCATGGGCACTGAGCTAAACTGGAGGATTTAAAGCTCAAGGCCCAAATTGCGCAAGATTAGTAATCATGCGCAAGTTTGGGTGTTGCGGGGTGGGGTTGTTGACAAGACTGATTTCGCCGCAACTCTTGTCTTTTCGCTGAGTCAGCAAGTTTCAGGGGAGAGCGTGGTTTTGGGGACCTCGAGTCCCAAATTGTAGAGCAGTGAAACTGGATGTTTTGGCAGTCAGGGTGGCTGTCAAATATTATAGCCTGTAGTGGGTTGGGCTATATGGGGTACAACTAGTTAGGGTTAGGTTATGTACCCCAATTCTGTCAATGCAACACATTCCGCTGTAGTTCTCATTCTGACATGGTATCAGCAGTAGGTTAGCGCTCCTAGCCCTAGGCCCGCCCGTCCCTACCACTAGGGTTACCACTGCGCCCCGCCAGCCCGCCAGCGCCCTACCCCACGCCCCAGCCGGCGCGCCCCTCCCCTCCCCGCCCTTAGCCAGCGCGCCCGCCAGCCAGCCAGCGCGCACGCCAGCCAGCCAGCGCGCCAGCCAGCCAGCGCGCCAGCCAGCCAGCGCGCCAGCCAGCCAGCGCGCCAGCCAGCCAGCGCGCCAGCCAGCCAGCGCGCCAGCCCGCCAGCGCGTCAGCCAACCAGCGCGCCAGCGCGCCAGCCAGCCAGCGCGCCTGCCAGCCAGCGCGCACGCCAGCCAGCCAGCGCGCCAGCCAGCCCGCTTGCACGCCAGCCCGCCAGCGCGCCCGCCAGCGGGCGCACCAGCGAGCCCGCCTTCTCGCCTGCCAGCGCGCCCGCCAGCGAGCTCGCCAGCGCGCCCGCCAGCGAGCCCGCCAGCGCGCCCGCCAGCACGCACGCCAGCGCGCCCGCTAGCGCGCCCGCCAGCGCGCCGCGCCAGCGGGCCCCGCCAGCGCGCCGCGCCCGCGCGCCACGCCAGCCAGCGAGCCGCGCCGGAGCGCGCCCCGCCAGCGCGCGCCCCGCCGCCCCGCGCCCAGCCAGAACGCGCCCCGCCTGCGCGCACCCGCCTCGCACTCACCTCCCTCTCCTCCTCCTCTCGCGGCTGGCGGCCGCTATCGCTTGTTCTCGCCCCTCATGGCGACGTCTCGCGTGCTCCGTTTCGACCCTGAGGGGCGCGCGATCGACTTTAGTACCTGGCTGACGCAGGCCCAGCGCCACCTTAGGAGCCAGCGCCAGGATGGCGTGCACCTGTTTGCGCACGCGTCCGGTGCTCTGCCCGCCCCGCCGCAGCCTACACCGCTGCCCACTACCCCACCGCCTACTTCCGAGCAGGAGGCTGAGTACCAGCGCCGGTTCCTCGCTCGTGACGTGTGGGAGTCTCGTGACGCTGCTGCCTGCCTCGCCCTGACCGACCTTCTCCCGCCGACTGAGGTCGTCAACTTCACTCAGGTCGAGTCTGCTGCAGACCTTTACACTGCTATTGTTGCTCGCTACTCCACTCCCTCCTCTGCCTCCCTCAGCCGCCTCCTCGTCCCCTTTATCTACCCTGACCTCGCCTCCTTTGAGACTGTCGCTGACCTCGCTACCCACCTGCGCTCCCTTGAAGCTCGCTTCAAGGCCGCTTGCACTGAGGAACAGCTTGCCCTTGCACCCCCCCCCATGTGGCTCACTATTCACTGGTTAGTCACTCGCCTCCCTGACCGTCTAGCCACAGCCCGCGACGCGCTTCTCCTGAAGCACCCCACTGAGCTTACTATCGATCTTCTTGAGACCGCTCTCTCGAAGATCGAGAGTAACCTCCTCGCTGTTGCCTCCGCCTCTTCCGCGCCTCCTCCTCGTCTCTTTGAGGGGTGTGCGGTACCACAGCTTCCCACCTTCACTGCCTCGCTTGCCACTGCCGCGTCTTCTGCCTCTGAGGAGACGGCGGCCGTTTCTGTCTCTGGCGGACAGAAACGTGGCAAGTCCGGCAAGAAGGGAGGGAAGGGCGGCGGGGGTTCTGGGGGTGTTGCGGGTGGCGGCGGTGGCGGTAGTACTAGTGGCGGGGGTGGCGGCGGGGGTGACTCGGGACCTGACGGCTCTCCTCTAGACGGTGGTGAGGGGTTTCCGCAGCAGCAGCAGCAGACTCCTCCGCAGCTGCCACCGCCTGGACAGCAGCAGCGGCAGGGACAGCAGCAGCAGCGCCAGGGCCAGCAGCAGCGTCCGCCTCAGCAGCAGCCCCAGCAGTGGGGCACTCAGCAGCAGTGGGGCACTCAGCAGCAGTGGGGCACTCAGCAGCAGTGGGGCCCTTCGCAGCAGTGGGGCCCCCCGCAGCAGTGGAGACCTACGGGCCCCCCGAGCACTGGGCGCAGTGGTGCCCCTTCTAGTCGGGGACCCCGCTCGGCCGGCCGCGACGTTGGTCCCTGTGAGTACTGGATCCTGACGGGTCCGCGCAGGGGCACGTACTGCGGCCGCCCTGACCACTCTGCTGCACGCTGCTTCAGCCGTCTCGACGACCTGTACGTCCTGCACCACGGCCCCTCCGCTCCCCCGCCACCGCGCTGGGGACCACTCCTTGCTCGTGGTGTTGCTGTGTTTGATATGTCTATGGATGATGCTAGGTCTTATGCGATGTATGCTGATGTTGACTATAGTGCTGCTGGATCTGTTTACTTGCCTGTACCTAGCGTAGGATCTTTGCCTGTTGCTAGAGTAGGTGCTGGTGTAGGATCCTGTCTAGCTACTAGTACAGGTGCTCCCTCGGCGGACGCGTCGCTCTCCTTCACACTGGACTCCGGAGCGACGCAGTGCTTCTTCCGCGACAGCACGACTCTTACTCCACTCTCGGCGCCGGTTTCTGTAGCACTGGCCGATCCCTCTTCGGGACCGGTCATTGCGACTCACGCCACTACCCTCCCGTGCCCAGCTGCCCCTTCCGGTTCTCTGACCGGCCTCCACGTTCCTACTTTCTCTAGGAACCTGGTTGGTGTGGCTCCTCTGGCGAGACAGCACGTCGGGGTCTGGTTTGAGCCTTCTGGTGACACTGCAGTCTGTGTGGACGGTGACACGTACGCCCCTCTGGCCACTTTTCGTCAGGAGCCGGGCTCTGGTCTGTACACCCTCCACACCGACACCCGTCCGGTTCCCCCGTCCCACCAGGTAGCCAGGTCCAGTCAGGTTGCTGTGCCAGGTCTAGTGGTTGCGTCGTGCTCGTGTCGGTCGCTGTCCCACCCTGTCCTCCTCTGGCACCACCGCCTTGGTCACCCGTCCCTCTCTCGTCTCCGCGCTATGTCCAGTCAGCGTCTTGTCTTAGGCCTCCCCCGCGACCTCCCGCCGCTCCCGCCGTCCCCCGCTCCTCCGTGCGGTCCTTGTGTCCAGGGTCGGCTGCGCGCCACTCCTCACTCCTCCTCCCTTCGTCCAGCCTCCGAGCCCTTTGAGACACTCCACTTAGACGTCTGGGGCCCCGCTTCCCGGCTTGGACCTGAGCGAGAGAGCTTCTTTCTAGTGGTCGTTGACGACTACTCTCGGTACACCACCGTGTTCCCTTTGGCGAAGAAGTCCGACGTGACTTCTACGCTGATCCGGTGGCTGCTCGCCACCGAGAGTACTCGTCGTCGTCGTGTCAGTTGTCTCCACTCCGACCGTGGGGGTGAGTTTCGCTCCGGCATTCTCGCCAGATTCTGTGCTGAGCAGGGCATCACCCAGTCCTGGACTCTTCCAGACTCTCCACAGCAGAATGGGGTTGCTGAGCGCCGCCTAGGCCTGGTCATGGAGATTGCCCGCACCTCCATGATCCACGCCCGCGCGCCCCATTTTCTGTGGCCCTACGCGGCTCGGTACGCCGCTCACCAGCTGAACCTCTGGCCTCGCGTCTCTCGGCCAGGGGCTTCACCGACCAGTCTTTGGACAGGGTCCCCTGGTGTTGCGTCGAGGTTTAGTGTCTGGGGCTGCTTGGCGCTTGTCCGCGACACCTCTGCGGACAAGCTCTCACCTCGCGGCGTCCCCTGTGTCTTCCTTGGTTTCCCTGAGGCCTCCTCTGACTTCACCTTTTACCACCCTCCCTCCCACCGGTTCTTTGACTCTCGTGACGTTAGTTTCCACGAGTCCGTCCCCTACTACGTCCGGTACCCCTGTCGAGGTCTCCCGGTTCCCCCCCTCCCCTCTTCCTCGCCCCAGCTCCTCCTCCTCCCGCTCCCTCTCCTCCGGTACCCCCCCCGGTTCCCGCTCCGTCAGGTGTGTCACAGGCTACCCCCCCTCCCTCGGTACCCCCCCAGGTCTCTCCTCCTTCCCCACAGTCGTCCTCACAGCCTCCGCAGCAGCCGTCGGCGCTTCCTCTCCCGGCCACTGCGGACTCTGAGGGTGTTGGTGCTCGAGGTGAGGGCTCTGGCGGTGCCGGTTCTGGGGGTGTTGGAGTTGGAGCTGAGCGTGCACCTGCCGCAGCTGCACGTCCCGAGCGTGTTGGAGTCGGTGGTGGTGCTGGAGCTGGTCGTGTTTCTGGAGCTGGAGAGTCTGGGGCTGGTGCTGGTGCCACTGGGCGCACCACGACTGGGGGTGCGGGTTTGCCTTCCACAGGTGCTGGTCGTGCTGCAGCGGGGGGCACTCGCTCTGGGGGTGCTCAGCCGGGCGCTGTCGAGGGTGGAGCCGGTTCTTCGTCTTCCTCTCCTGACCTCACTCCTCCTCCTCACTCCTACCCGACTCGACACCAGGCCCGTCTTCGTCTTGAGCGTGAGGAGCAGCAGCGTTTGGAGCGCGAGAGGTTGGAGGTTCAGCAGCGGGTGGAGCGTGAGAGGTTGGAGTTGCAGCGGGAGCAGCAGCAGCAGCAGCAGCCGCCGCCGTCGCAGCAGCAGCAGCAGCAGCCGGAGCAGTCTCCGGCCCCTGTTTCTGGCCTTCGGGCCCTTGGTCTCCCCTCCTCTCCTCCTGTGTTCGGTCCTACGTTTCCTCCTCCGGACTCAGCTCCGGCTGTGTTCCCTCGTTCTCGCTCTCCCCCCTCTCCCTCTCCACTTGCCCACACTTGGGCTCCTCGTTCTCCTCGTGCTCGTCCCTCGTCCCCCGTCACTGACCTCCGTGCCGCCTTGTTTCACCCTAGCCCTCCTCGTTCTCCTCCGTCTGTTCTCCCTCGTCCTCCGGAGTCGTCCCTCATTGCCGTCCTGTCCACTCCTGTCACTGACTACTACCGCACTTACCGTCCCACTCTCTCTCGCGTTCTCGCCTCTCTTGTTACAGACCCTCGTGCCTCTCCTTCCTCTGTCGCAGTCCTCACTGCCGCTGTCACTGACTTTACTGCCACGCGTCGCCTTGACTACGCCACTCGTGTTGTGGCCGCTCCTCCTGTCCGTCCTCTGTCCGCCGGGGGTGTGTCTGCCCTTGGCTGTGACGTCCTAGAGGACAGACAGTTTGAGCTAGAGTTCCTAGCAGCCGCTTCGCCTCATCTCTGTGCCATGCTCCTTGCTCCTGAGGGTGACCCCGACGCTCCTGACATACCTACTCCTCGCACTTACGCTGAGGCAGTGTCAGGGCCTTGGGCCTCTCAGTGGAGAGTTGCCATGGACGCAGAGATGGCCTCCTACAGGTCCACAGGCACTTACGTTGACGACGTTCCCCCACCAGGGGCGAACATAGTCGACGGCATGTGGATCTTCAAGGTGAAGCGGCCGCCGGGATCTCCCCCAGTCTTCAAGGCACGTTACGTGGCTAGAGGGTTTAGTCAGCGCGAGGGGGTTGACTTCTTTCAGACCTTTGCGCCCACCCCGAAGATGACCACTCTTCGGGTGTTGCTTCACGTAGCGGCGCAGAGAGACTACGAGCTACACTCCCTCGACTTCTCCACAGCGTTCCTGCAGGGCCGCCTACACGAGGAGATCTGGCTGCGTCGTCCTCCGGGCTTCACTGGCACCTTCCCGCCTGGGACCCAGTGGAGCCTCAGACGACCGGTCTACGGTCTCCGCCAGGCACCCCGCGAGTGGCACGACACTCTTCGTTCTACTCTTTCCGACCTTGGTTTTCAGCCGTCCTCCGCCGACCCGTCGCTGTTTGTTCGTCGTGGGCGCACACCTTTCTTTGTTCTGGTCTACGTTGACGACTTGGTCTTCGCCACAGCCGACACTGTTGCACTGGCGGAGGTGAAGTCCGAACTGCAGAAGAGACACACCTGCACTGACCTTGGGGAACTGCGCCGCTACCTTGGCTTGCAGATCTCCAGGGACAGAGCCGCTCGCACCATCACTCTGACTCAGTCACACATGGTGCAGCAGGTCCTTCAGCGGTTCGGGCTTCAGCACTCCTCTCCCACACCCACTCCTCTTGCTGTAGACCACAGACTCACTGGGCCTTTTCCTGACGAGCCGTTCGAGCCCAGTGGTCCCTACGCAGAGCTGGTGGGCTGCCTCATGTACCTGATGACGTGCACTCGCCCGGACCTCGCCTTCCCTCTTAGCATCCTTTCTCGCTTTGTTGCGACTGGGAGACACCGTCCTGTTCACTGGACGGCGGCTAAGAGGGTGGCGAAGTACCTGGCCACGACGTCAGACATGGGGCTTGTACTTGGAAAGACTCAGCCAGTTGTTCTCACCGGTCACTGTGACTCCTCGTACGCTGACGACGCTGAGACTCAGAGGTCTACACAGGGTTACTGTTTCAGTCTGGGTTCTGGAGCTGTTTCGTGGAGGTCTACTCGGTCCTCCTCTGTTGCGACTTCTACCGCAGAGGCCGAGATCTACGCTGGAGCCCTTGCTGCACAGGAGCTGCGCTGGTTGACCTTCTTGCTCACTGACCTTGGCGAGCGGCCGAGCTCTGCACCGACCTTGTTTGCTGACAACAAGGCGATGATTCTCCTGTGTCGTGAGCCGCGACTGGAGAGCAGAGTGAAGCACATTGACGTCAGGTACTTCCTCCTTCGAGAGTTGCAGAGACGCGGACAGGCTCGTCTGGACTTTGTGGCCTCCGAGGCCAACACTGCAGACATCTTCACCAAGGCCCTCCAGCCTTGTGACCACCGCCGGTTTTGTCTGCAGTTAGGCCTCGTTGAGACTGGGTCTAGTTGACTGCTGTAGGGTGCTCTTTGTCTGTTGCTTGCTTGTACCTTATATATATTTGTTTGCACACTTTTGGACTGGCCTTGTGGCCCTTTGCTTGTGCTCAGATTAGGTGGTGACGTTGTGATCCACCCTGAGCTTTGTTTTCTTTCTCTTGCTTTTGACTGGTCTTGTGACCGTAGGTTGCTTGTTGTTGATTGGCCTTCCCCACTTAGGCTATGGGGGTGTGTCAAATATTATAGCCTGTAGTGGGTTGGGCTATATGGGGTACAACTAGTTAGGGTTAGGTTATGTACCCCAATTCTGTCAATGCAACACATTCCGCTGTAGTTTTCATTCTGACAGTGGCTTCGACCAATCAGATTGGGTCGCAGCTACCGTAACCAGATTCTCGCCAATATGCAGCACCAAAAACGAGAAGTGTGCAAGATTACTAATCTTGCCTTGCGTAACCGAAATATAAAATAATGAACCCTGTCCCATCTTGAAATGTGCTGCCGAAAGCGGGCCAATAGAGCACTGTTCCAAACAAATCGAGTAGCACTCTGAACAAATATGATTAGCTGTCGCCAATCGTGATTCTTCATGTTCCCGACAATTTTTTTTTTCTTGCGGATCTCCTTCGTCGCATGTTTCGTGCAACACCTGCACGACTCTTGCCAAGCGATGGTTTCGATCGCCAGGCCAACGCCTACTTCAAGTTGGAACTGGGTTTCATGACGCTGCTCTCCATCCTCGAGTCACTAGTTTTATTCATAGCATATTTTAGTTGACAGCAATAGGTGTTGGTGGCCAAGGAAAGTAACTATTGCCCCTGCAGGAATGCGTAAGACTATTACGCAGCGTAGTATCGTAAATTTATTCCCTTCCACAGGCGATTGTTACCCTTCCTCAGGGTGCTAGTTTCCTGTATCGCGCCTTCGCCATTTCCACTACCCTTCAGTCGTTCGTTTGCTGTCCGCTCCACTCCCATCACCTTCGCGTGTATCTCTCTTCCCCCCCCGTCGCCCTCTCTTTCTCCCCCTCCCCGTGGCTTTCGCTCTCCCTCCCGTCGCCGTAGCACTCTCCCTATCGTCGCCGTAGCGCTCTCCCTACCGTCGCCTTAGCGCTCTCCCTCCCATCGCCTTAGCAATCTCCCTACCGTCGCCGTAGCGATCTCCCTACCGTCGCCTTAGCGATCTCCTAAGCGCTCTCCCTATCGTCGCCTAAGCGCTCTCCCTTCCGTCGCCTTAATGCTCTCCCTCCCGTCGCCTTAGCACTCTCGCTACCGTCGCCATCGCGCTCTCCATCTCGTCGCCCTTGCAATCTCCCCTCCTATCCCATCGCCCACTTCATCTCCGTTCGCTCACGTCCTCCCCTCCCCTTAATATCGCGCTCACATTCCTCCCTCCCCACGCCATCGCGCTCTCGTTCCTCCCTCCCCACGCCATCACGCTCTCGTTCCTCACTCCCCACGCCATCGCGCTCACGTTCCTCCCTCCCCACGCCATCGCGCTCTCGTTCCTCCCTCCCCACGCCATCGCGCTCTCGTTCCTCACTCCCCACGCCATCGCGCTCACGTTCCTCCCTCCCCACGCCATCGCGCTCTCGTTCCTCACTCCCCACGCCATCGCGCTCTCGTTCCTCCCTCCCCACGTCATCGCGCTCACGTTCCTCACACCCCACGTCATCGCGCTCACATTCCTCCCTCCCTACGCCATCGCGCTCACGTTTGCCTCCTCTTCCCTCCCATCCTGTTGTAGCGATATCTCTCCCTATTGCAGTCGTTCTATCTGAAAGTGACACCTTGTCAGACTCATTTTTTCCCCTCGTTTTTCGCCTCCCTATGTTTTAACCCCTTTCAGCCTCAAGTTCAAGGGAACGCCTTTTCTTGCAGCTCTGCCAGGTTGTCGGCCCACCTTCTCTTAAACATTATGTTTACATATGTTTGTAGTAACTGCCTGTAGCGAACAGTTGGTGTAGCTTATTACATTCTGTCTAGGTGGTGCACCACTACAATCTCCTATATCTTGTATCTCCTTCACAATATTGGACCTCTTTTGTTGGTGTCACTTCCCTCTCGCTACTCCTCTTCTACCTTCCCTAAGCTCCTAGGCTAGGGTTTCTCCTAGCCTAGGTAGCTTCTTAATTTGACATGTTATCAGAGCTTGTTAGATCCTGGCCTGTGGGCCCATGCTTCCGCTGCGTTTTCTGCTTGCCGCGCGCTCGGAGCGCGCGCGGCGTTGTTTTCTGCTCGTCGCCCCGCCCCGTGGGACCCACGCGCCTCCCCTGCATGACCCGCGCGCTGCCCCGCGGGACCCGCGCATCGCCCCCGCTCGACACGCGCGACGCCCTGCGGGGCTCGCGCGCTGCCCCGCTGGACCCGCGCGACGCCCTGCGGGACCCGCGCGTCGCCCCCGCTGGACCTGCGCGACGCCCTGCGGGGCTCGCGCGCTGCCCCGCGGGACCCGCGCGCCGCCCCTGCTGGACCAGCGCGCCGCCCCTGGGGACCCGCGCGCCGCCCCCCCTGGACCCACCTACTGCGCCGCTCCCCTGCCCCGCAACTGCTGCTCGCACGCCAGTGACAGGAGAATATCAACAGGACTAGGCAAGAATGATGCATTGAAAGAACAGTTGGGTACAAGTAGCTAACCCTAGTTGGGTTTGTACCCTGTATTGGCTACCCCACTACAGCCTACCCACATATAAATAACACATTACAACTTAACACACCCCCATAGGCAAAGTGGGGGAGAACAAAGGGTCACAAGACCAGTCCAGCAAAGCAAAGCAAGCCCAGGGTGGATCACAACGTCACCACACTCCGAGCACAAGCAAAGGCCACAAGGCCAGTTCACATGCAGTGCTAGATATAGAACATGACAAACAGCAAGACATATATAAAGTACAGTACAAAGAAAGTCAAGCAGTAAGCAAATGAGGAAACGTGGACACAAGGCCTAAAGAAGTACAGTGCCGCTGATGATCACTAGGCGGGAGCGCCTTGGTGAAGATATCAGCAGTGTTGGCCTTCGAGTCCACGTACACAAGCCGAAGCTGACCGCGCTGCTGAAGCTCTCGAGCAAGAAAGTAGCGAAGAGCAATGTGCTTCGTCCTGTGCTCCAGTCTGTGCTCCTGACACAAGGCAAGGGCCGCCTTGTTGTCACCGTACAGAACTGGAGGAGAACTAGGCCGCTCTCCCAAGTCAGTCAGCAGGTAGGTGAGCCAGCGTAACTCCTGTGCAGCCATGGCCGTGGCGTAGATCTCAGCCTCACAACTAGAGCCGAGAACAGAAGAAGAGCGGGTGGACCGCCACGAGACAGAACCAGAGCCAAGGCTGAAGGTGTAACCCTGTGACGACCGCTGCGTAGCCAAGTCGTCCACCCAAGAAGCGTCCGAGTGACCAGTGAGGACAACTCTGTCGCGTCCTCCAAGCACCAGCCCCATGCCTGATGTACTGCACAAGTAACGCAGCACCCTCTTAGCAGCCTCCCAGTGCTCTCGCCTGTGTCTCCCAGGCGCAACGTAACGAGCAAGGATGCTAAGAGGGTACGCGAGGTCAGGTTGCGTGCAAGTCATCAGGTACATGAGGCAGCCTACAAGCTCTGGGTACGGGCCACTCGGCTCTACGGACTCGTCCGAAGGTGGAGCTGAGAGCGAGTGGCTGGTAGCCAGAGGTGTGGCCTGTGGTGAGGAGAACTGGAAGCCGAAGCGCTGAAGGACCTGCTGCACCATGTGTGACTGAGTCAGGGTGATGGTGCGGCGTGCTCTGTCCCGGGTGATCTGCAAGCCAAGGTAGCTACGTAGCTCACCCAGGTCAATGCAGGTGTGTCTCTTCTGCAGCTCTGACTTCACACGAGAGAGTGCCTCAGTGTCAGCAGTAGCAAAGACCAGGTCGTCGACGTACACGAGAATGTAGAACGGCGGCAGCGACGTGTCTGTGCGCAGAAACAGCGACGGGTCAGCAGTAGACGGCGCGAACCCAAGAGCCGCAAGTGTAGTCCTCAGTGTGTCGTGCCACTCATGCGGTGCCTGGCGGAGACCGTAGACTGGCCGGCGGAGGCTCCACTGGGTACCAGGAGGAAACGACCCAGTAAAGCCAGGTGGGCGGCGCAGCCAGATCTCCTCGTGCAGGCTGCCCTGCAGGAACGCTGTGCTGAAGTCAAGAGAGTGAAGCTCGTAGTCACGGTGAGCAGCAACGTGCAGCAGAACCCGAAGAGTGGTCATCTTCGGGGTGGGGGAGAAGGTCTGGAAGAAGTCAACCCCCTGACGCTGACTGAAGCCTCGTGCAACGTAACGAGCCTTGAAGACAGGTGGAGAACCTGGCGGCCGCTTCACCCTGAAAATCCACATGCCATCGACGATGTTCGCCCCAGGAGGGGGAACCTCGTCGACGTAGGTGCCTGTAGACTTCCAGGATGCCATCTCTGCGTCCATGGCTGTCTGCCACTGAGAGGAGTAGGGACCCGAGATCGCCTCTGCGTAAGTGCGCGGAGTGGGGATGTCTAGTGCATCCGGGTCTCCCTCAGGGGCAAGCAACCAGGCCACGAGATGAGGTACAGCAGCCGCAAGAGAGTCAAAGTCCTCCCGCCTGTCCTCAAGGACGTCCGTGCCAAGAGCACACTCACCCCCAACGGACGGAGGACAGACAGACTCAGACTCAGCAACAAGACTGGTGGCGTAGTCTAGGCGACAGGCAGCAGCAAAGTCGACAAGCTCAGCGACCAGGGCAGACGCAGCAGAAGACTCAAACGACGGGTCAGTGACAACAGTGGCGAGAAGACGCGTAACAGTAGGGTGGGAAGTACGAACACTGTCAGACTCAGGGTCGGGAACGTCAGGAAGAGAAGACGCAGGAGGAGACGGTAGGGGGACACGCTGTGGACCAGTGGAAGGACGAAGTGCCATAATGTGCGTGCCAGGAACAGGAGGAGGACGCGGACGCGCGACACGACGGCCAGTGGGACCAGTGCGAGCAGTGCGAGCAGCGCGAACAGGCGAGGCAGGACGAGACGCAGGCTCACGACGCTCCGTAAGCGAGTCCGGCTGCGCAGTGTAAGGCACAGGAGCAGGGAGGGGGGAGCCAGGCTGGAGGGGAAGGCCAGTGGAAGACGGGAGGGAAAGAACCTGGCGAAGCACCGTGTCAGGCGGCGGCAAAGCCGACGGCGACGGAGGAGCGAAGAACAGGCGCGACGGCGGAGCTCCGCCAGCACCTCCAGCACCCGCAGCACCAGAAGCACCAGGACCAGCACCCTCCGCCGCAGCACCCCCCGAGTCGGCGACGTCAGCACCAGAGGCCCCAGCAGCGTCAGACCTCCCCTCGCCAGCACCTCCAGAACCAGCAGGACCACCGTGTCCAGAACCGTCAGCTCTAGGGGCGTCAGCTCCAGCAGCTCCAGTACCGCTAGGGAGAGCACCCCCAGAGCCGGCAGCTCCAACTCCGCTAGCACCGCCAGCTCCAGAGTCCCCAGCTCCAGCAGCTCCAGTCTCAGTGCGCCCAGAACAACCAGTCCCGGCAGCTCCAGTACCCCCAGTACGAGCACCCCCAGGACGAGCAGCTCCAGCACCCCCAACTCCAGCAGAGCCAGCGAAAGCGCCGGACGTACCAGTCACGAAGCTGCTGCGGTGTGAGAGACTGCTCAGCACCCCGAACCGGAGCACCCCCAGACGCAGCAACCCCAGGCTCCGTAGGCTCAGTAGCAGCACCCCCAGGCTCAGTACCCTCAGGCGCAGCACCCCCAGGCTCAGCACCCCCAGACTCCGTACACGCAGGCTCAGCACCCCCAGTCGCAGCACCCCCAGGCTCAGCACCCCCAGGCGCCGAACTCTCAGGCACAGTACCCTCAGCTCCAGCACCCGCAGTCCCAGCACCCGCAGCCCCAGCACTCCCAGGCCCAGCACCCGCAGGCTCAGCACCCCCAGGCTCAGCACTCCCAGCAGCACCACCTGCAGCAGCACCTGAGTCACCTGTGACCTCGACAGGCTCAGCGACGGGAGGAGGGTCTACCTGAGAGACACCTGAAGGAGCAGGACCCTGAGGGGGAAGGGGGTCTACCGGAGGGGGACCAGGAGCGAGGAAAAGCGGCGGGGGAGGGAGAGGGGCAGTGCGGTAGGGGAAGAGACGGTAAAAGGGTACCGACTCGTCAAAGGTGACGTCCTGAGAGGCGAAGACCCGGCGCGAGGTGGGGTGGTAAAACTGCCAGCCAGGCGCGTCAGGGACAAAGCCAAGGAAGACACAGGGAAGCGTGCGGGAGGAGAGCTTGTCCGCGGACGTATCGCGGACAAGGGCACGAGCACCCCACACCCGGAAGCGCGACGCATCGCCAACCTCCCCCGTCCAACGCAGTGTGGGCGAGGTCTCCGGCAAGGAGACACGGGGCCAGAGGTTGAGCTGATGCGCGGCGTACCGGACAGCAAACGGCCACAGAAAATGGGGAGCTGCCGCGTGGACCAAGGAGGTACGAGCGACCTCCATGACCAGGCCAATGCGGCGCTCAGCAACCCCATTCTGCTGTGGGGAGTCCGGAAGCGTGAAGGTCTGCTCGATGCCCTCCGCCTGACAGAAGGTCCTCAAGAGGTCGGAGGAAAACTCACCACCTCTGTCAGAGTGCAGACGCAGGACAGGAAGATCCGTCCGGAAACGGCGGCGGAGCTGGAGACGAACTGTGCGGATCCAAGGGATCAGAACAGCAGGGACCTCACCCTTGGTGCGCAAGGGGAAGACCGTGGTGTAACGCGAGTAGTCGTCGACGACCAGCAAAAAGTACCGCTCACCGCCCTGACCACGAACGCGGGCTGGGCCCCACACGTCCAGGTGGAGGGTCTGCAGAGGAGCCTCTGTCGGGGGGAACGAGGAGGAGTGAGGAGCGGCGCGCTGCCGCCCCTCGACGCAAGGAAGGCAAGGCGGCGCAGGCGAGGCAGGGAGGGGAGGGAGGGACCTGGGAAGACCAGACACAAGGTGGCGACGGTGCATGCCACGGAGGCGTGGCAAGGAGGGGTGACCCAGGCGGTGGTGCCAGAGAAGAGTCTGGTGCGTTAGGGAACGACACTCACAGGCGTGGGCTACCAGACCTGACGCGGACACCTGACCGACAGCAGCGACCTGAGGAGACGCAGTGGTCAGTGTGTAGAGACTCGACCCCGGCTGACGGGTAAACGTAGCCAGGTGACGGCCGGTCCTGGAGCACGTGAGGATCGCCACACGCTGTCCTCCAGGGGTAAAGGTGTCAACCCACTGATCCTGGATGACAGCGTTGCTCACCAGGTTCGTCGAGAACGAGGGGAGGTGGAAACCCGACAACGAGCCAGACGGAACCGCTGGACACGGGAGCACAGTGGTGGACCGTGCAAGGACTGGGCCCCCAGAGGGGTCAGCCAAGGAGACTGGGACCGGTGCAGGAAGCGGTGTGAGCTCAGTACGGTCACGAAAGAAACAGCGGGAAGCACCTGAGTCAAGGGTGAAGGTGTGACAGGTCTCAGCCGGTGCAGTACCTGAGAGAGCAGTCTCTGTGGGTGCTGTACCTGAGAGAGCAGACTCACAAGCAGCAGGGACAGTACCGGAGGGAGCAGCCACAGAGGGCACCATACCAGAGAGAGCAGACTCACTAGTACCTAGGGCAGCGGGCTCTATACCTGGGTCAGGCGGCACACACAAGTAACAGTCTCCCTCGGCACTAACAGTCAATGCATACATGGCAGCAATAATAGCATCATAGTCAAGAGCAAAGATATCAACACCAGCCCTCATCAGCTCCGCCCAGCGGGGGCGCTCAACATCCTCGCCCATCTCCTCACGCCAAGCGTCGTCAAGGCGGGAGAAGCAGCGGTACGGGGTGTGGAACTTCCCACACGTCTGTCCCTTGCGGTCACCTGTGCGAATGACATAGGAACAGCGGACACTGCCCCCCGACGTCCCACGCTGAGCAAGCCACTCACGAAGCTGCTGGGTCGTCTGGGGACGCTGCTGCTGCTGGGAGCTCTGGCCCGAGCCAGTGCCTCCACTCCGACCTCCGCCGCCACCACTACCTCCGCTCCGACCGCCACCGCCGCCACCGCCACCGCCGCCACCGCCGCCGCCGCCACCACCGCCACTGCTCCCTCCGCCGCCCCCGCCTCCGCTGCCGACCCCACTCCCACCAGCACTCCCGCCACCGCTCCCTCCAGCACCGCCTCCCCCCCCACCTCCCCCACCTCCTCCCCCCCCAGCGCCACCCCCGCCACCCTTGCCCCCCTTGCCCTTGCCGGTGCGGCGCCTCCCACCAGGAGCAGAAGCAGCGCCAGCAGACTCAGCACCAAGGAAGTCAACAGCAGCAGCAGTAGCGTAGGAGGGAGCGAGGGGAGAGGGAGAACACCCCTCAAAGATGGGGGTGCGAGGAGCGCCACGAGCAGCACCGACAGCTACAATGCTCTTCTCGGCCGCTAGCAGCTTCTCCTCTAGGAGGGCGACTGTGAGCTCAGTGGGACAGCGAGCAAGGAAGTGGTCTCGAACTGAGCTGAGGGTGTCAGGGAGACGGGTGACTATGAAGTGGAGTGTCCAGTACAGTGGAGGGGGGTGCTTAGCGCAGAACTCGGTGGGAAGGGCGGCACGCAGGCGAGCATCACTAGTGCGAAGGTGGGTGATAAGATCGGCGACTGTAGCAAAGGTGGACAGGTCAGGGAACAGGTAAGGCAGCATGAGGCGGCTAAGCTCGGCTGTGGCAGGCGAGGAGTAGCGAGCAACGACAGCGTCGTACAGGGCCTTAGCGGATTTGCAGTCGCCAAAATGCTCGAGCTCAGCTAACGGCAGGTGACTGCGAATGGCTAGGCGAGCAGCTGCGTCACGAGTCTGCCAGTGGGAACGAACACTAAGCTCAGCTGTGGCGGGAGGGGCAGGCGCTGCACCAGACGCGTAGTCATAGAGCGACACATGCTCCTTGCTATCGCTCAGGAGGAACAGCTGCAGGTCATCTAGCCAAGTGGTGAACTGCACAGGGCGGCCCTCAGCATCGAACGACAGCACGCGGATGGAAGCCATAGCGACAGTGCGACTGAGCAAAGCAAGCTGCCGCAGCGCTGCAAGCAGGTAGCTCGGTGGGGAGCGCGGCGGGCGGGCGGCGCTCTGAGCGGGCAGCGTGGCAGGTAGCGCGCGGGCCGGCGGCGCTGCAAAGAGGCAGCGCGACGGGCGGGCGACGCTGTGAGCGGGCAGCGCGACGGACGGGCGGGCTACGAAGCGGGCAGCGCGGCGGGCAGGCGGCGCTGCAAGCGGGCAGCGCGGCGGGCGGGCGACGCTGCGAGCGGGCAGTGCGGGGGGCGGGCTACGAAGCGGGCAGCGCGGCGGGCAGGCGGCGCTGCAAGCGGGCAGCGCGGCGGGCGGGCGACGCTGCGAGCGGGCAGCGCGGCGGGCGGGCGACGCTGCGAGCGGGCAGCGCGAGCGGGTAGCGCGGCGGATGGGCGGCGCTACTGGCGGGCAGTGCGGCGGGCAGCGCGGCTGGCGACGCGCAGCGCGACGGGCAGCGCTACGGGCGGCGCGACGAGCAGCGCGGCGGGCGAGGGCGCTAACGAGGGGCGCTAACGAGGGCGCTAACGAGAGGCGCGCGAGGGCGCTAACGAGTGCGCGCGAGGGCGCTAACGAGGGCGCGCGAGGGCGCTAACGAGGGCGCACGAGGGCGCTACGAGGCTAGGGCACGGGGTAGCGTGGTAACCGCATGCGAGCGGTGGTGGGCCCAAAAAAAAAAAACGGTCGGTAGGTCCTAGGGACCTCCTGCTCTGAATACCATATCAACAGGACTAGGCAAGAATGATGCATTGAAAGAACAGTTGGGTACAAGTAGCTAACCCTAGTTGGGTTTGTACCCTGTATTGGCTACCCCACTACAGCCTACCCACATATAAATAACACATTACAACTTAACAGAGAAAAGGGGGGCGGGGGGAGGGGAGGGTGTGGGGGTGGCGCGTGGGTGACACAGCTCATGCTGCCGCTCTTCGCCTTTTCCTCCCTCCCACTGCTGCTCGTGCACCCGTGGGGGGAGGGGGAGGGTGAGAGAGGGTGGCGGAAGTCAGCCGGGCATCTGCTGCTGCCGCCCGCTGCTACCGTGGCACCTCCAGCTGCCGCCCCTGCTGCCACCTGCCCTTGTTTCTGCTGCCTGCTGCTGGGGCCTGCAGGTGCTGCCGTCGAGCCGCTGCTGTCTGTCAGAATGTATTTGCTGTCTAGCCTGCAGTGGGGTACTCTGTAATGAGTACAACCCAATTAGGGTGGTGTACTTGTATCCCAACTCTTGCTAGTGACCACCATTCTCCTTCTCAACTTTCTCGACTTTCACCTTACACCCTAAAACCTAAGCTACTAAGGCACCTAAACTATGGCTTCTAAGCCAAACTCACGCTAGGTATTTTAACATGTTATCAGAGCTTAACGCTCCTGGCCTGTGGGCCCACCTGCTTCCGCTGCCCTACTCTGTGTCGCGCGCCCCGTGGCGCGCGGCCTCCTATTTTTCTTCCCGCCACGCGCTCGGGGCGCGTGGCGGTTTTCTGCCCGCCGTGCGCCCCGAAGCGCGCGGCGGGTTCCTCTCTCGTCGCGGCGTCCTGGGGGCCTGCGCGGCGGCCCCGAGCGTCGCCTCGTCGCGGCGTTTTGGGGGCCCGCACGCAGGCCTCTCCCGTCGCCTCGTCGCGGCGCTTTCGGGGCCCGCGAGCCGGCCCCTCCCGTCGCCTCGTCGAGGCGTCTTGGGGGCCCGCGCGCGGTCCCCTCCCGTCGCCCGTCGAGGCGCTCTCGGGAGCTCTGGAGCAGCCGCCCCAGCAGCAGCAGCCTCTGGAGCCGCCGCCACTACAGCGAGCAGCCGCCCCAGCAGCAGCAGCCCCTGGAGCAGCCGCCCCAGCAGCAGCAGCCCCTGGAGCAGCCGCCCCAGCAGCAGCCCCTGGAGCAGCCGCCCCAGCAGCAGCAGCCCCTGGAGCAGCCGCCCCAGCAGCAGCAGCCCCTGGAGCAGCCGCCCCAGCAGCAGCCCCTGGAGCAGCCGCCCCAGCAGCAGCAGCCCCTGGAGCGACCGCCGCTGCAGCAGCCGCCCCTGGCCCCTGCAGCAGCCGCTCCTGGACCCGGTGCAGCCGTGGGGGGTGGGTGTGGGGGTGCTGGTTGTGGGGTGTCGGTTGTGTGTGCCGTCCCCTCCTCCTCCTCCTCCTTCGTCTCCCACTGCTACAGCTCTCACTGAGGGGGGTGGATGTGTGGGAGTCTGGGGTTTAGGGTTTAAGGGGGTGCTGTGGGTGTAGGGCTAGGGTTTGAGCAGGGGGTGTGTGAGAGGGGCGTTAGGCAGCTGGGGAGGTTGAGTGGAGGCAGCAGTCTTGTCGTCAGCAGCAGCAGCAGTCCGGAGGCTACAATCTCCGGTAGTCGCCAGTCGCCCGTGGGTCCGTTGCTCGTCTGCCGCTACTTTTAGCCGCGGGGCCAGTTACCCCAGTAGTCCGGAGCGCTGTTCCGGTAGCCACTGAGCCAGCAGCTCGTCTGTGTGTCTGCAGCGTCAGCAGTCGCCTCCCATCTTCTCTCCCCCACAGTCTCTCCTCCTCCTCACTTGCCCTCTGTGATTAGCTCTAGCCTTACTTACCTATTGTGAACTCTTGCTCTATGCTTGCTTATTGTACTGATTACACCCCACTTTGGCTATGGGGGTGTGTCAGAATGTATTTGCTGTCTAGCCTGCAGTGGGGTACTCTGTAATGAGTACAACCCAATTAGGGTGGTGTACTTGTATCCCAACTCTTGCTAGTGACCACCATTCTCCTTCTCAACTTTCTCGACTTTCACCTTACACCCTAAAACCTAAGCTACTAAGGCACCTAAACTATGGCTTCTAAGCCAAACTCACGCTAGGTATTTTAACACTGTCCTGCTGCACGTTGCAGCCACAGAGCCTGCTCCTCAGGCGACCTGCCGTCCCTACTTCTGCTACTGCTTCTGCCTTGGCCCAGGGTTTGCTACAGCTGGATCTGCCACCACTGCACTTGCTGCTCCTGCACATGCCTTGTGCTGCTTCTGCCCTCTTTTAGTTGTCATCATGCTTCTACCCGCTGTTAGCTGCAGGCAGTTATGGGGGAGTGTTAAACATTATGTTTACATATGTTTGTAGTAACTGCCTGTAGCGAACAGTTGGTGTAGCTTATTACATTCTGTCTAGGTGGTGCACCACTACAATCTCCTATATCTTGTATCTCCTTCACAATATTGGACCTCTTTTGTTGGTGTCACTTCCCTCTCGCTACTCCTCTTCTACCTTCCCTAAGCTCCTAGGCTAGGGTTTCTCCTAGCCTAGGTAGCAGGGCTCTGGTTATCAGACAAATTTGGTCTGATTGTCTGATTTTCAGACACGATTTTTTGTGTTCATATGATTTTCCAGACCAGTCATTTATGTTCGTATGATCTCTCAGATAAAGCATTTTGGTTCATCTGAAAAATAAGACTAAGGGCTTATAACTCGTCTGAGTACTCAGACAGAGAGTATGTTTCAATCTTGAAACAGACAAGTACCGAAGCCAGCTCGCACCTGCAGTACGGTAAAGAACGTCAACTATGAATTTCACGCGAGTTCCTACCCGGTGGATTTGACTCAGTCCGTAGTTAATTTTCCGTTACGGTGAAGGGCAGGGTTCGATTCCTGCTGTTGCATAGTATGTTCGGAATTCTAATTTAGTTTTTGTCTGGAAATTCAGACACGTGTTGATGTTTCATCTATAAAATCAGACCACCCGAGTTTGTGTTAAACTGTTATATGTTGGTAGGCTGTAGTGGGGTAGCCAATATGGGGTACAACCCCAAGTAGGGTTTGCTACTTGTACCCAGTTGTGTCATTCAATGCATCATTCTTACGCTAAGATTCTGATATGGTATTCAGAGCAGGTGGTCCCTAGGACCATCCGATCGTTTTTTTTTTAGGGCCCACCACCGCACGCTGCGGTTACCGCGTTACCCCCGCGCCCTACCCCTGTAGCGCCCTCGTTGCGCCCTCGTAGCGCCCTTGTAGCGCCCTCGTGCGCCCTGCCGACCGGCGTCCTGCCAGCCCAGAGCCCCGCGCGCCTCCCCTGCTTTGCCCGTCGCGCCGCCCGCTCTGCCCCGCGCTGCCCGTCGCGCTGCCTCGCAGCCCCGCGCATCGCCCGCTGTGCCCCGCGCCGCCCGTCGATCTGCTGCGCAGCCCCGCGACCCGCCCGCCCTGCCCCGCGCTGCCCGTCGCTCGGCTCTGCAGCCCCGCGCGCCGCCCGCTCTGCCCCGTGCAGCCCGTCGATCTGCTGCGCAGCCCCGCGACCCGCCCGCCCTGCCCCGCGCTGCCCGTCGCTCGGCTCTGCAGCCCCGCGCGCCGCCCGCTCTACCCCGTGCAGCCCGTCGAGCTGCCTTGCAGCCCCGCGCGCCGCCCGCTGTGCCCCGCGCCGTCCGTCGCGCTGCCCGCCTGCAGCGCCGCTTGCCTGCCGCACTGCCCGCTCGCAGAGCCGCCCGTCCGCCGCGCTGCCCGCTTGCAGCGCCGCCTGCTGCTCCCTGCCCGTGCGCAATTGCCCACCCCTGCTGCGGCAGCTTGCTTTGCTCTGTCGCACTGTCGCTATGGCTTCCATCCGCGTGCTGTCGTTCGATGCTGAGGGCCGCCCTGTGCAGTTCACCACTTGGCTAGATGACCTGCAGCTGTTCCTCCTGAGCGATAGCAAGGAGCATGTGTCGCTCTATGACTACGCGTCTGGTGCAGCGCCTGCCCCTCCCGCCACAGCTGAGCTTAGTGTTCGTTCCCACTGGCAGACTCGTGACGCAGCTGCTCGCCTAGCCATTCGCAGTCACCTGCCGTTAGCTGAGCTCGAGCATTTTGGCGACTGCAAATCCGCTAAGGCCCTGTACGACGCTGTCGTTGCTCGCTACTCCTCGCCTGCCACAGCCGAGCTTAGCCGCCTCATGCTGCCTTACCTGTTCCCTGAGCTGTCCACCTTTGCTACAGTCGCCGATCTTATCACCCACCTTCGCACTAGTGATGCTCGCCTGCGTGCCGCCCTTCCCACCGAGTTCTGCGCTAAGAACCCCCCTCCACTGTACTGGACACTCCACTTCATAGTCACCCGTCTCCCTGACACCCTCAGCTCAGTTCGAGACCACTTCCTTGCTCGCTGTCCCACTGAGCTCACAGTCGCCCTCCTAGAGGAGAAGCTGCTAGCGGCCGAGAAGAGCATTGTAGCTGTAGGTGCTGCTCGTGGCGCTCCTCGCACCCCCATCTTTGAGGGGTGTTCTCCCTCTCCCCTCGCTCCCTCCTACGCTACTGCTGCTGCTGTTGACTTCCTTGGTGCTGAGTCTGCTGGCGCTGCTTCTGCTCCTGGTGGGAGGCGCCGCACCGGCAAGGGCAAGGGGGGCAAGGGTGGCGGGGGTGGCGCTGGGGGGGGAGGAGGTGGGGGAGGTGGGGGGGGAGGCGGTGCTGGAGGGAGCGGTGGCGGGAGTGCTGGTGGGAGTGGGGTCGGCAGCGGAGGCGGGGGCGGCGGAGGGAGCAGTGGCGGCGGTGGCGGCGGTGGCGGTGGCGGCGGTGGCGGTCGGAGCGGAGGTAGTGGTGGCGGCGGAGGTCGGAGTGGAGGCACTGGCTCGGGCCAGAGCTCCCAGCAGCAGCAGCGTCCCCAGACAACCCAGCAGCTTCGTGAGTGGCTTGCTCAGCGTGGGACGTCGGGGGGCAGTGTCCGCTGTTCCTATGTCATTCGCACAGGTGACCGCAAGGGACAGACGTGTGGGAGGTTCCACACCCCGTACCGCTGCTTCTCCCGCCTTGACGACGCTTGGCGTGAGGAGATCGGCGAGGATGTTGAGCGCCCCCGCTGGGCGGAGCTGATGAGGGCTGGTGTTGATATCTTTGCTCTTGACTATGATGCTATTATTGCTGCCATGTATGCATTGACTGTTAGTGCCGAGGGAGACTGTTACTTGTGTGTGCCGCCTGACCCAGGTATAGAGCCCGCTGCCCTAGGTGCTAGTGAGTCTGCTCTCTCTGGTATGGTGCCCTCTGTGGCTGCTCCCTCCGGTACTGTCCCTGCTGCTTGTGAGTCTGCTCTCTCAGGTACAGCACCCACAGAGACTGCTCTCTCAGGTACTGCACCGACTGAGGCCTGTCACACCTTCACCCTTGACTCAGGTGCTTCCCGCTGTTTCTTTCGTGACCGTACTGAGCTCACACCGCTTCCTGCACCGGTCCCAGTCTCCTTGGCTGACCCCTCTGGGGGCCCAGTCCTTGCACGGTCCACCACTGTGGTCCTGTGTCCGGCGGTTCCGTCTGGCTCGTTGTCGGGTTTCCACCTCCCCTCGTTCTCGACGAACATGTTGAGCAACGCTGTCATCCAGGATCAGTGGGTTGACACCTTTACCCCTGGAGGACAGCGTGTGGCGATCCTCACGTGCTCCAGGACCGGCCGTCACCTGGCTACGTTTACCCGTCAGCCGGGGTCGAGTCTCTACACACTGACCACTGCGTCTCCTCAGGTCGCTGCTGTCGGTCAGGTGTCCGCGTCAGGTCTGGTAGCCCACGCCTGTGAGTGTCGTTCCCTGTCGCACCAGACTCTTCTCTGGCACCACCGCCTGGGTCACCCCTCCTTGCCACGCCTCCGTGGCATGCACCGTCGCCACCTTGTGTCTGGTCTTCCCAGGTCCCTCCCTCCCCTCCCTGCCTCGCCTGCGCCGCCTTGCCTTCCTTGCGTCGAGGGGCGGCAGCGCGCCGCTCCTCACTCCTCCTCGTTCCCCCCGACAGAGGCTCCTCTGCAGACCCTCCACCTGGACGTGTGGGGCCCAGCCCGCGTTCGTGGTCAGGGCGGTGAGCGGTACTTTTTGCTGGTCGTCGACGACTACTCGCGTTACACCACGGTCTTCCCCTTGCGCACCAAGGGTGAGGTCCCTGCTGTTCTGATCCCTTGGATCCGCACAGTTCGTCTCCAGCTCCGCCGCCGTTTCCGGACGGATCTTCCTGTCCTGCGTCTGCACTATGACAGAGGTGGTGAGTTTTCCTCCGACCTCTTGAGGACCTTCTGTCAGGCGGAGGGCATTGAGCAGACCTTCACGCTTCCGGACTCCCCACAGCAGAATGGGGTTGCTGAGCGCCGCATTGGCCTGGTCATGGAGGTCGCTCGTACCTCCTTGGTCCACGCGGCGGCTCCCCATTTTCTGTGGCCGTTTGCTGTCCGGTACGCCGCGCATCAGCTCAACCTCTGGCCCCGTGTCTCCTTGCCGGAGACCTCGCCCACACTGCGTTGGACGGGGGAGGTTGGCGATGCGTCGCGCTTCCGGGTGTGGGGTGCTCGTGCCCTTGTCCGCGATACGTCTGCGGACAAGCTCTCCTCCCGCACGCTTCCCTGTGTCTTCCTTGGCTTTGTCCCTGACGCGCCTGGCTGGCAGTTTTACCACCCCACCTCGCGCCGGGTCTTCGCCTCTCAGGACGTCACCTTTGACGAGTCGGTCCCTTTTTACCGTCTCTTCCCCTACCGCACTGCCCCCCTCCCTCCCCCGCCGCTTTTCCTTGCTCCTGGTCCCCCTCCGGTAGACCCCCTTCCCCCTCAGGGTCCTGCTCCTTCAGGTGTCTCTCAGGTAGACCCTCCTCCCGTCGCTGAGCCTGTCGAGGTCACAGGTGACTCAGGTGCTGCTGCAGGTGGTGCTGCTGGGAGTGCTGAGCCTGGGGGTGCTGAGCCTGCGGGTGCTGGGCCTGGGAGTGCTGGGGCTGCGGGTGCTGGGACTGCGGGTGCTGGAGCTGAGGGTACTGTGCCTGAGAGTTCGGCGCCTGGGGGTGCTGAGCCTGGGGGTGCTGCGACTGGGGGTGCTGAGCCTGCGTGTACGGAGTCTGAGGGTACTGAGCCTGGGGGTGCTGCTACTGAGCCTACGGAGCCTGGGGTTGCTGCGTCTGGGGGTGCTCCGGTTCGGGGTGCTGAGCAGTCTCTCACACCGCAGCAGCTTCGTGACTGGTACGTCCGGCGCTTTCGCCGTCCTCGTGGCTCTGCTGGAGTTGGGGGTGCTGGAGCTGCTCGTCCTGGAGGTGCTCGTACTGGGGGTACTGGAGCTGCCGGGACTGGTTGTTCTGGGAGCACTGAGACTGGAGCTGCTGGAGCTGGGGACTCTGGAGCTGGCGGTGCTAGCGGAGTTGGAGCTGCCGGCTCTGGGGGTGCTCTTCCTGGCGGTACTGGAGCTGCTGGAGCTGACGACACTGGAGCTGACGGTTCTGGACACGGTGGTCCTGCTGGTTCTGGAGGTGCTGGCGAGGGGAGGTCTGACGCTGCTGGGGCCTCTGGTGCTGACGTCGCCGACTCGGGGGGTGCTGCGGCGGAGGGTGCTGGTCCTGGTGCTTCTGGTGCTGCGGGTGCTGGAGGTGCTGGCGGAGCTCCGCCGTCGCGCCTGTTCTTCGCTCCTCCGTCGCCGTCGGCTTTGCCGCCGCCTGACACGGTGCTTCGCCAGGTTCTTTCCCTCCCGTCTTCCACTGGCCTTCCCCTCCAGCCTGGCTCCCCCCTCCCTGCTCCTGTGCCTTACACTGCGCAGCCGGACTCGCTTACGGAGCGTCGTGAGCCTGCGTCTCGTCCTGCCTCGCCTGTTCGCGCTGCTCGCACTGCTCGCACTGGTCCCACTGGCCGTCGTGTCGCGCGTCCGCGTCCTCCTCCTGTTCCTGGCACGCACATTATGGCACTTCGTCCTTCCACTGGTCCACAGCGTGTCCCCCTACCGTCTCCTCCTGCGTCTTCTCTTCCTGACGTTCCCGACCCTGAGTCTGACAGTGTTCGTACTGCCCACCCTACTGTTACGTGTCTTTTCGCCACTGTTGTCACTGACCCGTCGTTTGAGTCTTCTGCTGCGTCTGCCCTGGTCGCTGAGCTTGTCGACTTTGCTGCTGCCTGTCGCCTAGACTACGCCACCAGTCTTGTTGCTGAGTCTGAGTCTGTCTGTCCTCCGTCCGTCGGGGGTGAGTGTGCTCTTGGCACGGACGTCCTTGAGGACAGGCAGGAGGACTTTGACTCTCTTGCGGCTGCTGTACCTCATCTCGTGGCCTGGTTGCTTGCCCCTGAGGGAGACCCGGATGCACTAGACATCCCCACTCCGCGCACTTACGCAGAGGCGATCTCGGGTCCCTACTCCTCTCAGTGGCAGACAGCCATGGACGCAGAGATGGCATCCTGGAAGTCCACAGGCACCTACGTCGACGAGGTTCCCCCTCCTGGGGCGAACATCGTCGATGGCATGTGGATTTTCAGGGTGAAGCGGCCACCAGGTTCTCCACCTGTCTTCAAGGCTCGTTACGTTGCTCGAGGCTTCAGTCAGCGTCAGGGGGTTGACTTCTTCCAGACCTTCTCCCCCACCCCGAAGATGACCACTCTTCGGGTTCTGCTGCACGTTGCTGCTCAGCGTGACTACGAGCTTCACTCTCTTGACTTCAGCACAGCGTTCCTGCAGGGCAGCCTGCACGAGGAGATCTGGCTGCGCCGCCCACCTGGCTTTACTGGGTCGTTTCCTCCTGGTACCCAGTGGAGCCTCCGCCGGCCAGTCTACGGTCTCCGCCAGGCGCCACGTGAGTGGCACGACACACTGAGGACTACACTTGCGGCTCTTGGGTTCGCGCCGTCTACTGCTGACCCGTCGCTGTTTCTGCGCACAGACACGTCGCTGCCGCCGTTCTACATTCTCGTGTACGTCGACGACTTGGTCTTTGCTACTGCTGACACTGAGGCACTCGCTCGTGTGAAGTCGGAGCTGCAGAAGAGACACACCTGCACTGACCTGGGTGAGCTGCGTAGCTACCTTGGCTTGCAGATCACCCGGGATAGAGCACGCCGCACCATTACCCTGACTCAGTCACACATGGTGCTGCAGGTCCTTCAGCGCTTCGGCTTCCAGTTCTCCTCACCACAGGCCACACCTCTGGCTACCAGCCACTCGCTCTCAGCTCCACCTTCGGACGAGTCCGTAGAGCCGAGTGGCCCGTACCCAGAGCTTGTAGGCTGCCTCATGTACCTGATGACTTGCACGCGACCTGACCTCGCGTACCCTCTTAGCATCCTTGCTCGTTACGTTGCGCCTGGGAGACACAGGCGAGAGCACTGGGAGGCTACTAAGAGGGTGCTGCGTTACTTTGTGCAGTACATCAGGCATGGGGCTGGTGCTTGGAGGACGCGACAGAGTTGTCCTCACTGGTCACTCGGACGCTTCTTGGGTGGACGACTTGGCTACGCAGCGGTCGTCGCAGGGTTACACCTTCAGCCTTGGCTCTGGTTCTGTCTCGTGGCGGTCCACCCGCTCTTCTTCTGTTCTCAGCTCTAGTTGTGAGGCTGAGATCTACGCCACGGCCATGGCTGCACAGGAGTTACGCTGGCTCACCTACCTGCTGACTAACTTGGGAGAGCGGCCTAGTTCTCCTCCAGTTCTGTACGGCGACAACAAGGCGGCCCTTGCCTTGTGTCAGGAGCACAGACTGGAGCACAGGACGAAGCACATTGCTCTTCGCTACTTTCTTGCTCGAGAGCTGCAGCAGCGAGGTCAGCTTCGGCTTGTGTACGTGGACTCGAAGGCCAACACTGCTGATATCTTCACCAAGGCGCTCCCGCCTAGTGATCATCAGCGGCACTGTACTTCCTTAGGCCTTGTGTCCACATTCCCTCATTTGCTTACTGCTTGACTTTCTTTGTACTGTACTTTATATATATCTTGTTACTTGCTTGCTAGGTCTTGATCACTGTGTTGCTTGTCTTGTACTATATCTAGCACTGCATGTGAACTGGCCTTGTGGCCTTTGCTTGTGCTCGGAGTGTGGTGACGTTGTGATCCACCCTGGGCTTGCTTTGCTTTGCTGGACTGGTCTTGTGACCCTTTGTTCTCCCCCACTTTGCCTATGGGGGTGTGTTAAACTGTTATATGTTGGTAGGCTGTAGTGGGGTAGCCAATATGGGGTACAACCCCAAGTAGGGTTTGCTACTTGTACCCAGTTGTGTCATTCAATGCATCATGCTTACGCTAAGATTCTGATAGTTTGCTCATATTTCCTTCAGACGAAAAATTTTCTCGTACTTTCATTTCAGACGGGCCAAAAACCTAGCCAGAGCCCTGCTAGGTAGCTTCTTAATTTGACACCTTCTTTTTTATTTCCAGCATATGTGTGCTCTGGAGTTTGCATGTGTTGTTGATTGATGTGAGTTTTGGTGAATTTACGCTGACTGCTCTTGTGCATACAGGCATTGCGGCCTTTGCGCCAAATTCGCACACAAGTGTGTGTGAGTTGTATGTGAGTTTCGCGGCCAATCAGAATTGTTCATATGTTCCAAATGTTCCCCGTTCAGAACAGTAACCCGTCAGGAATGGAAAAAATAAAAAGCACAGCAATGTCAGAATGAAGAATGGATGGTGCATTGATGTTGGTTGGGGTACATATAGCTAACCCTAAGTTTTGTACCCCCTAAGACAAACCTCACTATAGGCTACAACATTTGACACACCCCCATAGCCTAAGTGAGGGGTGTCTAGCAGAACCAAACGAGTACGGTCACAAGACCAGTCCAAGAAACAAAGCTCAGGGTGGATCACAACGTCACCACACAGTCTGAGCACAAACAACAGTGGCCACAAGGCCAGTCCAAGAAGTAACAGAGATATATAGAAAGCAAAGTAAACAGTACACTCAAGTCTAAGCAACACGAGAACCAGTGTCAACAAGGCCTAACTGCACACAGCACCTCTGGTGGTCACAAGGCGGAAGCGCCTTGGTGAAGATGTCTGCAGTGTTGGCCTCGGACTCCACAAACTCAAAGCGAGCCTGTCCACGCCTCTGCAACTCTCGCAGAAGAAAGTACCTGACGTGAATGTGCTTCACTCTGCTCTCCAGTCGTGGCTCTCGACAAAGGAGAATAGACGCCTTGTTGTCAGTGAACAAGGTCGGTGCAGAGCTCGGCCGCTCACCAAGGTCGGTGAGCAAGAAGGTCAACCAACGCAGCTCCTGTGCCGCCATGGCACCAGCGTAGATCTCAGCCTCAGCTGTAGAGGTCGAGACCGAAGAGGAGCGCGTGGACCGCCAGGAAACAGCTCCAGAACCCAGGCTGAAACAGTACCCCTGAGTAGACCTGTGAGTCTCAGCGTCGTCAGCGTAAGAGGAGTCACAGTGACCAGTAAGTACGACAGACTGCTGCCCTCCAAGAACTAGCCCCACGCCTGACGTCGTCGCTAGGTACTTCGCCACCCTCACAGCTGCTGTCCAGTGAACAGGACGGTGTCTCCCTGGCGCAACAAAGCGCGCAAGAACGCTGAGAGGGAAGGCGAGGTCCGGGCGAGTACAAGTCATCAGGTACATGAGGCAACCCACAAGCTCAGCGTAGGGACCACTAGGCTCAAACGGCTCGTCAGGAAAGGGTCCAGTGAGTCTGTGGTCAACAGCAAGAGGTGTGCGCTGTACTGTGGAGTGCTGAAGCCCGAACCGCTGAAGGACCTGCTGCACCATGTGCGACTGTGAAAGTGTAATGGTGCGAGCAGCTCTGTCCCTGGTGATCTGCAGGCCAAGGTAGTGGCGCAGCTCACCAAGATCAGTGCAGGTGTGTCTCTTCTGCAGTTCGGACTTCACGTGTGCCAAAGCAACCCTGTCAGGGGTGGCGAAAACAAGGTCGTCAACGTAGACCAGAACAAAGAAAGGTGTGGTGCCACGACGAACGAACAGCGACGGGTCGGCAGAAGACGGCTGGAACCCAAGGTCAGACAGGGTAGAACGCAGGGTGTCGTGCCACTCACGAGGAGCCTGACGAAGACCGTAAACCGGTCACCTCAGCCTCCACTGGGTCCCAGGAGGGAAAGAGCCAGTGAAGGCAGAGGGACGACGCAACCAGACCTCCTCGTGAAGACTGCCCTGAAGGAAAGCAGTAGAGAAGTCGAGAGAGTGTAACTCGTAGTCTCTCTGTGCTGCTACGTGTAGTAACACCCAAAGAGTGGTCATCTTCGGGGTGGGCGCGAAGGTCTGAAAGAAGTCAACTCCCTCGCGCTGACTGAAACCTCTAGCCACGTAGCGCGCCTTGAAGACCGGAGGAGATCCCGGTGGCCGCTTCACCCTGTAGATCCACATGCCGTCGACTACGTTCGCCCCCGGAGGGGGAACCTCATCGACGTAGGTGCCTGTGGATCTGTAGGAGGCCATCTCTGCGTCCATGGCAGCTCTCCACTGAGAGGCCCAAGGCCCTGACACTGCCTCAGCGTAAGTGCGAGGAGTCGGAATGTCAAGGGCGTCGGGGTCACCCTCAGGGGCGAGGAGCATGGCACAGAGATGAGGGGAAGCGGCCGCCAGGAACTCTAGCTCAAACTGCCTGTCCTCTAGGGCGTCACAGCCAAGGGCAGACACACCCCCGACGGCCAGAGGACTGGAAGGAGGAGCAGCCACAAGAGCGGTGGCGAAGTCAAGGCGGCGGGTAGAGGCAAACTCAGTGACTGCGGCAGTAAGAGCGGACACAGAGGACACAGAGGCACGAGGGTGAGTAACAAGTGAGGCGAGAACACGAGAGAGAAGAGGACGGTACGTGCGGTAGTAGTCAGTGACAGGAGTAGGGAGCGACGCAGTGAGAGCCGACTCAGGAGGAGACGGAAGCACAGACGGAGACGGACGAGGTGGACTAGAACGAAGTAAGGCAGTACGAAGGTCAGTGAAGGGAACAGGAGACGAGGGACGAGCACGAGGGGAGCGACGAGAGGCCCAAGTCTGAGAAGGAGGAGGGGACAACGAAGACTGAGAACGAGGGAAAACAGCGGGAGAGGGGTCAGGAGGAGGAAGCGGAGGACCAGAGACGGGAGGAGAGGGGGAGGAGGAAGGAGAGGGAGAGGGGAGACCAAGGGTCCGAAGACCCGAGACAGGAGGAGGAGACGGCAGCTGCTGCTGCTGCGGCTGCTGCGGCTGCTGCTGCTCCAGCGGCTGCTGCCCCTGCTGCTGCTCCTGCTGCTGCTCCTGCTGCTGTCGCTCCTGCTCCTCGAGCCGCTGCAACTCTCTCTCCTCTCTCTCTAACTCCAGCTGCTCCTCACGAGCACGGCGAACACGAGCCTGGAACCTGGTCGGGTAGGGGTGGGGGGAAGGAGTAGTGTCCGGGGCAGCGGCAGCCCCAGAGTCGACCTCCGAAGCACCAAGCACACCACCCCCAGAGGCAGCACCAACACCAGCTCCAGACCCAGGCTCTCCAGAAACCGAAGGAACACCCTCACCCCCAGACGCAGCACCAGCACCCCCAGACTCCGCACGACCAGTACCAGCCCCCGGAGGAGAAGAGTCCTCTGCAACCCGCGGCTCAGCTCCAACTCCAGCACCCCCAGAACCAGAGACCTGTACAGGGACAGTCGCAGGACCAACCTCCCGAGAGGGAGCACCTACAGGAGGCGGTGAGGAAGACTGTGGGGAGGGAGGCTGTACAGGGGGGGCTACCGAAGGGGGAGGGCTAGCCTGAGACACACCAGACGGGGCTGGACCAGGGGGGGGAGGCTGTACCGGGGGAGCAGGCGGGGGAGCGGCGGTCAGGAAGAGGGGGGGAGGAGGAACCGGGAGACCTCGACTGGGGTACCTGACGTAGTACGGGGTGGACTCCTCGAAACGGACGTCACGGGAGTCAAAGAACCGGTGAGAGGGAGGGTGGTAAAAGGTGAAGTCAGAGGAGTCCTCAGGGAAACCAAGGAAAACACAAGGAACGGCGCGAGGCGAGAGCTTGTCCGCGGAGGTGTCGCGGACAAGAGCCAAGCACCCCCAGACACGAAACCTCGACGCGACACCAGGGGACCCTGTCCAAAGACTGGTCGGTGAAGCCTCCGGCCGAGAGACGCGTGGCCAGAGGTTCAGCTGGTGCGCGGCGTACCTGACTGCGTATGGCCACAGGAAATGGGGGGCACGGGCGTGAGTCAAGGAGGTGCGGGCAATCTCCATGACCAGGCCTATGCGACGCTCAGCAACCCCATTCTGCTGTGGGGACTCCGGAAGCGTCCAGGACTGACGAATGCCCTGTTCGCGACAGAATCCAGCGAGAATGCCGGAGCGAAACTCGCCCCCGCGGTCGGAGTGGAGACAGCTGACACGACGACCACGAGTGTCCTGGGTGGTAAGCAACCACCTGATCAGCGTAGAAGTCACCTCAGACTTCCTCGCCAGGGGGAACACTGTGGTGTAGCGGGAGTAGTCGTCAACGACCACCAAAAAGAAACGCTCACGCTCAGGGCCAGGGCGAGGAGAGGGGCCCCAGACGTCCAAGTGCAGCGTCTCAAAAGGCTCGGTGGCCGGACGAAGGGAGGAGGAGTGAGGGGTGGCACGCAGCCTACCCTCGACGCAAGGACCGCATGGTGGTGCAAGGGACGGCGGCAGCGACGGCAAGACACGCGGGAGACCTAAGACCAGACGCTGACTAGACATAGCACGCAGACGTGGAAGAGAAGGGTGTCCCATCCGGTGGTGCCACAGAACGGTGGGGTGGGCAAGTGACCGACAGGAGCAAGACGCAGCGACTGGACTGGACGCGACAACCTGAGGGGACGGAACCACCTGGTGAGACGCAGGGAGGAGACTAGGGGGAGGGACAGGAACTGGGAGGAGTGGCTGCTGCGACGGCGGCCGCTGTGGCTGCGGCTGCGGCTGCTGCCGCTGCTGCTGCTGCGGCTGCTGCTGCTGCTGCTGCTGCTGCGGCTGCTGCTGCTGCTGCTGCTGCTGCGGCTGCTGCTGCTGCTGCAGTCGCTGCTGAGCGCGCGGGCCAGTGTGAAGAGTGTAGAGACCGGAGCCCGGCTCAGCAGCAAAAGTGGCGAGGGGCTGGTAAGAGTCCCCGTCAACACACACCGCAGTCTCTCCAGAAGGCTCAAACCACACACCCACGTGCTGACTCACGAGGGGTCGCACGCCCACCAAGTTTCGGGAGAACGAGGGGACGTGAAACCCAGTGAGAGACCCAGAAGGAGCAGCCGGACACGGCAAGGTGGTAGTGTGACGCGCGGTGACTGGTCCCGAAGTGGGATCAGCCAGCGCCACAGAAACAGGCGCAGGAAGAGGCGTAAGTGTCGTGCTGTCACGAAAGAAGCAGTGAGAGGCTCCAGAGTCCAGCGTGAACGACAGCGAACCGTCCTCTGAGGTAGCCGCTGGACTAGAGTCTACACAAGAACCTACACTAGCAACAGGCAACTGAGCAAGGCTAGCACCTAAGCTAACAACACCAGAGTAAGCAGAGTCAGAAACACTAGAGTCAACAACAGCATACATAGCATGGGGAGTACCAATCAGATCAACTAACTGCTCAGCAGACATGCCCCACAGAGCGGAGCCGTAGCGCTGAACAAGAGGCAGCCAGTCAGGGGCAGGAGCACCAACCCCGTAGACCAAACGAACCGTGTCAGTGAGCTGAGCAAAGCACTGACCAGGGGGGTGAAACCGGCCACAAGGGTGGCCACGACGAGGGCCTGTCAGAACCTGGTAGGTGCAGGGAGGGTAAGCAGCACCGCGCTGGGTCTGACGCAGCCCCGACCCTGGAGCCAGCTGCTGCCGCTGCTGCTGCTGAGGCTGCTGGGAGGAGAGGGGCTGCTGGTGCTGCAGAAGCTGCTGCTGACGCTGAGCCTGGTACCACGCCGCTGCTCCACCAACCGGGGCAGGAAGTACAGGAGGCGACTGACGAACCCGGGCGTCGCCACCACTAGCAGGCGCAGTGGAGTCACCAGTCACTGCACGAGGCGCCTCTCCAGGCCCTGAACCTCCACCGCCGCCAGGCGCAACGCCACCTCCACTACCTCCGCCTCCACCTCCACTACCACCACCAGAACCGCCTTTCTTGCCACTCCTACCGCGGGACCGCGACGCAGTCGTAACAGCAGCTGCAGTCGCGTCAGTAGCGGCAGTGGCAAGTGAGGCAGTAAAGGTGGGTAACTGCGGGACTGTGCACCCGTGGAAGAGTGGGGGGGGCACAGCACCAGAGGCAGCGGCTACCGAGCGAAGGTTGCTCTCGACGTCCTTGAGTGCAGACTCAAGGACATCGACTGTGAGCTCACTAGGGTGCTTCAGCAGAAGCGCGTCGCGAACGGAGGCAAGGCGGTCAGGGAGGCTAGTGGCGATGAAATAGATAGTAATCGCCATAGGGGGAGGAAGCAGTGCAAGCTGTGCCTCAGTGCAAGCAGCGCGGTAACTAGCGTCGAGCGAGCGGAGGTGAGCGATCAAGTCAGCAGAGCGCTCAAACGAGGCGAGATCAGGAAACAGGAACGGGAGGAAAAGACGGCCAAGAGAGACAGTAGCGGGAGTAGAGTAGCGGGCCTTAATCGCAGTGAGGTACGCAGCAGCGGTGCGAACCTGAGTGAAGTGGACCTCCTCTGACTCAGGGAGGAGGCTGCTGAGTGCGATGCAGGCCGCAGCGTCACGCGACGTCCAAGCCGTCCTGTCAGCGCGCTGACGGGCAAAGCGAGCCGTAGCAGCATCGTCAGGGGCAGGACCTAAAGCGGCAGGCTCGGGGGGCTCGGGGAGGTCACCAGTAGCGTGCGACCAGAGGGTCTCGCCCCCCTGGACTTGACTCTCTAACAGACGGCGAGCGCGAAGAAGCCAGACGGAAAAGTCAAGAGGTCTACCGTCAGCGTCGAAACGAAGAACTCGCGGAGTCGCCATAGCGAGAACTAACGCGAACGAGCAGGCGAGTAACAGTAGGAGGTAAGAGGCAAATTAGGGTTCAGGTGGGGGGACTTAGTCGCAGCGGAAGAACGGGCTAGGGCGACGGGCCGGGGGAAAGGGCAGGGCGGCGGTAGCTGCTGCTGGCGCTGGCGGTAGCTGCTGCTGGCGCTGGCGCGGGCGCTGGCGACGGAACGGGGGGCCGCGAGGCGACGAAACAGGGCGACGCGACGGAGCAGAGGCGACGGGACGGGGAAGGGCGACGCGACGGGGCAGGGCGACGCGACGGGGCAGGGCGACGGGACGGGGCAGGGCGACGGGACGGGGAAGGGCGACGGGACGGGGCAGGGCGACGGGACGGGGCAGGGCGACGGGACGGGGCAGGGCGACGGGACGGGGAGACGGGACGGGACGGGGCAGGGCGACGGGACGGGGAGACGGGACGGGGAGACGGGACAGGGCGACGGGACGGGGAGACGGGACGGGACGGGGCAGGGCGACGGGACGGGGAGACGGGACGGGGAGACGGGACAGGGCGACGGGACGGGGAGACGGGACGGGACGGGGCAGGGCGACGGGACGGGGGAAAAGGGCGCGACTCGACTGGGGGGAAAGGGCGCGACGCGACGGGGGGAAAGAGCGCGACGCGACGGGGGGAAAGGGCGCGACGCGACGGGGGGAAAGGGACGCGACGAGGGGGAAAGGGCGGGCAGGACGCGACGCTAGGAGTGGCGCTAGGCGCGGCACTACGCGCGGTAACAACGGAACCGGGACGAATGAGAGCTAGGATCAGGCTCGGGAGGCTCGAACGGAGAACGGAGGAACGGGATCCCACAGGATCCTAACCGCTCTGATACCATGTCAGAATGAAGAATGGATGGTGCATTGATGTTGGTTGGGGTACATATAGCTAACCCTAAGTTTTGTACCCCCTAAGACAAACCTCACTATAGGCTACAACATTTGACAAGCAAACCCAACTTTCTGAAGCGTTCCAAAAAAACTTCTGGTTTCAAGTGGACCCAACTAGAAGGGGGGGGTCACTATTTTAGCTGCTGGCTTTAACGGTCTAGAAAGCTAGGCGGGCAATGATCGGGGAACGACCTACAATGATGCCAAGTCAGAATAAAATAGCAAGATGATCACTAGGAACATTGGGATTACAAGTATGAGAACCTAAAATGGGTTATACTCCCTAGGGTGTACGTTACATATTATTAATTTGATAGTTGAGCAGTGTTCAAGGGCAGTGTACACCTCTGTATGCAATTATTTTAGGCATAATTTTTTTGAGTTAAGCAACATCCCCCTACGTTTTTACTCCAAACCAAGGTCATCAATAAACACTTGCAACAATAAAAGAATGGTCATATTACATCGACATAAGAACAAAACCCAAAACTACATTCGTATACAAGCACGGGAGCCCGTTATCTAGAAGCTCTGTGCGAGGTATTTGCGAGGAGCAGCGGGCAGGCCTCCGCCGACGGCGCTGCCCATCATGTTCATGGCGATGGACATCTCCTCGTCCACGGCGTGGGCGCGCGTGAAGCGGCACATCTTGCAGTCCGCCTTGAGCAGGTCCGTCACCTCGTAGTCGTCCATGCTTCCATCGATGAAGCCCTCCGCGTTGTCGCCCGGCACCACCATCACCTGCAGCAGATCGCTCCACTGCAGCCTTTGCTGCGCCCTGAAAACACAAACCGAGAGAGAAAAGAAAAAAGCATTAGCGCCACGTACTGGCAACTAACAAGCCAACGAGAACACAAAAGCGCAAAGCCAGAGAGGCGCGAGGGATGGTTGGACTTACAGGCGGCCCTGGAAGTCGGGGCGAAACGTCTGGCCGAGCACGCCGTGGACGGCCTTGGAGAAGGAGGAGGAGAGCACGTCGAGGCCGAAGTGCACGGCGGCGTCCGTGGGCGTGCGGAGGTTCTTGACCTCGGGCCTGAGCGTGAGGCGGATGGTGGCGACGCCGTCAATCTTCACGTCGTACACGTCCACGAGGTCCGTGCCGCTCAGCATGCGCGCAGCCTCCCACTTGAGCGTCGCGCCGTCCCACAGCTGCACCGTCGTGCCGGGCACAGTCAGCTCCACCGCCACGCCGTCAGCCACCACGCGCGCCAGGTACCCGTTGCCGTACTCCGCCTCCGCGCCGCGCCGCGCCTCCAGAACCACCGTGTGGTGTCCCGCCATAAGCCCCACCGACCGGATCCACGTCAGCGCCTTGACGTCGCCGTTCCACCGGCTGTAGCGCCCGCCGAAGAAGCCGTTCATCTGGAAGTGCGGGTCCGACACCAGCGCGTAGTTGCGGTTCGGCTTCCCGCTGAAGTCGAAGTGCGACCCGTCGGCGCCCGTGAAATGCGGGTCGCCCTTGTCCTTGCCCTCGCACAGCTCGCCCACCGTGAAGTTGGCCGGCACCTCGTAGTCCACCGTGCCCACGCCGCGCGCCGGCTCCATCCACTTGCTGCTGTAGCTCTTGTCGTCCTTGCACTGCAGCTTGTTGTAGCACGTGCAGATGCCGCCCGTCCCCTCCAGACACGTCTCCTCGAACATCCAGTACTTGGCCTTCTTCGCCGCATTATCGTTGCTCGGCAGCTGCATGTTGTACGCCTCGCACACCTTGTAGCAGTCCAGCTGCGGCGTCGCGATCTTGTCGTCGCTAATGTTGAACTTCTCGTAATTGTACATCTGGCCCGGCGTGAAGTACGCCTCGAACAGAGGATCCGACGGCTCCTTGTACGGGTCTGTGGGGTCTGTGAACTTGCCATACAGGAAATTACCCGGCCCGCACACGAACTGCGGGCACACCTCGGCGAGGGCTACGCTAGTAGCCAGAGCTAAGCACAGAACTACCAATGCTGTACGAGCCATTGTATGGGCTGTTTCACGCTATCCGAACTATGGCGAACTTCTGAAAGTAGTGAGGTGACGACTGGTGAGTTAGCTCGATGAGATCTGGGGAGTTAGTTGTGAACTTCGCTTTTATATGAAGCAGGAGACTTAGGTTCAATGTTGCAATCCGCCTGCGGTTCGCAGATGCTGGTGCTGGTAGCCCAAGTACAGTAGACAACAATCGTTCTCCTGGAACTGCTGGTTGTTGGCGGGGGCTTTTCTGGTGAACTGTACAGTTCATCCAACTGTCTGGCTGCGTGTTTTACTGTCCAGGAAGTTCTCCAGATCGGGAGACACATCGTGTCATGGGCCGTGGTGTTTGTTACAGACAACATGGTGTTCGCATGCATCGTCATCTTCCATCCATCCCCCCCTGGCTCAACGAACAGCCTGGAACTGCGTACGTCTTCACGACCAGCACACGTAACAAATTACAATTAGAAGAAGGGTTGTTATGAGTTGTAAGAGAGAGGGCGCAGGTAAACGAATAATGAGGCTATGACTGAATGAACTGAGAATACAATGAATGCACAGACTAATGTAGGGCTAGCCTAGCTAGGAGGGAACCTCGGACGAGCGAGGTTGGGTGCAGGTTTGGCGATGGGAAATGCCGAAGGCGACGCGAGGAGCCTCGGCAGCGTTGAAATCGGCCGAACGTGCGAAGTCCGAAAATCGGGTTGTACGCGAAGCAGTCAACCCCGATAAGGAATTCAGGAAAATTCCTTACACTACCCGCCCCCCCCCGTAAGAAAAGGCGGTCAATATCCGAAACACGCTTGCGCACCAGGTAATCACCAACAAGTGGCGAGGCGTCGAGCGAGGCGGATGGCACCCACGTGTCGTCCTCACTGGTGCGATCAGTCCAGCGGATTAAGAAATCCACGTGTCGGCCAGCTTCGTCAAGGCGGACCCGGTGAGCAAGGATTTTCAAAGGGTCAAGAGTCGGCTCCGGAACAGGTCGTGCTGTCGGGGCAGCTTGCTGAAGTGTGATGTCGGTCGTGGCTGGCACGAACTTGCGAAGAAGGCTGACGTGGAAGGCGCCGTGAATTCGCCAGTTGACGGGTAGCAACAGCTTCGCGGTGACAGGTGTCACCATCTTGATAATATTGAAGGGTCCGCAAAATCGCGGCTGTAGTTCCGACGAGCCGGGCAGGTTCAGGTTCTTCGTGTCCAGTAGCACTAATTGCCCAGTGGTCAAGACGAGTTCCCGGCGTAGAAGGTCGGTGTATTTGCGGGAAGTAATATTCGCCTTGCGAATTGCGTCTACGGCTTTTTCGCGGATGGTCTGAAGTTCCGCCACAAAAGTTTGTGACCGCGGTACTGGATGGTCGAGAGAAGTTGCCGTGGGCACCGTCGGATCCATCCCGTAATTCAGGAAGAACGGGGAGTGATTAGTCGTGCTTGACGGTGCGTTGTTGAAGGCGAACTCCAACATGGCGAGGGAATCTTCCCATCGTGCGGGGTCGGGGCAGTTTGTCCTGATCAACTGTTCCATGGTCTGATTGGTCCGCTCGGTTTGGCCGTCCGTCTGTGGTTGATATGCCGATGAGAACTGTAGCTTCGTGCCGTACTGCGCCCACGTCTCCTACCAAAATTTCGACGTAAACTTCGGGTCTCGGTCGCTGATGATCGTCGAATGGATGCCGTGCAGTCGCACGACCGTTGAGATGAAGAGGCGCGCAATTTCTTCGACTGCGATTGTTTGTCGTTCGGCATGGGGCGAAGTGCGCCATTTTCGTGAAGCGATCGATGACGACGAGAACAGTGTCGTTGCCTGATGGCCCAGCTGGCATCCCCGTGACGAAATCCATCGTCACTTGCTGCCACGGTCGTTCGGGTGGCTCGAGGGGTTGCAGCAGCCCAGCTGGTCGCTGACGTGTCGATTTCATTGCTTGGCACACCCTGCATGAGGACACATAGTGCTGCTCGTCGTTAGATGAGTCAGGCCAATAACATTGACGGTGCAGTAATTTCTGGGTTTTGTCAACCCCGAAGTGTCTAGAGAAGTTCGAATCGTGGACCTCCTGGATAAGGAGTTCACGCAGCAGCCGGTAAGCGGGAACCCAAATCCGGTCGGTTCCGGCTTTTAGGTAATAATCCCCTTTCTGCGTCGTCGCCTGCTGGTGATTTCCAGTCGTGAAGAACGGGTCCGTAGTGTAGCCGTGGGTGAATAGTCCGGTAAGTAATGGGTTTGAATGGGTGATAAGTACTGCAGCGGATTGTACGGTCGGTCTGGTCAGGGCGTCGGCGATGTTATTCGCCCCTTTCTTGTACGTGATGCGGTAGGTGAAGTGGCTCTCCATGTAATCCAGCCACCGAATTTGTCGCGGGTTGAGGTTGGGCTGGGCTCGCAGGTACTGTAGGGACTTGTGGTCCGTGCGCACAGTGACGTCGGCGCCCACCAAGTAGCAGCGCCACAGTTTGAACGCGTGAATAATGGCGAGCATCTCCTTGTCTTGAATCGGGTAGTTGAGCTCTGCTGCCTGCAGCTTGTGTGACTCGTAGGCGATCGGCTGCAGCCCGTTCATGAAATCTTGGAGTAGCACAGCTCCGATGGCGAAATCAGAGGCGTCGGTTACGACTTCGAACGGCTTCGATGGGTCGGCGATGCGCAGCACAGGAGGGGAAACGAGAAAATTCTTGAGCTCCTGGAAAGCCGCCTCTGCCTCCTCCCCCCACACGAAATTCTTGTCCTTGTGCAGCAGGTCGGTCAGCGGGCCGGTTATCCCCGCCATATTCGGGATAAACCGCCGGACGTAATTCACGAACCCCAAAAAGCTCTGAAGTTCCGTGACATTCGTCGGGGACTTCCACTCCTGCATGGTCTTGATTTTCGCCGAGTCGATTTTAATGCCGTCGCAGGAATGACGTGCCCCAAAAACTCCAACTCCTGCTTAAAAAACTCGCACTTAGAGCCCTTGGTGATGAGGCGGTTGTCCTGCAATCGTTGAAACACGGCGTCCAGGTCGCGGAGATGCTGCTCCCGTGTCTTGCTAAAAATGAGGATATCGTCCAAGTAGACGATGACACATCGGTCTAGAAGATCCCGAAAAACCCTGTTCATGGTCAGTTGAAATGTCGAAGGCGCGTTCGTGAGGCCGAAAGGCATCACCGTGAATTCGTAACTCCCGTAGCGTGTGCGAAACGCAGTCTTGTGACAATCGTCGGCGAAGACCCGAATCTGGTGGTAACCGCCACGTAAGTCGATTTTCGAGAAGTAGCGAGCGCCGCAAAGTTGGTCGAGAAGATCGTTGGTGCGTGGGATTGGGTAGCGAGACTTGATGGTCACCCGGTTCAACGCAAGATAGTCGATGCACATGCGAAGCCCGCCGTCCTTCTTCGGAGTGAACAGGATCGGTGCCGCGAACGGGGAGGTGCTTGGCCGAATGAACCCATTCTCCAACAGTGCATCAATTTGTCGACGCAGCTCCTCGAGTTCCGGCTGGGTCAACCGCCACTGTGTCCGAACAGTTGGTTGCGCGCCAGGCTCCAGCTGGATTTTATGGTCTTCGGGTCTCTCGGGTGGCAGCCCAGGTGGCAGATTGTCCGGGAAAATGTTCGGGTACTGTCGAATCAGCTCCGCTAAATCCGGAGGGACAGCTGCACACAACTTCTCGATGTCTTTTTCGTCGGTGTCGACTGCCAACTCGCGTAAGCAGACAGCGAACAGCTGCGCGCCCCTGTTGAAGTGGCGAGCTATAGTGATAGCTTTGACGCACGGGGCTTGGATGTAGTCAGGTGTCCATGCAGGCAACTTAATTAGCCCCTCGTGCTTGCTGATGCAGCACGATCCCATTGTTAAGTCGATGACGGGGTTGTGTCGTCGCAGCCAATCACGTCCCAGCAGCACATCGCAGCCGTCCAGCGTCGTCGCGAGGAACTTCATGCTGAAGCCGAAATCGTCGCCGCATTCGATCCTGACCGTCCGTGTTTCTTCCGTTATCGCCAGCGGCGTCCCATCCACGAGGCGGGCGTCGATTTCGGGCAGACACCTGTCAAGTTGCAGCTTGCATCTTTTTGCGCTCGCCAAGTTGAAGAGGCTATGGCTGGCCCCTCCATCGACGAACATTTTCAAATTATTTTTTAACACCTTGCCAGCGACCAGCACAGGGTGATCCACATGATTATCCCCGTTATTCGGCCGAGTGCGATCGATTGCATGAATCGGAACCACGACTCGGTGGGGATGATGGTGTTCGGGCGACGGAGCACAGTCAGTGCAAGGCCCGCTAATTACTGACTCTTCCCATTTCCCTGCTCCTTCCTGTCGTCCCCTGTCAGCGGCATTTTCTCCTGGCAGTCTTTTCTGTAGTGACCCACCTGTCAAACATTATATGTGTTGTGCTTGTTTAGGCTGCAGTGGGTTAGCCTATAGGGGGTACACAATTCTAGGGTTAGGTACTTGTACTCATTTCACTGCTAGTTCACTCATTCCTCGTTCAGTTATTCTGACATGGTATCAGAGCAGGTCCTTCGCTAGGACCTAAGTTTTTTTTCGGGCCCACCTCTACTACCTACTTCCTACCTACTGTCGGAGTGCTGCGTTAGCGCCTCCCCCTCAGCGCCCTCGTGCGCCCTCGTGTACGGCCCCTTAAGGCCCCGTCGACCCCGCGCACTGCCCCTTAGTGGCCCCGTCGCACCCGCGCGCGCCCCGATTCCGGCCCGCTTGGCCCCGTCGATCTCGCGCGCACCCCGTTTAGCGGCCCCGCGGCCCCGTCGACCCACCCTAGAGGCCCCGCGGCCCCGCGCGCACCTCGTTTAGCGGCCCCGCGGCCTCGTCGCCCCGTCGCCCCTCACCTAGAGGCCCCGCGGCCCCGTGCGCACCCCGTGTAACGGCCCCGCGGCCCCGTCGACCGTCACCTAGAGGCCCCGCGGCCCCGTGCGCACCCCGTGTAGAGGCCCCGCGGCCCCGTCGACCCACACTCGGAGACCCCGCGGCCCCGCGCGCACCCCGTTTAGCGGCCCCGCGGCCCCGTCGCCCGCCACCTCACGGCCCCGCGACCCTGCTGCGCCCCGCTTAGCGGCCCCACGGCCCCGTCGAGCCCCGCTTAGAGGCCCCCGCGGCCCCGTACCGCCCCGCTTCACAGCTCCGCGCAGCCCGAACCGAGCCGCGCCGCCCTACCTGAACCGAGCCGCGCCGTCAGACCGAGCCGCGCCGCCCGTACCAGCAGCCCCGTCGATACTGCTGCTCCTCCTATTTCTTCTACGGCTACTACTACTGTTCCTACTGCAACTACTGCTGCCACTATGGCCAGTCCTCCCGTACTTGCTTTCGATGCTGAGGGCCGCCCAGTGAAATTTGACACCTGGCTAGATGACCTGCACCTCTTCCTACAGCTCACTGCCAAGGAGGATATTTCGCTGTACGATCATGCCCTCGGTCACGCTACTGCCCCTCCTACCACTGCAGACAGCACTCAGCGCTCACAGTGGCAGACTCGTGACGCCCACGCTCGCTTCGCTATTCGCAACTCCCTGCCACTAGATGAGCGCGAGCACTTTGGCCAGCACAAGACTGCTAAGGACCTGTACACTGCTGTAGTTGCTCGTTACTCCTCACCTGCCTCTGCCGCACTAGGCCGCCTCACCCTCCCCTACCTGTTCCCCGACCTGGCCTCCTTCAGCACAGTCGCTGACCTCATCACCCACCTCAGGACCAGTGAGGCCCGCTTTCGCGCTGCTATGCCTGACGAGTTCCTCACCAGCAACCCCCCCCCGCTCTGGATCACTCTCTACCACATAGTCACCCGCCTCCCCGACTCCCTGCGCACAGTCAGGGACCACTTCCTCTCTCGCTCCCCCACTGAACTCACCATTGCCCTCCTCGAGAAGGAACTGCTTGCAGCTGAGGCGAGCATCGTCGCTGTAGGCACCTCTCGTGGCGACCCCCGCACCCCGTTCTTTGAGGGGTGTTCCCCTTCCCCTCTCCTCCCCTCTGTCGCCTCTGCTGCTGCTGTCGACCTCCTTGGTGCTGAGAAGGTCGGGGCTGCGTCTGCTCCGAGCGGGCGCCGCAGGGGCAAAGGGGGCAAGGGTGGAGGTGGCGGCGGGGGAGGCGGGAGTGGTGGCGGTGGGGGTGGCGGTGGGACTGGAGAGGCTAGTGGCGGCAGTGGGGGTGGTGACAGCAGCGGCGGGAGCGGTGGCAGGGGCGGAGGCGGCAGCGGAGGCGGAGGTGGTCGTGGCGGCGGCAGGGGTGGAGGTGGCCGGGGCGGTGGCGGCGGCGGTGGTGGTCGTGGAGGCGCTGGCGGTGGACAGAGTCAGCAGCCCGCCCCGTCGCTTCAGGCCGCCCGTGAGTGGTATGCGCAGCGTGGCTTTACCTGCACGTACGTCATTCGCACTGGTGACCGCACTGGCCAGCAGTGTGGGAGGCCGCATCCCACACAGCGCTGTTTCGCGCGCCTTACTGACGCGTGGCGTGCCCAGTTTCCTGATGCCACTGACCTGCCCCACTGGGCTGATCTGGAGAAGAAGGTGCTGAGCCTGGGGGTACTGAGCCTGACCGTGAGGAGTCTGAGGGTGCTGAGCCTGGGGGTGCGGAGCCTGGAGGTACTGAGCCTGGAGGTGCTGCTGCTGGTGCTGAGGACCCGGACGGTGGAGCTGCTGCTGGTGCTGAGGACCCGAGCGGTGGCGCTGCTGCTGGTGCTGAGGACCCGGGCGTTGGAGCTACTGCTGGAGCTGAGCACCCGGACGGTGGAGCTGCTGCTGGTGCTGAGGACCCGAGCGGTGGAGCTGCTGCTGGTGCTGAGGACCCGGACGTTGGAGCTACTGCTGGTGCTGAGGACCCTGTCGCTGGTGTCCCTGCTGGTTCTGGAGACGCTACGCGACCGCGACCGTACTTCGTACCACTTCTTCAGCAGGTTCTTGGTCAGGCTCCTCCTCCTTGTCCTCCTTCCTCAGTAGAGTGTCCTCCGCCTGTCCAGTCGCAGTCACAGTTCCCGCCTGCCTCGCCTCTCCCTGCTCCCTCTCCTTACACTGGTCCCACGGGAGGTCTTACAGAGCGTCGTGAGCCTGAGTCTCGTCCTGCGTCGCCTGTTCGTACTGCTCGCACTGGTCGTCGTGTCCCACGTGAGCGTCCTCCTCCTGTCCCTGGCACTCACTACATGACTCTGCGTCCCTCCACTGCTCCTCAGCGTGTTCCGCTGCCGTCTCCTCCTGCGTCCTCTCTGCCTACTCTTCCTGATCCGGAGTCTGACTCCCGTCGTGCTGCCAGTCCCACTGTCACCCGTCTCCTCGCTACTGTTGTCACTGACCCTACCTTTGAGTCCTCTGCTGCGTCTGCTCTGGTCGCTGAGTTGATAGACTTTGCTGCCCGGTGTCGTCTAGACTACGCCACTAGCCTTGTTGCTGAGTCTGAGTCTGAGTCTGTCTGTCCTCCGTCCGTCGGGGGTGAGTGTGCTCTTGGCACGGACGTCCTTGAGGACAGACAGGAGGAGTTCCAGTGCTTTGCTGCTGCTTTACCCCACCTCGTGTCCATGCTAGTTGCCCCTGAGGGAGACCCGGATGCACCAGACATCCCGACCCCGCGCACTTACGCTGAGGCGATGGCGGGTCCCTACTCCTCTCAGTGGCAGACAGCCATGGACGCCGAGATGGCTTCCTGGAAGTCCACACGCACCTACGTCGACGAGGTTCCCCCACCTGGGGCGAACATCGTCAGTGGCATGTGGATTTTCAGGGTGAAGCGGCCACCGGGTTCTCCTCCGGTCTTCAAGGCGCGCTACGTGGCTCGAGGCTTCAGTCAGCGAGAGGGAGTTGACTTCTTCCAGACCTTCTCCCCCACCCCGAAGATGACCACTCTTCGGGTGCTGCTGCACATAGCCGCTCAGCGCGACTACGAGCTTCACTCGCTTGACTTCAGCACTGCTTTCTTGCAAGGCAGCCTGCACGAGGAGATCTGGCTGCGCCGCCCTCCTGGCTTCACTGGGTCGGTTCCTCTTGGTACCCAGTGGAGGCTTCAGCGGCCGGTCTACGGTCTCCGCCAGGCACCACGTGAGTGGCACGACACACTGAGGACGACACTTGCGGCTCTTGGGTTCGCTCCCTCTACTGCTGACCCGTCACTGTTTCTACGCACAGACACCTCACTGCCGCCGTTCTACATCCTCGTGTACGTCGACGACTTGGTCTTTGCCACTGCTGACACCGCGGCACTCGCCCACGTGAAGTCGGAGCTGCAGAGGAGACACACGTGCACAGACCTGGGTGAACTGACAAGCTATCTTGGCTTGCGGATCACCCGGGACAGAGCACGGCGCACCATCACCTTGACTCAGTCACACATGGTGCAGCAGATCCTTCAGCGCTTCCGCTTCACGTACTCCTCGCCTCAGTCCACTCCTCTGCCTACCGGTCACTCGCTCTCAGCTCTGCCTTCGGATGAGTCCGTAGAGCCGAGTGGCCCGTATCCAGAGCTTGTGGGCTGCCTCATGTACCTGATGACCTGCACTCGACCTGACCTCGCATACCCTCTTAGCATCCTTGCGCGCTATGTCGCTCCTGGCCGTCACAGGAAGGAGCACATGGATGCCGCTAAGAGGGTGTTGCGCTACTTGTGCAGTACGTCGGGCATGGGGCTAGTGCTTGGAGGGCGAGACCGAGTTGTACTTACTGGACACTCAGACGCTTCTTGGGCGGACGACCAGGCTACTCAGCGGTCGTCTCAGGGTTACACCTTCAGCCTTGGCTCCGGCTCAGTTTCTTGGCGTTCTACACGCTCTTCTTCTGTTCTCAGCTCCAGTTGTGAGGCTGAGATCTACGCCACAGCCATGGCTGCCCAGGAGCTACGCTGGCTGACCTACCTGCTGACCGACTTGGGAGAGCGGCCTCGTTCTCCTCCAGTGCTGTACGTCGACAACCAGGCTGCCATTGCCTTGTGTGAGGAGCACAGACTGGAGCACAGAACGAAGCACATCGCCCTGCGGTACTTCCTTGCTCGAGAGCTGCAGCAGCGTGGTCAGCTTCGTCTGCGTTACGTGGCCACTGAGGCCAACCTTGCAGATGTGTTCACCAAGGCGCTTCAGCCTTGTGACCATCAGCGTTTCTGTACTCTTCTAGGCCTTGTGCCTGCTGGACCCCACTTGCTTACTTCTTGACTCTGCTTGTACTGTGATCTTTATATATATGCCTGCATGTTTACACTTGCTAGGTTGTTATCACTGTTTCTCTTGTTATATTATCAACCTGCATGTGAACTGGTCTTGTGACCACTTGCTTGTGCTCGGAATTTGTGTGGTATCCTTGAGATCCACCCTGAGCTTGTTTTGCTTTGCTTTGACTGGTCTTGAGACCCCCTTGCTCTCCCCCACTTTGCCTATGGGGGTGTGTCAAACATTATATGTGTTGTGCTTGTTTAGGCTGCAGTGGGTTAGCCTATAGGGGGTACACAATTCTAGGGTTAGGTACTTGTACTCATTTCACTGCTAGTTCACTCATTCCTCGTTCAGTTATTCTGACACCACCTTCCCACACCGAAACACGGACCATCAGCACATTATATGTGTTGTGCTTGTATGGACGGCGTTGATTGTGGCCCGATGGGTCTGGCCACGAAAGCTTCTCCCATCCCTGGAAGCTGCTCTCGCGTACTGCATCAGCGCATCTGTTGACTCCGCCAACCGTACAGCTTCGAGGAACGATGTCGGGCGGCCCCTGCGAACCTCGTACTGTATCTCATATTTTAGGCCGCTGATGTATTTATCCAACCGCTCTGCTTCCGACATGTCGTCAACTTGGTCGGCGAGGCCCATAAATGACGCCGTGTAGTCTTGGACAGAAGCCATCTGCGACCATGCACGCAGCTTCATGCGAGCTTGCTCCGAGGCGGATACGTGCTCGAAGCGATCTCGCAAGGCTGCGCCCCACTCCTTCCACGTGCGTATCTTGGTCACACCGAAGATCGGTTCTGCCACTTGATGAACCACTGCAGAGGTCCCGTCTGCCGCATGTGTCACACCTGTCGGCGTCCCCGTTTCCAAGGTCCGGCGCCACCATTCAAGCGCTGCGCCTCGAAGAAGCGAAACCGCGTAATTAATACGCGTGGCATCGTCGTTAATGCCTGCTGCCGTAAAGAAGACCACGACCCCGAACAGCCACCCCTTCACCTGTCTTGTAGTAACGACGATTAAGATCAAGCCCGCCAACCCGCCCGAACTGGCGCCGCTACCGCTCGCTGCCTGTCCTGCATCCAGCGGATTGCTCATCGCCTGACTGTTGCCCTCGCCATCTTCGACGGGCGACTCCTGACGCGCTTCACCTCGCGTCTGGCGTAGCTCGGCGCTTTCCTCTTGTAGCATTGTCACTTCCGCCATTAATGACTTCATGCCCTCCTGCATTTCTGCAACTCGCGCCATCAATTTGTTTTCAGCCTCCTGATCCATGTGCCTAGCACTACGTCTGGTGGGCAGTCGGGTACCCGTGGCCTCCAGGCAAGTGAAAGCACGAACTATCGGAGTTGGGCACGATTGAATTAACAATCCCTGCAGCCAACCGTCGTGTAGTCACTAAACCAACCACACCCGTGCCACCAAACTACCCTCGAAAAGCGGGGTGAACTAGGAAAGTAGCTCTGATACCAGGTGTTATGAGTTGTAAAAGAGAGTGCGCAGGTAAACGAATAACGAGGCTGTAACTTAATGAACTGAGAATACAATGAATGCACAGACTAATGTAGGGCTAGCCTAGCTAGGAGGGAACCTCGGACGAGCGAGGTTGGGTGCAGGTTTGGCGATGGGAAATGCCGAAGGCGACGCGAGGAGCCTCGGCAGCGTTGAAATCGGCCGAACGTGCGAAGTCCGAAAATCGGGTTGTACGCGAAGCAGTCAACCCCGATAAGGAATTCAAGAAAATTCCTTACAAGGGCCCATTTACAAAATATCTGCTATATTCTTCACATGTATGACAATATCACGAATGGCTGAAAAAGGCTATATGTTGGGTGGTGACAAAAACAAAACAGTACACAAAACTCTTTATTTCATCTTCAAACGTCGATGTACATGTCTCAACAAAATATAGAATGCTGTCTCACTAAAAAAAAGAGTTAAGTAACCATATATTCAACAAGAATGACGATTCGTTCATTCAATCCATACTATCTTCAGCCTGCCAATTTTGTTTAGTCAACTTGAAGAATTTATGAGTTTAGTTAATTTTCCAAAACAATGTTAGCGTACACATTTTGTGTTTAATGAGTAATTTATAGGCCAAGTTCAGGTTAGCTAAGGAGAGTACATATCGTTATATCAAGCCCTTTGTATGCCCTCCTCAATTCATTCTTTCACTTTATAACATAGAATCATCATTAGTTAGGTAATACACTTCCGCCCTGCCTACCAATCCACCTGGCTCCCTTAGGCACTCCATAGGCCCCGTAGCGCCCTTCCGTGCCACTCGCGCCCGCTGCGCCAGCCGCACATATGGTAACCACACCCGCGCCCATGCCAGCCACGCCCGCGCCAACCGCGCTCGTGCCCTCTGTGCTTGTGCCAGCGCAAGCCGCACCCGTGCCTGTCACCGTGACACCTGCTGTCAGAAATAACTGAGCAGGAATGAATTGAACTAGCACATAGTTTGGTACAAGTAGGAAACCCTAACTTTCAGTACCCCCTAAGGTGTAACCCACTACAGCCTACATAATATAAGCATGCAATGTTTGACACACCCCCATAGGCGCAGTGGGAGACAACCACAGGGTCACAAGACCAGTCAAAGCAAAGCAAAGCAAGCTCAGGGTGGATCTCAAGGATTCCACACAAATTCCGAGCACAAGCAAGCGGTCACAAGACCAGTTCACATGCAGGTTTATAACAAAGCAAGAGATACAGTGATCACAACCTAGCAAAAGTAAACAAGTAGGCATATATATATAGTGATCACAGTACAAGCAAGGTCAAGAGGTAAGCAAGTGAGGCCCAGTAGGTACAAGGCCTAGCAGAGTGCAAAAGCGCTGATGGTCACAAGGCTGAAGCGCCTTGGTGAACACATCAGCAGTGTTGGCCTCCGTGGCCACGTAACGCAGACAAAGCTGACCACGCTGCTGCAGCTCTCGAGCAAGGAAGTACCGCAGAGCGATGTGCTTCGTTCTGTGCTCCAGTCTGTGCTCCTCACACAAGGCAATGGCAGCCTTGTTGTCGACGTACAGCACTGGAGGAGAACGAGGCCGCTCTCCGAGGTCGGTCAGCAGGTAGGTCAGCCAGCGTAGCTCCTGAGCAGCCATGGCTGTGGCGTAGATCTCAGCCTCACAACTGGAGCTGAGAACAGAAGAAGAGCGAGTAGAACGCCAAGAAACTGAGCCAGAGCCAAGGCTGAAGGTGTAACCCTGGGACGACCGCTGAGTAGCCTGGTCGTCTGCCCAAGAAGCGTCTGAGTGCCCTGTGAGAACAACCCGGTCTCGCCCTCCAAGCACAAGCCCCATGCCCGACGTACTGCACAAGTAGCGCAACACCCTCTTAGCAGCATCCATGTGCTCCTTCCGGTGACGGCCAGGAGCGACATAGCGTGCTAGGATGCTAAGAGGGTATGCAAGGTCAGGTCGAGTGCAGGTCATCAGGTACATGAGGCAGCCCACAAGCTCTGGATACGGGCCACTCGGCTCTACGGACTCATCCGAAGGCAGAGCTGAGAGCGAGTGACCAGTAGGCAGAGGAGTGGACTGAGGCGAGGAGTACGTGAAGCGGAAGCGCTGGAGAACCTGCTGCACCATGTGTGACTGAGTCAGGGTGATGGTGCGCCGTGCTCTGTCCCGGGTGATCCGCAAGCCAAGATAGCTCGTCAGCTCACCCAGGTCTGTGCACGTGTGTCTCCTCTGCAGCTCCGACTTCACGTGAGCGAGTGCCGCGGTGTCAACAGTGGCAAAGACCAAGTCGTCGACGTACACGAGGATGTAGAACGGCGGCAGCGAGGTGTCGGTGCGTAGAAACAGCGACGGGTCAGCAGTAGAGGGAGCGAACCCAAGAGCCGCAAGTGTCGTCCTCAGTGTGTCGTGCCACTCACGTGGAGCCTGGCGGAGACCGTAGACCGGCCGCTGAAGCCTCCACTGGGTGCCAGGAGGAACTGACCCAGTGAAGCCAGGGGGGCGGCGCAGCCAGATCTCCTCGTGCAGGCTGCCCTGCAAGAAAGCAGTGCTGAAGTCAAGAGAGTGAAGCTCGTAGTCGCGGTGAGCGGCTATGTGCAGCAGCACCCGAAGAGTAGTCATCTTCGGGGTGGGGGAGAAGGTCTGAAAGAAGTCTACTCCCTCTCGCTGACTGAAGCCTCGAGCCACGTAGCGCGCCTTGAAGACAGGCGGAGAACCCGGCGGCCGCTTCACCCTGAAAATCCACATGCCACTGACAATGTTCGCCCCAGGAGGGGGAACCTCGTCTACGTAGGTGCCTGTGGACTTCCAGGAGGCCATCTCTGCGTCCATGGCTGTCTGCCACTGAGAGGAGTAGGGACCCGCCATCGCCTCAGCGTAAGAGCGTGGGGTCGGGATGTCTGGTGCATCCGGGTCTCCCTCAGGGGCAACTAGCAAGGACACGAGACGGGGCAAAGCAGCAGCAAGGCAGTGGAACTCCTCCTGTCTGTCCTCAAGGACGTCCGTGCCGAGGGCACACTCACCCCCGACGGACGGAGGACAGGCAGACGCAGACTCAGACCTAGCGACAAGGCTGGCAGCGTAGTCTAGGCGACAGCGAGCAGCAAAGTCAACCAACTCAGCGACCAGAGCAGACGCAGCAGAGGACTCAAAGGTCGGGTCAGTGACAACTGTAGCGAGGAGACGCGTAACAGTGGGACTGGCAGCACGACGGGAGTCAGACTCCGGGTCAGGAAGAGTAGGAAGAGAGGACGCAGGAGGAGACGGCAGCGGGACACGCTGCGGAGCAGTGGAGGGACGCAGAGTCATGTAGTGAGTGCCAGGGACAGGAGGAGGACGCTCACGTGGGACACGACGACCAGTGCGAGCAGTACGAACAGGCGACGCAGGACGAGACTCAGGCTCACGACGCTCTGTAAGACCTCCTGTGGGACCAGCGTAAGGAGAGGGAGCAGGGAGAGGCGAGGCAGGCGGTAACTGTGACTGCGGCTGGACAGGCAGAGGACACTCGACGGAGGGAGGAGGACTAGGAGGAGGAGCCTGACCAAGAACCTGCTGAAGGAGCGGTACGAAGTACGGTCGCGGCCGCGCAGCGTCTCCAGAAGCAGCAGGGACACCAGTGGCAGCCCCAACGCCCGAGTCCTCAGCACCAGCAGCAGCTCCAACGCCCGGGTCCTCAGCACCAGTAGTAGCTCCAACGCCCGAGTCCTCAGCACCAGCAGCAGCGCCACCGGTCGGGTCCTCAGCACCAGCAGCAGCTCCAACGCCCGGGTCCTCAGCACCAGCAGCAGGGCCACTGGTCAGGTCCTCAGCACCAGCAGCAGCGCCACCGGTCGGGTCCTCAGCACCAGCAGCAGCTCCAACGCCCGGGTCCTCAGCACCAGCAGCAGCTCCAGCGTCCGGGTCCTCAGCACCAGCAACAGCACCACCGCTCGGGTCCGCAGCACCAGGAGCACCACTACGAAGACTGCAGCGCCGCGTGTACCACTCGCGGATCACCTGAATGGGGGGGAGCTCCTGGGTAGGAGGGAAAGTACCGGGACGAGCTCCAGAAGCACCTCTCCGGAGGCGGCAGTACTCGAGGTACCTCTCCTGCAGCTGCTGGGAGGAGAGGGCTCCTCCAGGTGGAGCACGCTCAGGCTCAGCACCCCCAGACTCAGCACCCCCAGACTCAGCACGTCCAGACTCAGCACCCCCAGGCTCAGTACCTCCAGGCTCCGCACCTCCAGGCTCCGCACCTCCAGGCTCCGCACCTCCAGGCTCCGCACCTCCAGGCTCCGCACCTCCAGGCTCAGCACCCCCAGGCTCCGCACCTCCAGGCTCAGCACCCCCAGGCTCAGCACCCCCAGACGCAGGACTCGAGTCAACAGCTACCTCGACAGGCTCACCCAGGTCTACCTGGGACACACCTGAGGGAGCGGCACCCTGAGGGGGGAGGGGTTCTGGTACCTCAGCACCTGGAGCGAGGAAGAGAGGCGGGGGGGGAGCGGGGCAGTGCGGTAGGGGAAGAGGCGGTAGAAGGGGACGGACTCGTCAAAAGTGACGTCCTGAGAGGCCAGAACCCGGCGCGAGGTGACGTGGTAAAACTGCCATCCAGGCGCGTCGGGAACAAAGCCAAGGAAGACACAGGGAAGAGCGCGACGGGAGAGCTTGTCCACAGACGTGTCGCGGACAAAAGCTCGGGATCCCCACACCCGGAAACGCGACGCATCGCCAACCTCTCCCGTCCACCGCAGAGTCGGGGAAGTCTCCGGCAAGGAGACACGGGGCCAGAGGTTGAGCTGATGCGCAGCGTACCGGACCGCAAACGGCCACAGAAAGTGGGGAGCAGCCGCATGGGTCAGGGAGGTACGAGCGACCTCCATGACTAGGCCAATGCGGCGCTCAGCAACCCCATTCTGCTGTGGAGAGGCCGGAAGCGTGTACGACTGCTCAATGCCGTGCTCAGCACAGTAGGCTGCCAGGAGGTCGGAGGCAAACTCACCACCTCTGTCAGAGTGCAAGCGCAGGACAGGAAAGTCCGAGTGAAAGCGCTCGCCTAGCTGGAGACGGGCTCGGCTGATCCAGGGGATCAAAACACCAGGGACGTCACCCTTGGCGCGCAAGGGGAAGACCGTGGTGTAGCGCGAGTAGTCGTCAACAACTATCAGGAAGTACCTCTCCTGACCCTGACCACGGACGCGGGCTGGGCCCCACACGTCCATGTGGAGCGTCTGCAGGGGAGCGGTCGTCGGGGGAAAGGAGGAGGAGTGAGGAGCGGCGCGCTGCCGCCCCTCGACACAGGGAATGCAGTCAGGAGCAGGGGAGTCAGGAAGGGGAGGGAGCACCCTGGGAAGACCAGCAACAAGGTCCCGTTTGTGCATGGCCCGCAGGCGCTGCACAGACGGGTGACCAAGGCGGTGGTGCCAGAGGACGGTGTCGTTCGCCAGAGAGCGACACGAGCAGGGGGCGGACAGCTGACCTGACGCTGACGCAGACGCAGCTACCTGAGGGGACTCAGTGGTCAGTGTGTACAGGTCAGACCCCGGCTCTCGAGTGAAAGTAGCTAGGTGGCGGCCCGTCCGAGCACATGTGCAGTGAGTCACACGCTCGTAGGCAGGGGTGAACTGGTGAACACCCCCGTCCTGGAGCGCACTACCTGCCACCAAGTTCGTGGAGAACGAGGGGAGGTAGAGACCTGAGAGCGTGCCGGACGGAACCGCTGGACACGGAAGGGTGGTGGAGGAGGTCGCAAGGACCGGACCCCCAGAGGGGTCAGCAAGAGAGACAGCAACCGGCCGAGCTAGAGGCTCAAGGACAGTGCGGTCACGAAAGAAAGAGCGAGAAGCACCTGAGTCCAGTGTGAAGGTGTGTAGTGCTGCAGTCAACTCAGTACCAGGGGGCACAGACGCACAAGCACCTAGAGCAGCAGCTGCAGTAGTACCTGTGGGAGCAGACACACTAGCACCTAGAGCAGCAGCGGGGCTGGCTTGAATGCCCGGGTCGGGCGGAACACGCAAGTACTGAGCACCCTCTCCACTAATAGACATCGCATACATGGCAGTGAGGATAGCATCAAAGTCTAGTGCCCAAATATCAACACCCTTCCTGAGCAGCTCAGCCCAGCGCGGCAGCTCACCCCCACCAGGAAACTGGGTGCGCCACGCGTCGTTGAGGCGGGCGAAGCAGCGCTCCGTCTGGTGCGGCCCCCCACACGTCTGGCCAGTGCGGTCACCTGTGCGAATAACGTACTGGCAGGTGACGCTGCGCCGCGCATACCACTCACGGGCGGCCTGAAGGGTCGGGGCAGGCTGCTGACTCTGACCGCCCCCCGGGCCTCCACGACCACCACCCCCGCCGCCTCCGCCCCGGCCACCTCCACCCCTGCCGCTGCCACGACCACCTCCGCCTCCGATGCCACCTCCGCCCCTGTCACCACTCCCACCGCCGCTGTCACCTCCACCACTGCCGCCACTAGCCTCTCCAGTCGCACCTCCACCGCCACCACCTCCACTCCCGCCTCCTCCGCCACCACCCCCACTCCTGCCACTCCTGCCCCTGCGTCGTCCGCCTGAAGCAGACGCAGCCCCGACCTTCTCAGCACCAAGGAGGTCGACAGCAGCAGCAGAGGCGACAGAGGGGAGGAGGGGGGAAGGGGAGCACCCCTCGAAGAAGGGGCCGCGGGGGTCGCCACGAGAGGTGCCTACAGCGACGATACTAGTCTCGGCTGCAAGCAGTTCCTTCTCGAGGAGGTCTACGGTGAGTTCAGTGGGGGAGCGAGAGAGGAACTGGTCCCTGACAGGGCGCAGAGAGTCAGGGAGGCGGGTGACAACGTGGTAGAGAGTGATCCAGAGCGGGGGGGGGTTGCTAGCGAGGAACTCGTCAGGCATGGCAGCGCGAAAGCGAGCCTCACTAGTCTTAAGGTGGGTGATGAGGTCTGCGACAGTGTGAAAGGAGGCTAGGTCGGGGAACAGGTAGGGGAGAGTGAGGCGGCCTAGCGTGGCAGAAGCGGGTGAGGAGTAGCGGGCCACTACAGCTGTGTAGAGGTCCTTAGCAGTCTTGCACTGGCCGAAGTGCTCGCGCTCATCTAGTGGCAGGGAGTTGCGAATAGCAAAGCGAGCGTGCGCGTCACGGGTCTGCCACTGTGAGCGCTCAGCTGGGGGGGCAGTAGTGAGTGGGGCGGTCGCATGGCCAAGAGCGTGGTCGTACAGAGTAATATCTTCCTTGGCAGTGAGCTGTAGGAAAAGGTGCAGGTCATCTAGCCAGGTTTCGAATTTGACCGGACGGCCCTCGGCGTCGAAAGCTAGAACAGGAGGACTAGCCATAGCGACAGCGGCAGTAGTAGAAGCAGTAAAGTCACTGAAAAGGCGTGCGCAGGGTCAGCGGGGCCGGTGGGGCCTACGGACTGTAGTGGCGCACAAGCAGCAGTAGCAGGAAGTGTAGTAGCAGGATCTGCAGTGGTGCACAGGCGCAGCAGGCGGCAGCGAGAGCCGGCGCAGCAGGGGCGGGCTCAGCAGCGGTGATACGCGGGCAGCGGCGGGCGCAGCAGCGGCGGTGCGCGGGCGGCGGCGGGCTCAGCAGCGGCGGTGCGCGGGCGGCTGCGGGCTCAGCAGCGGCGGGCCGGTAGCAGGCAGTGCGCGGGCCGCGCGGGCCGTATGTGAGCTGTGCGGGCAGCGTGCGGGCCGGCGGCGGTCAGCGCACGAGCCGCGCAGGCTCAGCGCGGGCTGCGCGGGCTGCTCGCGGGCTGCGTAAGCGGGTCGCGGGCGGCTCGCGGGGGTTCGCGGGCAGGTCGCGGGCTGCTCGCGGGCAGTTCGCGGGCTGTGTGCGGGCTGCGCGGGCTGGTCGCGGGCTGCGCAGGCGGTTCGCGGGCTGTGCGTGGGCGGTTCGCGGGCTGTGAGCGCGGCGCGCTGTGCGGTTCGCGGGCGGCGTGACGGGGCCGATCGGGGCGCTAAGGGGCGACGCGACGGGGGCCGTGAGAGGCCGCTAGGAAAAAAAAAAAGTTCGACGGGGCCGCAGGGCCGCTAGATCGTGCTAGATCGACGGGGCCAGCGGGGCCGGAAACAAGTGAAGGTAAGCAGGTAGGTAAGTCGGTGGGCCCTAAGAACAGTCCTAGCGAAGGACCTGCTCTGAAACCATGTCAGAAATAACTGAGCAGGAATGAATTGAACTAGCACATAGTTTGGTACAAGTAGGAAACCCTAACTTTCAGTACCCCCTAAGGTGTAACCCACTACAGCCTACATAATATAAGCATGCAATGTTTGACACCTGCCGCACCCGTGCCTGTCGCCGTCGCGCCTGCGACGCCTGCTGCACCACCAGATGCTGCGCCCACGTTGCTGCCACCCGCATCTGCTACACCTGCCGCACTTGCACGTGGCACGCTCGCGCCCGCACGTGTCCCACCAGCGCCTGCCTCGCCCGCGGCGCTGCAGCCCGCACCTAAGCCTACCGCACCTGAGCATGCCGCCGTGCCCGCTCGTCCCTACGCCTGCCACGCCCGCACTTGTGCCTACGCTGCAACCGCCCGCGCCCAGCCACTCGTCCTACATTTCTTCTTAATGTGCCTGTCGCGCGCCAGTCGTATCCGCCGACCATGCCGACAGCTCCGCCTACCGACCGTGCCTACCGCCTCGCCTGCCGACCGCGCCCGCGATTGCACCTGCCACTCGCCTGCTACTGTAGACTCTGTACCAGCAGTTGTTGCCTACCGCCGTGCCTACAACCATACTTTAGGGTTTCACGCTGCCTGTATCTGATTGTCACTGCTGCAACTAACACATAAGTAAGTACCTCAATTGGTTTTATTTCGCCCTGCCTTCTTGTCGATGCTCTTGACACAAGAGGACCATTGCCCTGTTGTCGGTGAACAGGACCAAGACAGGGCGAGGCGGCTCCATCAAGGTCGGTGAGCAAGAAATTCAATCAGCGGAGCTCTTGCGCAGCTATAACACCAGCATATATCTCTTCCTTGGCACTGGACTGTACCACTGACGACGCGCATGTCGACCTTCACGAGACAGTTCCAGAGCCGGACTAAAGCAGTATCAAGTCTCGTCGTCAACAGCCCAAGACGCGTTGGTGTGCCCGGTAGGTCTGACTGCCTGTCGCCCTCCAAGTACAAGCCCCATGCCTGATGTGCTCGCCAGATAACGTATTACCCTCTTAGCAGCCGAACAGTGGGCGAGAAGGTGTCGTCCTATCGCACCGAAGCGAATAAGGATGTTGAGAGGATATGCGAGGTTTGGACGAGTGCAAATCATCAGGCAAATGGGGCACCCCACCAGCTCTGCGTACTGACCTCAAGGCTCAGCAGGCTATTCGGGAATAGGAGTTGTAAGCCCGTGGTCAATAGCAAGAAAAATGGTCGATTGCTAAGAGAACTGAAATCGGAACTGCATGAGGACCTATTGCATGATGTCTGACAGAGTCAAGTTGATTTTCCGGGGTGATCTTCAAGCAAAGATAATGACGCAGCTCACAAGGTCAGTGCAGGTGTGTCTCGTCTGCTGGTTGGTCATCACGAAAGTCGGCACAGCTCTGTTGAGAATAGCAAAGACTAGGTCATCGACGTAGATAATAGCATCGAACAGCGCCGAACCAAAGCGGATGAAGAGCGAAGGGTCAGCAGAGGATGGAGAGAAGCCAAGAGCATCAAGAATAGTCCATAACATGTCATGCCACTCATGTCGAGCCTGACACAAACCGTAGATGGGCCAAAGTCTCCACTAGGTGCCAAGAGGGAACGACTCAATGAAACCAGGAGGGCAGTGCAACCAAATCTGCTCATGCAGAAAGCCCTGAAGGAAGACTGTGGAGAAGTCTAGTGAGTGGAGCTCATAGACACGATGTGCTGCAACGTGCAGTAACACCCGAAGAGTGGTCATCTTCGGGGTGGGGGAGAAGGTATGAAAGAAATCTACCCCTTGTTGCTAACTAAAGCCTCTTGCCACGTAGCGCGACATGAAGAGAAGGGGTGATCTCAATGGCCGCTTTATATTGAAGATCCACATGCCATCGACTACATTCGTCCATGGGGGACACTGTGTAGGTGTCTCTGGACCTCTGAGATGCCATCTCTACGTCCACTCATCTGAGAAAAGTCAAGAGCATCTGGGTCATCCTCAGAGGCTAGCATAAAAAAGTGAGTGCTGAAAAGGATTTATATCTAAAATATCTGCCTGTGATGCAATTGCACTCTAGTTCCTTCGTAGGCGGTGGACCTCTTTCATTTGTTGTTTGCTATATGTACCTTGTGTGCTATAGTGTACGCATCATATTCTCGACACTTCTCCTTAACACACCCCTCTTGGATACATCCTTGGGATTATGCTACTAAGCTTAGCATCGAACTAGGTTCTTATCGAGGCATGGTATCAAAGCAAAGGTCTCAGGTTCGAAAGTAGAAGGCACGTTTGTGAGGCTGAAAGGCACCACAGTGGATTCATAAATGCCGTAGCAGGTTCGAAAGGCGGTCTTGTGATAGTCGTCAACGAAGGCCCTGATCTGGAGGTAAACGTCGAGTGAGTTAATCTTCAAGAAATAGCGAGTGCCGTGAAGCTGGTCGAGGAGGTTGTCTGTGTGTGGGATTGGATAGCGAGATTTGATGGTTACCCGGCTGAGCGCGCAATAGTCGATGCACATGCGAATGTCGCCGTCCTTTTCCGGATTGAACAGGATCGGCGCGGCGAAGGGTGAAGTACCGAGTCGGATGAAGCCCACCTCCAATAGTGCTTCAATTTGCCTTCGAAGCACCGCAAGTTTGGGCTGGGTCAACTGCCACTGCGTACGAACTGACGGTTGCGCTTCGGGCTCGAGGGTGCTTCTGTGGCCCTCGGGGCATTCGAGTGGTAGTCCAGGTGGCAGATCATCCGTGAAAATGTCGGGTTATGCGCACCCCTGTTGACGTGAAGTGTAATAGTGATTGCTATGACGCATGTAGACTCGATCTGGTCCGGAGCCCACACCGGCAAAGTAAGTAGTCCCTCGTCCTTGCTGATGCTGCAGGATCCTGTCGCTTAGGCGATGGTCGGGCTGTGCCATTGCAGCCAATCACGTCCCAGAAGCACGTCATGCTAAAGCCAAAATTGTCCAACATCACCGAACGTGTTTCTTTATTTTCTTCTTTCTAACAATCGTGCCAACAACGAGCACAGGATCCGTATGTTCAAACCTTGAAATTCGTCTGATTGCAACAGAGCACTGTCAGAACGGGGCCCGTCGGTTATTGACTCTTTCCATTTCTCGACTCTTTCCTGTTGTTCCTCTTTCCATGCATCTTGTTGGGGCAGTCTTTATTCATATAATATAACCCCGTAAAAAGGCGGTTTGGCGCATGGGCTCTGTTAATCGTGGCCCGCTGGGTCTGTCCACGAAACCAATTTCCTACCCGTGATCTGAAACTCAATCACTCTGGCAGCGCGTCTGTGCTCTCGGCCAATCGGACGGCTTTGTTAAATGTTGCTGGATGGCTGCAGTGCACCTCCTACTATATCTCGTATTTCAAGCCGTTGATGAACCGCCAACCATTCAGCTTCCGCCATGTCATCCACTTCATCGGCGAGCGCCATAAACGACATCATGTAGTCTTGAACAGGTGCCAACTACGACCAGGAACGCAGCTTTATGCGAGCGTGTTCCAAGGTGTATAAATTCTTAAAATACTCTCGTAAGGTTGCGCCCCACTATTCTCGTGTGCAAAATGTGGTCACACCGAGTATCAATGATGCCCTTCTATTAGCAGAGTCCAAAGTCATGTTTGCTGCATATGTCACACATGTCGAAGTCCTCGTGTCCAAGGTTCGTCTCCACCATTCGAGCATTGGACCTTGCAGAAGTGATGTTGTAAAATTAATACGCGTTGTGTTGTCGTTAATGTTCGCCAGAGTGAAGAAAACCTTCACGTTGAAGATCCATCCCTTAACTATAATAGCCTTGTCCGTAGGGCTACACGGGGGCGGGTTCGCGGGTTAAGTTTTAATTGTTGTCATTATAGTTGATGTTGTTGTCGCTCGCCTCCTATCCTCTTCTTCGAATCCTCGTATGAAATCTTCCGACGGATTGCCGCTCACCGCTTGACCCGTGCTCTCGCCTTCTTCAACGGGCGACTCCTGGCGCGCTCCAACTCGTCCTTAACGTAGCTTGGTGTTTTCTTCACGTAGTTTCTCCACTTTTGTAGTCAACGCCTTCATGCCTGCCGACATTTCCGCCACTTGTTGCATCAACGCATCGAAAGCTGCCTAGTCCATGTGTTGGAAACTACGTCTAATTGGCAAGTAGGTATCAGTGACTATCGGCAACAGTGCAAGCACGAAAGCTATCGGAGTCGGGCAAGTTTAATATAACAAACTTTGCAACCAACCACTTTGCAGCCCACCGTACCAGTTACATTTGTGTATCTAAAACACCCTCAAAAAGTGAGGTGAACTTGAAAGGTAGCTATGATATGTCGTGAGAGTAAGTACGATTAGGAGCCATAGCTAGGGTTGACCTAGCTAGGCAAGAGAGAATGAAGCAAAGGAGGGTTTGCACTAGCAACAATGGTGGTACAAATAGCTAACCCTAGAAGGGTTGTACTCGCTATAGAGCACCCCACTGCAGGCTAGAGCATAATATTCTGACACACCCCCATAGCCAAAGTGGGGTGTAATCAGCAGAGCAAGCAAAGCAGTACAAGCTCAGGGTGGATCACGATGTCACCACACATTCTGAGCACAAGTTCAAGAAGCAATAGTTTCAAGTTCACAATTATGAGCAAAGCTAGAGGCAGTCACAGAGGGCAAGTGAGGAGGAGGAGGGCTGGCGAGAGGAGAGTAGATTAGGAGGCGACGACTGAAGCTGCAGACACACGGGCAACAGACGGCTCTGGTGCGACACAGTGGCTACCGGGAATGAGTGCCCCGGAGTACAGGAGTAACAGGCTCCGCGGCTAATACGCGCGGCAGGAGCAACGGACCCACAGGCGACGGCGCAACCGGCTCTCTGAGCTACCGGGAATGAGTGCCCCGGAGTACAGGCGCTGCGTACGACACGACGGCAACCTCCGCTCAATCTCCCCCAACAGTCCCACACCCCTCGACACACACCCCCTGCTTCAAACCCTAGCTCCACTCCCACGGTACCCCCCTTAAACCCCAAACCCTAGGCTCCCACACACCACCCCCCTCAGCGGCAGCTGTAGCAGAGGGAGACGAGGGAGGAGGAGGAGCAGGGGGAGTAACTCACAACCGACACCCCCATAGCCGCCACCCCCACACTCCTCACCCCCAAACCCTAAAACGGGCGGAACGGGGGAAGGAGCGCGGGGGACGGCGAGGGGGACGGTGCGCGACCCCCAGGACGCCACCACGGGGCAGCGAGGGGCCGCGCGCGGCTCCTTAGGGCGCCGCGAAGGGGCAGCGGGGGGTCGCGCGCGGTTCCCTAGGGCGGCGCGACGGGAAATCGGGGGCCGCGGGCGACGGGAACGGGGGGCCGCGGGCGACGGGAACGGGGGGCCGCGGGCGACGGGAACGGGGGGCCGCGGGCGACGGGAACGGGGGGCCGCGGGCGACGGGAACGGGGGGCCGCGGGCGACGGGAACGGGGGGGCCGCGGGCGACGGGAACGGGGGGCCGCGGGCGACGGGAAATCGGGGGCGCGCGGGGGTCCCCCACGGTAGGAAACCCGCCGCGCGCCTCGGGGCGCACAGCGGACAGGAAACCGCCGCGCGTCCGGGGCGCACGGCGGGGAGAAAACCGCCGCACGCCCCGAGCGCGCGGCGGGATGAAAAATCCGTCGCACGCCACGGGGCGTGCGACACAAACAGTAGTAGGAGCAGCGGAAGACTGAGGTGGTGGGGCCCACCCACAGGATCGACCCAACTGGATCGTCCTGCTCTGATAGCATGTCGTGAGAGTAAGTACGATTAGGAGCCATAGCTAGGGTTGACCTAGCTAGGCAAGAGAGAATGAAGCAAAGGAGGGTTTGCACTAGCAACAATGGTGGTACAAATAGCTAACCCTAGAAGGGTTGTACTCGCTATAGAGCACCCCACTGCAGGCTAGAGCATAATATTCTGACATGATACAAGGTGTTTGTCAAATAGAGTTGCGCGGAAAACGAATAACAAAGCTGTAACAAAATGAACCGAAGATTATATAGCGGGCTGGGCTGACTTTTCAAATCACTCTGATTTTGGCCTAGGAATCAAATTTTACTCTGAAGGCACATTGACCACAATTGTGGGACTTTGATTGCTCAATGTTTCCGCGTCAGCAAGTCTGACCGTTCAGGGTCGGCAAATTTTTATTAGAGTATAAAATGTAGTAGTATATATTTTTTAGCAGGCATTGTGCATTCCAGGAAACAATAATTCACTGTGCATTACTGTCGCAGCGAGGCAAACTTTCAACCCCACTTCTTTCGGCAATATCTCGTACACTTTGCGTGCCTCTTATTCAGCTTCTCGTCACAATTGATATTTTGTATATCAATCATTTAAATATGGACTCAATCGCGCACTTTCGTTCTCCCTAAAGTGCGGAACGGCACACGTGGCATAATTCGCGCCGCCATGCAATACCGGTAAGTAATTTTGCTAAATGATCCACGGTAATTAGCATTTTCAACAACCATTACAATCTTGCCACTAGATTGCGTTGTGTACAGTACTCGAGAATGTAGTACTCGGGTGACCTTGCTCAAGAATGCAACTTTCGAACGTGTTGCATCTACTGCTACTGTACCGTTGCGGAAGTGGGGGTAGTCAGAAAGACGTTTCCAGGAAACTTCACCTTAATAAGGTCTTGGTGTAGTTCGGTAGGCACTCAATGTGAGTGCGCCCACTTGCACTGACAAACCTTTCGTAAGGTTTCTTAGCCTTGGGCCTCGACTCACACTAAAGGCACATTCTCGATAGATTTCGTAAGCTTGCGCGACAATGAGGTAATTTCACCCGTTGGATAAACCTCGCTGTCGCTCGTACTCGTAATGCCCTAAAACAGGTGGGGACCCCGAAGTAGACTTCGACAGGTTTTTGCCAAGGGAAGAAATTTCTTAGCTCGGTCGAGGCCAGTCCCATCACAGCCAGACTAGCAAGTTGAGTCGTTCGGTAGCAAGTAGGTTCGGTGTTCTACTAACAAGTTAAAGGGCTTTAAGCATTTACACGTTCGAACACGGGAACGTGCCCTGACCTATCCGCAGTATGACTAGGCAGCCTACCAAACAAGGCCCTTGTTTCAGGGACCACGGGGTCCTTGGCCTGTTTAGTTTGGCTCGATAAACATACAACTCTAAGACTACATATACTCATACAGGGATCTGATTCAATCAGTGTTCAAAATTTGGTTAAATTTGAAAAATCAGGGGCACACGTTCAGCATGTCCGAATTCTCATACTAATTAGAGTTAGCTTGATAAAAGCAGCCCTGATAGCGGGTCAGCCTAGCTAGGCTTTACCCTGGGGAACACGAGGTGGGGTGCAGGTTCGTTCAGTAGCAAGCAAACTGGCGAACGTGCACTTCCAAAAGTCGGGGTTATTCGCGAAACAAGAAACTTCAGTCAGGAAAAATGGGTCTTCCTTTTTTTTTTTCGTATGCATGAAGTGTGATAAAAGTAAGCCGACACTGTGCAGTGTTGGGCTTTTACAGTACCACACCACCGCACTGACCTTTCATAAACGCCCTAGTAGAGAAACATTCCACACCTTGCTGTCATCGTATTCCAAACCTCACAACCATGTCATTCCAAACCTAGTCGCCATCACATTCCAAAGCTTACTGTCATCACATTCCAAACCTTGCAACCATCCCGCACCCCACTTCACTCCCCCTCGCGGCGTATTCCTGGCTTCGTGCCAAGTTAGGTTGGTGCCAAAATCTACAACTGACCAACCACGTGCGTTCCAAAGTTCTAGGTTGACACGAACTCATTCCTAACATGAAGCCAGGAATACGCCCTCATTCACATCCGTGCATCCATCATGTACGGGGCCTTCACCGACAGAGCCCCACCCTCCACCTCGACAGAGCCCCGCCCTCCACCAGGAGAGCCCCACACACCCGGTCCACCAAAATTACCTTCATCCCTCCCATGGAAGACGCCGCACGAAGCAGGATGACACGGGCTTGTACCCGTTATAGCGCCACCCCGATGAGCGCCTTCAGAGACCCCAAAAGGAAAGCCGAAAACGAAGCGTCATCCTCCCGATATGCCCTCCGCGACACAGATAGCCCCGATTGCGCGTCCACCTGCTGTTGAAGCCACCGCAAAAAACGGCCACCTAGACATCCCCACGTCTCCACTATCAGAGGGGTGAAGAACGCCCCGGTTGCGGGCGAGCAGAGGTGCGTATTCACCCATCTTGCGACGCTACCACTCCCTTGCTGCCACTCCTATATAATGCCCGCACTGCCCTAGCAGGGATGGAGAGCGAAAAGGTCTGCGACGCTAATTTCTAGAGCGGGATTCTCTTCGGCCATTAGTCGTCGTACTGCTACATCGACGCGCTTCCTCGGCAGCACCACGCTATCCTCCATTGTCACCATCCCCCTAACACTTTAGAGATCCTCGCCACCGCAAATTTCACCTCGTCATGCACCGGAGATGGGCCGTGCTGCTGCTTGCATATTAGGGCATGATGCGGGTCCGCAGGGTCATCGTACGTTTTTACACAAACACACTGCCCCGCCACGTGTAGCTGTTGAACTAGGAGCCCAAGCAGTATTGTAGTAGCAATGCCCCACTCAGCCACGGTGAATGTAAGATCTCAGTGAGCCGGGACCACCGAAACCCATGAACCAGCCCCTGGACCCTGAAGGGATGTGAGACGGGTCAGAGTGGCATCGTCACGAGGAAGCGGCGCAATGTCTGTAGCTCCCCTACAGCCAGACGCTACTGCCGCGCCTGGAAAAGCCAAAGTGGAGGGGCCGATACGCTGAGAGGTAGGCCCGCCATCTCTTGGCGGACAGCCGGAGGCAGCTGCTCAAAGGCCTTTGCAAACCACGGATTAAAAAAACTCCGCCCCTATCGGAGTGCTAAGGTAATCTGCAAAAATTGCCTCCTCGTGCCACCACTAGCTATGCAATATCGCGCACGGCCTACGCCCACCGACAAATATAGGACAATGGACAATGGGTTTTCCTTTACACAACTCAGTAGGTAACATTATTATACAAAATGAGTGTTATACAAAATGAGTAGAACGAACATAAGTGTACGCTTGGTTCAACTAGTGTCCACAAAGCACGTCTGCATGATCTGGTAGGAAGTGATCTCACGTTGGGGGGAACGAAGTCGTGTACGTTGACGGGATGTGCGATGACCGGACACCATCACCTGGAGGTGCTGCGGATGTTCATTGGGCGCGAGATTTTGCAGTTTGACTACGGTCGCGCACTCAAGTGTCGCATGGCAACAATGTTCCGCTTTTTTGGGGGATGACGGAACAGAACGCCGTCCCAAACGCACCGCGTCCTCCAATCCAATCATCAACTTCGAGTCCCTCCGTCGGGCCGGAGGCCTGACTGGTGCGCCGAATACAGTCGATGCCCAACCTCATCGCAGGGATTTGCTGGATATATCGCTTTACCATATCCGCTTTGCCACCCAGTATGGGCAACGGGTCCCACGTTACAGTCGCATTTCTTATCGCGGCCGTGAATCACGCAAACGTACAGTATTGCGCTGTCATCCGTTACGAATGTGGAGAACTAGGCGAAATTCATCCGCACGGTAAAGCTTTTTTTTTTTAGGAAAGAATGATGAACTAATAATGTTGGGCATCAACTGTATGTCCCGGGTTCCGTTCCAGGTCCCAGCTGGTTCATAAGCCATGCGTGGGTTGGCCAGGAATGGCCCTACACCGACATGTTTTGCCGCCGACACGCGGATTATTTTCCACCTGAACAACTTCACGTTCCGATAGCCACAAACACACCAACTCTACTAATCATGGATAGTTTCAGGTGGTTTAGAAACAACATTACTACCTCCCTACCGTCCACGCTGCTCCCCCGCTTCGCAAACGTAATGAGCTCCATCTTCATTGTGAAGTCAAGGTAAACGGCAAATAAGTCGTTAGTAGGGGAGAGTATACTCGCGGAACTTGTTCCTCACAAGGGCTGAATGACGGATTTATGCAATCTATGGAATGGTTCTCTCGGAGAGAACGAGATAACATCGCAACTTTGCTGGTGTTCGCGGGGAAACAGCCGGCGGTAAGCTTGGCGATATCGCATCCCTGCAGTTTGCTTGCCGTGTTTTTTTCTAATTGCCCTCCGTTTCCGAACTGCCTGCGATCTCCCGCAGTTACCCTAATTTCGATTTGTGCAGTCACGGAGCAGTTAGCGGGCAGTCGGTGCAAAACTCAACCCGTTCGGTCGATGGACACCGCTCGGTGGTATTCGGTGCGGTGGTTTTTAGAACTCCGCGCTGAAATAATATTTCTTGTTCTGTACACTATGGTGTTTGTTTTATATTGCATTACTAAAGCATTAGTTGTTGTCTTTAACTTTATTTTAACCACTTACATGAGTGGCGTGTTTAAACTGATTTCGGTAATATACATAGTTTAATAATTGTCAAAAAAAATAGTGAAGTCTGAAAATGAACAAGTCTATGTATGCGAATTTTTTTGAAGGTTTTATGGAATCACATTGTCTCATTACCATACGAAAATGTAGACGCGTACGCCTCCGGTTACCATAACACTTACCGTTGGCGACTGACCGTAGCGGTAACCAGGTAAATGAGCCGTTCGGACGGCTCATTTCCAGCGCGCGAAAAGTTATACTGGTCCAGAATGTTGACGGAGTCGCACTCCCTGTTACGTGCGAACACGGCACGTAACTTTTTGCTTTGTCGCCGTGGCAGTTAGGGGCGTAGGGTGTGGGACGCAGTTGAGAACGTTTTTGCGCTATTTTGGCTGGTGCCCGCATCATGCAGCCGTTCCCCTCCAACCCCTCCATTTCCCTCCTCACTCGAAGTGCACATTGTTCCCGTAGAGCTAGTTTATAAGGAGCCCGCCATGGCGCCTCCCTAGAACCCGCTAACTCGCTGGAACCGCCCGGTTTACCCGAGTTCGGCGGTTTTTTTTTATGAAACGACGCCTCGCCATGCATACGCGGCCTCGTCCCGCATGTAAGACGGGTGCTCGTCCAGATTAGGGTAGATCGTAGGGCGCGACTCGAGCTCATTTTTTTTAATGTACTTTAGTGTTAAGGTCGCCCCGACAGAAATAGCGACTTCGTCGCCGCACCATCGGATGCGCCGCGTGCCGAGGCGTGGCAGAATGCGCGAAAATGCCGCGGCTTGAGGGATTATTGGGGTCAGTACCGTTTTTAGTGTTTTTTTTTATTTATTTTGCCATTTTCGTTTTCCAGCGCCAGTTTGCCCCCTATTGCAACTGAGGGCCATGACCGTTTGTGCGCTGTGGTCTTTGCATGCAGGTCCAGGGGATGTTGATGAAGATCTTGCATATATTTTAGACCATGCTTGTTATTGTTCACCATTAAGCTTAGAACACTATTTTTCTTCTCCTAGATAGCACCACAGGGTGCTAGGGATCCTTGTATCCTATCTACTGATAATGGAGTTTACATGTGGCTGTGGATTCGTCTGCACTACTGGACAGGGCTTGATTAATCACAAACCGTTTTGTACGAAGCGCTTAACTGCGTCAGAGAGTGCAAATGTACGGATTCTAGAGGGTTTGAAACGCAAGCGAGCTAATGACGTGAACAGGCTGCTGCGTGCACGAGTTGCTCCACGTGCCGCCGCAAGTCCGCCTTTGACCACTAGCGGAGCACCATCTGCACAAACCAGTGTGAACCCTCCCCCGTTTGACTTTCCGACGTCGGATGACAGCGACGGCGACGGTGATGACATCGAATTCTCGACCACGGATGCAACGGCAGATCCTAGTCCACAGAAACTTCCATTTGACACAGACCTGGCTTTGGCGAAGGCGATTCGGGGTTTTAATGGAGGCATGGGGATGTCGGCAACTGGCATTAACACTCTACTGAGCGTCTTGCACGAGGCCGGTTACATTAAGCCGTCATACAAGAACAGTGCTGGCTTGGTGAAGTACGAAAAGTCGTTACTGGCGGAGGCTACGGGCACGGTGGAATGGAGAGCTGTTGAGGTGGAGTTGAGCAACGGCATGAAAGTTACTGTGCACGTAACCTCCATAGTAGAAGCATTGGTGGCGATGTATTCGGACAGCGCGAACAGAGACGGCTTTGTGGTGAAACCGGCTGCAGTCTACACGTCCGACAAGAAGCAGCGGATATACGCGGGGCCCGAGACGGGAGATGGATGGATCAAGATGCAAGAAGAGTGCCCAAGGGGTGGTGTAATTGCAGCGTGCATCCTGTACAGCGACGGCACAAACTTGAGCAACGATGGGCGTGTTACGGGACATCCGGTCTATTTCACCCTCGGAAACGTCACGCTCAAGAATCGTTGGCAGCCACACGGGCATCGGATGGTTGCTATGCTTCCGCCGCTTCCGAACGTGGACTCGAGGACGGACGAGGGGAAGGCGCTTCATCGGGAGGTATTCCAACTGGCGTTGGATGTGGTTCTCAAAGAACTCAAGGAGGCATCTTACGGGTGAGTGTCTATTGTGTGCGGGTGTGTGTGTTTCATTTTACGGGATGCTTGTGTATGCGGGTGTGTGCTTTTCATTCTACTAGATGCTTGTGTGTGCGTAGCAAGTATGTTTTATCGCTTCGATGATGTTTTGCTTTCTCACCTCAAATGCACATCCACATCCCCTCCTTTTCTCGTTGTATCTTTCCCATGTTCAACACTGTTTATGACTTGCGCAGTGGCATTCTAACGAAAGACCCTTTTGGGCAGTCGCAAGTGGTGTTTCCCGCTGTCTACGCATATGTGGCCGATCATCCGGAAGCTTGCAAGCTGGCGGGGACGTTTGCAAGTTACAAGGCGATGTTTCCATGCCACAGGTTGTGTGTCAGAATGTTATTTGTCTAGCCTGCAGTGGGGTGCTCAATAGTGAGTACAACCCCTTAGGGTTTGCTATTTGTGTGTTCTGCTGCTTGCTAGTCACCATTCATTCTTCGTTCCAATTCTCCTTCGTAAACCCTAACTCCTAGTTCTAGAGCACACCCACCTACCTCCTAGTGTGGGCCTAGGCTACTAAGCCTAGGCCCCACACCTACGATTCTAACATGGTATCTAGAGCCGGCGAGATCCTGCCGCCTAGTTCATCGGGCCCACCAACTCCTTCCGCTGTCGTACTATCCGCCGCGCGCCCCGTGGTGCGCGGCATTGCATTTTCTTCCCGCCACGCGCTCCGAACACGTGGCGGCTTCTTCTGCCCGCCGCGCGCTCGGGGCGCGCGGCGGTTATCCCGTCCGTCGAAGCGTCCTTGGGGGGGCCTGCGCGCTGCCCTCCCTGCTGCTCGTCGCGACGCCCGTGCGGGACCCGCGGGGCGTCGCCCTTACTCGTCGCGGCGCCCCCTGGGTGCTGCCCCTTCTCGTCGCGACGCCCGTACGGGACCCGCGCAGCGTCGCCCTGCTCGTCGCGACGCCCGTGCGGGACCCGCGGGGCGTCGCCCCTGCTCGTCGCGACGCCCGTGCGGGACCCGCGGGGCGTCGCCCCTGCTCGTCGCGACGCCCCCTGCGGGACCCGCGGGGCGCCGTCAGAGCCTGCAGCAGCAGCCGCCGCTCTACCAGCAGCAGCAGCCGCCGCCGCTCTGCAGCAGCAGCCGCCGCCGCCCTGCAGCAGCAGCCGCCGCCAGGCCTGCAGCAGCAGCCGCCGCCAGAGCCTGCAGCAGCAGCCGCCGCCAGAGTCTGCAGCAGCAGCTGCCACCAGAGCCTGCAGCAGCAGCCGCCGCTCTACCAGCAGCAGCAGCCGCCGCCGCTCTGCAGCAGCAGCCGCCGCCGCCCTGCAGCAGCAGCCGCCGCCAGAGCCTGCAGCAGCAGCCGCCGCCAGAGCCTACAGCAGCAGCCGCCGCTCTACCTGCAGCAGTTGCCGCTGCCGAGCCTGCAGCAGCAGCCCCTGGAGCAGCCAGTCACTGCAGCAACCGCCCCTGGAGCAGCCCGCCACTGCAGCAGCCGCCCCTGGAGTTTGCCCGCCTTTGTTCGAGAGTGTGGGGGTGACGGGTATGGGGGTGCTTCGTGTGCGTCGTCCCTTCCTCCTCCTTCGTCTCCCACTGCTGCAGCTGCCGCTGAGGGGGGTGGATGTGTGGGAGCCGAGGGGACTGGCGCTAGGGGGGGTGATATGGGAGTGGAGCTAAGGGTGGACCAAGGGGTGTGTGTCGAGGGGTGTGGGACTGTTGGGGGAGGTTGAGCGGAGACCGCCGTCGTGTCGTCTACAGCGCCTGTACTCCGGGGCGCTCAATCCCGGTAGCTCAGAGAGCCGGTTGCACCTGTCGCCCGTGGGTCCGTTGCTCCTGCCGCTGCTGTTCAGCCGCCGAGCCTGTTACTCCTGTATTCCGGGGCCTTTCTCCTCCCGGTAGCCACCAGCGTTGCACCAGAGCCGTCTGTTGCCCGTGTGTCTGCAGCTTCAGTCGTCGCCTCCACTCTTCTCTCATCTCGCCAGCCCTCCTCCTCCTCACTTGCCCTCTGTGACTGCCTCTAGCTCTGCTTACAATTTATAAACTATTGGTTCTTGAACTTGTGCTCAGAATGTGTGGTGACGTCGTGATCCACCCTGAGCTTGTACTGCTTTGTGTGCTCTGCTGATTACACCCCACTTTGGCTATGGGGGTGTGTCAGAATGTTATTTGTCTAGCCTGCAGTGGGGTGCTCAATAGTGAGTACAACCCCTTAGGGTTTGCTATTTGTGTGTTCTGCTGCTTGCTAGTCACCATTCATTCTTCGTTCCAATTCTCCTTCGTAAACCCTAACTCCTAGTTCTAGAGCACACCCACCTACCTCCTAGTGTGGGCCTAGGCTACTAAGCCTAGGCCCCACACCTACGATTCTAACACAGGTGTCTCGTGAAACGTGAAGACATAAGCAACATGGAGGCGGTGGTCCGATTTCGCACGGAAGATGATCAGAGCGAGAAAGTCGAAGCGTTGTTGGCGTTGCCGAGTGGGTCCGAGCGCAACAAGGCATCAAAAGCAATCAGCACTCATCTTATCAAGGTACGTATGGTCTGCGAGTGCGTCCATACCTTATAGCATCTGTTGTTGTGTGTGTACGCGCATACGTTCAACCCGCATACCTTCTACTATGAATTTGCGAGCGTGTCATACTTTGTCATAGTTGTGTGGGTTCTATTTCATGTGTGCTAACTATACTTCTCCCACTCACCCATGCGCAGGTAGCCTTGTGGGGCTTCAGAGGCGGACGTACCCCTGTCGGCAATCCATATCGAGCCTTACTTGTCGAGGTGATGCACGCGATGGACCTTGGTGTCTTCTTGCACATCGTTTCCTGCATTCGGGCGTATTACGCACGAGATCGCGACTTTCTTCGTTCCCTCGACACCGAGTTGCAGCTCATTGCGACCGACACCCGAATCTCGGGTTTTCGTATCCCATCTTCCGAGAAGGGTGGTTACTTTGCGGGTGCTGCACGGTTTCAAGCGTTTGAGCATCGCGCGGTGATGCAAGTGATCACGATCGTGCTTGCAAATTGCGGCGTGCCGAACTCGGTGGTTGGTGCGGTGGCGGCATTCGTGGATTGCTACATGCTCGCAGTCCGGCGTTGGTATCATACCTCGAAGACTCTACAAGAGCTTGATGAGGCCATCAAGAGGTAGGCTTCTTTCTCAACTGTGCATGGTTGCTTGTGTTGTTTTTTTCATCCGTTTTATTCTCTTTTTAGTTCGATGTCTCTCATTCCTTGCCTTCCATGCTTGCCAATGTGTTGCGACGTTTTGTGTTACTATTTGTTTTGCGCCCATTGAGTTTTGTCTCTTCAATGTTCTCCATGTGTGCCATACCCTCCACCAGGTTGATTCCGCTCTTGAAGGAAGTCTTTGCAGGCCTTCAAAAGTCGGAGTTCGACATCACCAAAGTGCATTCATCGGCACACGTGGTGGAGGACATCATTCGATCGGGGGTGCCGATGCATTACAGCGCCAACATGTACGAGTATCTCCATCAACCTCTCGTGAAGCGAGCGTACCGTGCAAGCAACAAGAGGGATCCTATCCCTCAAATTGTGAAGCACGATGTGCGAATGCACATGCTACGCGTGCTCCAAGCATCGGAGGCACCGAGCGAGGATGGACCAAAGCGAATGGTTGCACTACAGGAGGTACGCGCTTGTATGTGTGTGTGTGTGTGTGTGTGTGTGTGGGTGTGGGTGTGTGTGTCTATGTGAGAGTGTGTGTGTCCGCATGCGTGTATATGTGTGTGTGGGTGTATATGTGTGTGTGTGTATGTGTTTGTGTGTGTATGTGTGTGTGCAAGCGTGTGTATGTAACTGTGTGTGTGGGCATGCGCGTGCGTGCGTGCGTGCGTGCGTGCGTGCGTGCGTGCGTGCGTGCGTGCGTGCGTGCGTGCGTGCGTGCGTGCATGCGTGCGTGCGTGCGTGCGTGCGTGCGTGCGTGCGTGCGTGCGTGCGTGCGTGCGTGCGTGCGTGCGTGCGTGCGTGCGTGCGTGCGTGCGTGCGTGCGTGCGTGTGTGTGTGTGTGTGTGTGTGTGTGTGTGTGTCTATGTGTGTGTGTGTTTGTGTGTGAGGGTTTGTGCATGCGTGAGCAAGTGCGCGTAACTGGGATTATGTCTTGTGAGCTTGGAGCTTCAAGTCAAGTTGAAACGTTTTTGGGTGCCTGTATTCGACCTCGCATTAACAACGAGCCTTTTTTTTACACCCATGCCTTAATGGACATGCATTTTGCAGGCTATGGAGAGCGGTAGCAACACTCTTGCAGCCACCAGCTTCAGTGTAAGCTGGAAGGAAAGCATTGAGGATGGGTGTGACAAGTAGAAAGCGCATGCGCTGGCCGCGCCGGGTGACATGACCAAGCTCGCGGGGCAGTTGGAAGGCAAGGCCGAGGAAGGCGAGGTACTAAATGGTACCATACGCGTGAAGAATGGCATGGCTATCCCTGGCGACGAGGATTTCACCAAGTACTCCAGCCAGACACATTATGTGCGAGCGTGCGCGTCTTTCGGCGACAAACCATGGTTCAACGATGTAGCAGTGCTTGGTGAAGAGGAGATTGAGGCTGTAGGAGGCCAGACGACAAGGCGCAAGGTGATATGGTATGCAAGGCTGCTGCTGTTGTTTACCATCGACGTATACGCGACAGAGACAAAGGCGTTTTCCAAGCGCGCATACGCATTTGTCCGCTATTTCAGAGCCACTGGTGCGGTGCACGCATCAAAATGCCCGGTGTATGCTTGGGAGGCAGGTGATAACGAGTACCAACTGCTTGAGCTTGATAACATTCTGCGCGTAGCTCATATGGTTTCCGTTAGTGAGGGGCTCTTTGTGATGAACAAGTTTAAATTTTATTAAAACACGATTGACATAACACAAGCAGTACTGTATTTCGAATATTGTAAGCATCACTTGTTGAAACGAACCCGCGATTTCTCCCCTATAATTCGTTGTTCCCGATGGAAGTGTGACACTTCACCCGTGCGTTGTTGGCGATATTGCGCCACGCAAGTAATCATGACACTTTTGCTTGCTGGCATGCTGCCGCGCAGCGTGGTTGCCTTTCCTGCCGCGTTGGCTAGCGCACAGTAGTCTGCCAGCTGTGCTGTGTCCACCGTGCCATTGTTAGGCTGTGGCAGGGTTCGATGCACAGTTGAAAAGGGTCCTTCGTGACACCTTCGGATGACGTCACCGGCAGCTGTCAGCCTTCCAGTGACGTCGTCAATGTTGCCAGCTTCGCTGGCACGAAACCTCTCATTCGTTGGACCTCCATGCCTCGCTTCACGCGTGGCAAGATACGCGTCACGTAACCTGTTGCACTGTCCTTGTTCGCTGAATATGTTCGGTGTTGTGCGGCGTAGTTGTCGCGTTGTTTGGCACGTATGTGTTTTGGGACCATTCCTTGCCAGATACAGCACCGATGTGTGCAGTGTTTTGGCGTATTTCAAGGCCAAAATCGTTTCGAAAACCGAAGCAAATCACTTATTGTTGATTTCAATTCGCATGTTCTGTGTAATGCTGTTCAGTACTTATCTAAACTTCTCGCTACAAAGCTAAGTGATGTTATCATCTCGCGCACTAGCGTTTAACGTTGTGGTCCATTCCCATCGCAACTGCAGGATTGGTGTAATTATTTGGTTTTGAAATAGCTCGGGGTGAACCATCACGCTGTCAACATTCCTATTAGTTGTCAATTCCTACCACCTGTGCTACTCATCTCATGTCCTACAGGAGCAGCTTCTCCTCGTTTCCAACCAGCCGAGCTTGTTCCCGTGCTCCAACTTTCACCAAGTCTCACTATTTTTTTGCCTCTTTTTCAACTACGTGCCCTATGCCTGTTAGTGGGCAATTTAGGAAACATGGCGATAGGCGTGCCAGCAGAAATAATGGAGTTGCAGCGTAAGAGATCCCGAACCTCTAATAGGCGTCTCGAAGGCTACGAGCTTGGTAGCCCAACCACAGGGACTCGGAGAACTTCTACTCCTGCCCAGCAGGTGGGTACCCCGAGCGCTCTGCCTGCGCAACCCCCGCCTCTGCAAGACCTTGAGGCACTTGATGCCGAGCACACCGCGGAGAATGGAGTTGCCTCTCCCCACGACGCTTCGAACGCTACTGCACCGGTAGCGCAACGTGGTGCAGCCGCAAATGTCGTCGCGTCTGCTGGAACTGGCGGTACGTTTTACGTATCATTATGTTGTTTGTCTCAGTGCTTTTTCCAACGTTCATCTGACCATATTTTAAACATTCAAGTGCCATAACGCTGTGCTCGTTTAATTCTCTCTCGTGTTTTCAGCGTTGCGCTCGTCAGATCGTGATGTTCATCACCCAGAGGCCAACTCGTACAACCACATCGACGCTGCTATACGCGGCGATCTGCAAGACGTTCGCACTCTGATGCTGCGAATTGAAAACCGGCTTCATGTATCTGATGAGATTCATCAGACTCTGGCTGCTACTGTGAAGAATCTTCTCGAGATTGTGCACCAACCGAGCTGGTGCAACGAGAAAACCATGGAAGTAAGTATCTGTTATCTACTTGTTGTTCAGTGTGGTGTGTGAATCATGTTCTAATTTCTCCTCGTTCTTTTAGCAGGATGCCTGTAAGAAGGCGTGCGATGATTTGCTCAAGGGATCAGATGTCTCCCAGCGAGTCATTTACCCTGACGAAGACCAGTTCAGGGCGGCCGTCGTGGTGCACCTCGCTCTGGATCCCGAAGACTTCGGGAAATTTAACGATTACTGGAAGAAGGGCGAGTGGGCGAAGAAGTGCACCGACATTTGCAACGGCCGGCGGGGGAAACTCGGGAACAAGTCCCGGAAGGCGAGTTTCAAGCTGTTGAAGTACCCCGACAACAAAGCCGTTAAGGACTCCGTTGAGGATCGGCGCGATTATGCGCGGTCCTGCGTCTCTGGTACGTTACGTTTTTTGTTGCTGTTGCTGTAGCTATGATCTGTTTCTGACATGTTTTTTTTTTTTTTTTTCCAGAGGAGTTTGGCCTGCCGTGGCATGTTTTTGAGGACAAGCCGTTCTGCAGCGAGGCCGTCTTAGCTGCTGCAAGCAAGTGGCAGAAGAAAGAGGGGGATGTCTACACCCTGAGCATTGACCAGCTGTGCTACACCATGGTCGCGGTGAGCGATCCTGTTTCTAGAATGCTTTATCTTGCCGTTATCAGCCGTTTAATTTCATTTGCTCTTTCTTGGCAGGTGGAGTTTGAGATGTTATCTCGTGATCGAAGCAGCATGTTTTCTGACTCCGAGAACAACACCCGTGAAATGACCAAGAGGAAGTTCCATGTTGAGCGCTGGGTCCGTCGCGCAAGCATTCCACTTGTCAGTGGGTTCTACTATTTTGGAGATGTCATTGTGAAGGATTGGCAGATTGTAGATGATATTTAGTAGATTAGTTTAGGTGTAGTGCATTTGTAGATTTAATGTAGCTTCTGATATTTTAATGTTGGCTAATTTCTAATCGTTTAGTATTGTTCGTAGCGACCGATTAATATATTCTCGTATCTGTTTTGGTTTAATGACCGTAATGCCATTTTACTGTTCTGTGAGATCAAATCTCATTTTACGATAACAGTGTAGTTATCATTTTTTATTGTCGTATTGTCACATCTTCAATTCGAACAAATATCTCTTAACAAATCCTTTTTCGATTTTATGCATAATCATTTTGATATCACGTGGTAACCAACTTTAACAAATTTGTTACGCGAGTGGTTACAACCAAAATCTTCAATTCTCGCGTGTGCGAGGGCCTTCTTTTCGTTTCCGAATGTAACAAATTCGATTACTCGCCCAACTGACATGCGATGCGCAACTTACACATTTCAATCGCCTCGCAGGTTGGTTTCGGGTGACATCAGGTTGACTGCAGGGTGGTTCTGTTGCCCCACAATTACCCCCCCGTATTGAAAGCCGATTGACAGGACTCCCGAAATCGGGAGTCACTAGGAAGGCTTCCAGCAAATTGCTGGAAGCCACATTTCTTCGTGCGATGTGGCTGACGGCGTGGCGGTGGAGCTGACTGTGCCCGGCACGACGGTGCAGCTGTGGGACGGCGCGACGCTCAAGTGGGAGGCTGCGCGCATGCTGAGCGGCACGGACCTCGTGGACGTGTACGACGTGAAGATCGACGGCGTCGCCACCATCCGCCTCACGCTCAGGCCCGAGGTCAAGAACCTCCGCACGCCCACGGACGCCGCCGTGCACTTCGGCCTCGACGTGCTCTCCTCCTCCTTCTCCAAGGCCGTGCACGGCGTGCTCGGCCAGACGTTCCGCCCCGACTTCCAGGGCCGCCTGTAAGTCCAACCTCCCTCGCGCCTCTCTGCGTACGTGCCTGTGCTTTTCTACTGGCTTGTTTATTTCGTGTTCGTTGGCGCTGATGCGGTTTCCACTTTCCTCTCTGGCGTTTCCCTGCGTTCTATTTTCCAGGGCGCAGCAGAAGCTGCAGTGGAGCGATCTGCTGCAGGTGATGGTGGTGCCGGGCGACAACGCAGAGGGCTTCATCGATGGAAGCATGGACGACTACGAGGTGACGGACCTGCTCAAGGCGGACTGCAAGATGTGCCGCTTCACGCGCGCCCACGCCGTGGACGAGGAGATGTCCATCGCCATGAACATGATGGGCAGCCGTCGGCGGAGGCCTGCCCGCTGCTCCTCGCAAATACCTCGCACAGAGCTTCTAAAGCTCCTCCCCATTTGCCTAATCCTACTCTCGTAATCTAAACGACATCGCAAAAATGAAGGGGCTGTTGTAAATTGCATCGAGCAACTTCCCTCGATGGGTTCGTAGGGGTTGGGGGGACTACGGTGGCAATTCTGGTAGCGCATTCCTGGACATATTTGTTTCCTGCTAGCGCAACTCTGCTTGTCGCGTCGCACTCCGTGCCGCATTTGTTGACGAGCTCGTGTGCTTGTATACGAGTGCAGTTCGGGCTACTGTAAATGTACAATACATTTGGAAAATTTTGAACATTTCTTACATGCCCACCACGTGGTGTCTTGGCGGCAGCTCTATTTCATGAGAATTTTGAACATTTCTTACATGCCCACCAGCGCGGGCAAAGGTGTATTGGTGGCAGCTCTATTTCATGAGAATTTCACCAAGTCTCGTCAGCTGCGCTCGTCCGGCAATGATGTGACACTAATGGTGCCCACCACGTCTTGCCTCTACGAGCGTGAAAATTCATCCCTGTCCCCACGCTATCATACTTCGGCAACGGAACGGTTATAGAGAAATAAAGAATCTTCGTTTTTTTATAAAATCCAGGTTACAGACACAACCACTTCCGACTTGAAGGAAGTGTCAACCTGCCTCCGAAATTAGTACCAGTAAATACGCCAGACTTATCCCGCTAAAAAGCGCTTCTTAACTGGACGCGTCCCCAGAAGCAACAACGAGAGGTTTCAGCGCTTTCCTGGGGGTGGTGGCGGAAATACCACCTCCTGAAACACCTCCCATCATCGCCAGAGCGATGGTGGTTTCCTTGTCTATAGTCTCAGCTCGGGTGAATGTGCACATCTTGCAATCCGATTTCAGAAGGCCCGACACCTGGTAGTCGTCAACCCCTCCGTACAAGAACCCTTCCGCATTGTCACCTGGAACGGCCATCACTTGGAGAAGGTCGCTCCACTCCAGCTTCTGCTGAGCACTGCAGAGCCAACAGAACAAAGGGAAGATACATCAGCAAAATGGGCCGGAGACATGAAGTCGCGAACAACGAAACTCACGATTCTCGAACCAACAGACGAAATCACAGCTTCATAAGTCGAATCGGAGAGGCTAGACGATGAAAGAAGCAGAAAAAAGTTGCAACTTACAGTCTTCCAGCGAAGTCCTGCCGGTATGTTTGACCAAGGACACCGTGCACGGCGGGGGAGAAACGCGCGTTCAACACCTCCAGACCGAAATGCACCGTGCCGTCTTTCGGCGTTCTCCAGGTCTCCACCTCTGGCCGCAGAGTCAGCCGAATCGTCGCCACACCGTCCACCGAAAGATCGAAAACATCAACATAGTCGTCTCCGTTTTGCTGCCGCGCGTAGACCCAGGTGAGTGTAGCTCCTTCCCAAAGAGTCAGCGACGTTCCAGGCGCCTTCACTTGAACTGGTTTCCCGTCGACCAACACTCGTGCCAGATATCCGTCGTTATAATCGAATTCCGGGCCCTTGCGCGCTTCTAGAACCACCGTGTGGTGCCCGTGCATCACGCTGACGTCACGGATCCACGTCAGCGCTTTGAGCCTCGATCCCCACGCGGTGTACCTCCCTCCGAAGTACCCGTTCACCTGCAAGTGCAGATCCGAGACGATCGCATAGTTCCGATTCGGCTTGCCGCTGAAATCGAAGTGCGAGCCATCCGCGCCGCTGAAATGCGGGTCGCCCTTGTGACCCGGCTCGCACAGCTCGCCCACCGTGAAATTCGCCGGCACCTCGTAGTCGCCATTAACCCTTCTGCCCGCCTCCATCCACTTGCTGCTGTACGAGTTCGGCCCGTTGCACTGCGTCGACGCGAAACACGTGCAAATCCCGCCCGTCGCCTCCAGGCATGTCTCCTCGAACATCCAGTACTTAGCCTTCACCTCACCGGGCTTCCGTTTCGCGTTCCATCCCGAGCAAAACTTGTAGCAGTCGGTATTAGCGTCAGCGATACTCTCGTCGCTGATGTTGTAGGATTCGTAGTTGTACATTTGACCACCTGTGAAATACGCTTCGACCAGCGGCTCCGGCTCTTCCAGCGGGTCGACACGGTCGGTGAACTTTCCGTAAAGGAATTTACCTTGGCCGCAGGTAAATTTCGGGCAGACATCGGCGTAGGTGGTGGGGATAGAGGTGACAGAAAGGAGGACGACGATTACGAGGGAGGACGCTACGGCGCGGTTTGACCGCAGCCAGCTTTCCATTGTGGAAACTTTGTCGAGAACCCTAGACCGTAGTAGTCGTGATGTCAGGCTTGATGAACTAAGGTTGTGCAAGGAGAAGGTCCCAGAGGAGAAACAACAGATTTACAGAAGCACTTGTGGGGAACTGGAGAACAGATAGGGTGCTTTCTTTGGAGTGACAGGGTGGATGTCAGGTGAATTGATGCAACCTATCACATAAACCCCCGAGACAGTCACGCGGAGAGGAAACCAACCGTAGGAATGGAAAACGCGTTCGATGGGTGAAAAATGTAGCGTAGTGTGTCCGCTCAAGGTCCAATGAGCAGGTGGGGAAGAGGAAGAGAGGGAGGACCTCTCAAATGTACGTCACGATGAAAGCAGCATGGAAACAGAGTAAGAGCGACCGTGGTTGGGATGTGAACGAAGAAAGCGACCGTTTGAAAACAGCAAGTTTAGTGCGATAGAACAAATGTAAAGGGTGTTTTTTAGCTGCACTTGGAAAACTGTTGTGATTGAGACAGGTATGCATAAGGCGACCAGTAGTGGCAAGAGGTCGGCAAAGAGTGTGGGCTCACTAGCTAAAATGTTGTCGTGTTTCGAGAACGTACGAAGTGGTAACACCCTGAAAGTGTCGCCTAGCTGTCTCATATTGTCGTTTTCCATAATCAAAATTTGCTATCGTCCTTATCTTCGCGGACAAACATTACCTGCGGCGCGGAATCCATGGGGAGCCCTTTCTTTGATCTCACAGTAGTATTTCATGAATCACCTGCTCAAGACCACGCCAGTCCAGTGTCCAGCTGTGAAGATTTGATCGAGGCGGATGCCAGGTGGGCAGGTGGAGGGGAGTGGATCTAGGGGTACAGTGCGCTTAGTTATACAACTGATACGTATTGTTTTCAAAATACTGCTCCATAACAATGGTTGAGGCTTCTCAGGCTACTGCCCAAAAGCAGAACAATAAGCCCCCTATGCATGACCTTGCTTGCCCCATGGAACATTTTGGGGTACAACATATAGTGTATGCAGCAAGGATGCGGAGTTAAAGAAAAAAAAAGGGAAGCATTTATTGCTACCGGTATACGAGTGTACGTGGTCTCGTCGTGTCCCTCATGCTATGTTACTGTTACTTGACGTTCAAAAAAATGTAGTCCGTTTTTATGTGATCCCTTTGAACAAGCAGGAGAACAACAAGCAGGGCTCTCGTTATCAGACCATTTTGGTCTGATGGTCTGATTTTCAGACTCATTCTTTTATATCCATCTGATTTTCCAATCTAAATCAGACAAAACAATTGTTTTGCCTGGGGGACCCGTCTGACAGAATCAGACGCCCTCAAATCCTAGCAAGAGCCCTGAACAACATTATTCTGAAGATACTTGAGAAAACGAACAAGAGGAACCAGAAGATAAAGTACCAACGATGGATGATAATTAGGGTACATTCCGCGCTGGACACTTTCTCAAATAAAGTGTCCCAATCGAGTGTACCGCTCCGAACCGAACTAAACCAGAGACGCGAACATTTCGACAATGATTGAAACTAGGGTGTAATTTGGTGTAATACGATGCAGTGCGGTAGAATCGATTCAGAGACTTTCGATTGGGACATGTCGAGCACGGAATATACCCTTACTGCGTGAGCACTAGCTCAAGCCGAGGCTTGAGATGAGGGTGCTAAGGAAATGGGCAGGTTCGGACCATCAACTCTCCACGGCTTATGAAACATACTGCAAGAGAGTATGCTCCACTCCCTAAGCGCACTGGCACGTAGTGATAAAGGAATCATAAGGGTTTATCATAAAACAATAGACAGTGTGCCATTTATTATACGCGGAAAGCAAAGGTACTAATTATATCCCAAAGAACACTCTTATGCCCTTCTCCACAATCTCAACTCCTCCCCTGTCCTCACCCCACAATCCCCCAATCGTACCAGATAGCATTTTTACTGAACCCTCCACTCTGCTACCCCAGGTGCTACAAAAACCATCTGATTTTCATCATCCAGTAACAATTCGCACGAGAAGTCCACTACTACCGTTGCGCTGAGACCAACAGGTGATACGCGCCCTTCTTTGCGAGAAGCTCGTCATGTGTGCCCTGCTCCACCACCCGCCCCTTCTGCATCACAACAATGCAGTCTGCACTTCGCACGGTGGAGAGGCGGTGGGCGACGACAACGGTGGTGCGGCCGACCATGACGCGCTCCAAAGCCGCCTGCACCACCTTCTCGCTCTCCGCGTCCAAAGCCGACGTCGCCTCGTCCAGCAGCAGCACCCGCGGGTCCTTCAGGATCGCCCGCGCGATCGCCACCCGCTGCTTCTGCCCCCCGCTCAGCTGCGTTCCACGCTCCCCTACCAACGTGTCGTATGCTTCGGGAAGAGCGGAGATGAATGCATGGGCATTGGCAGACTTGGCAGCTTCAACAATCTCAGTCTCGGTCACCGCTTCAAACTCCTCCTCCTCCTCCCTCCCATCCGCACCACTTCCCGCACTCTCCCTACTCATCCTGAAATCACGGCTTCGCCTTGAATCCCGGGTCCCCTTGCTAGTAGCACTAAGGCTCCAACAGCCCTTCTTACTGGCACCATCAGCATCAGCACCATCACCAGCAGCAGCCCCGCCGTTGGGAACATAGGTTGCAGCGCGGCCGTAGGCGATGTTGTCTCGGATGGAGATGTTGAAGAGTGCGGGTTCCTGGCTGACGAGGCCCATGTGTTGGCGCAGCCAGCGCAGGTTGAGAGCGGCGATGCTGCGGCCGTCCAGCAGCACGGCTCCGCTCTGCGGGTCGTAGAAGCGTTCCATCAGTGCCACCACCGTTGACTTGCCGCTGCCACTCTCCCCCACCAGCGCCACCGTCTGCAGGGGAAGGGCGGGGGCAAAAGTAAGTTCATGTAAACATGGAGATGGCAGTAAAATTTATGGGGCTGAGAATGTAGAAAAGACGTGTTAGATGAGCAGGGTGTGTCTCTGCACACGAGTACTTGTTGCAAGTGTGAAGTTTTAGAGTGTTGTCAAGTGGCCATGCCTCCTGTTGCACGCGCAGAGCATCCATCGAGAACCATTTAACTAAGAGCAGCACCGACCAACCACTCCCTCCTCCCAACCACCAACCATTCACTCACCCAACTGTCCACCCACCTTGCCAGCCGGAATTGTAAGTGTGAAGTCCTGCAGGATGGTGAGGTGCGGGCGGGACGGGTATGCAAACACCACGCCCTGGAACTGCACCTCGCCCCCCACTCCCTCCTCCGGCCGCTCTCCCTTCCCCTCGGGGTCGATGCGGGAGCGCCGGTCCAGCAGCTTGAAGATGGACTTCACTGCTGCCTGTGCCGTCGCCATGTCCGGCGCTAGACTTGCTGTCTGGGCCACCCCCATTGCTGTGAACACCACTGCAAAGAATGACTGGGGGAAAGGGGAGAGGTGGGAGGTTGCGTTGGGAGGGAGGGATGTGAGGGCGAGATGGAAGGGAGGGAGAGATGAATGGTGAAATCACTGAGCATTTGAATGCAGAGAAAGTCAACGGAGCAGGCACCTGAGAAACCACCTGACGAGCACCTGAGGGATCACCTGAGAACCACCCTGGGACCCACCTGAAAGACGGATTGGAAGTCAGCCTGGCCGATCTTGACGAGCTGCCCGCCGCACCAGAAGGAGAAGCCGTAGACTGCAAACAGACAGAACTGCCCAAAGCCAAAGCCCGCTCCGCTGACCTGTGGTGGGGAGAGAGAGGGAGAGAGCGAGAGAGGGGTGAGTGGTGAGGGGTGAGGGGTGAGTGGGGAGTGAGTGGAAGTTGAAGGGAAAGGTGGAGAACCATGACTCGGCCCTCTGCGTTCACTCCATCCCCCCCTCTACCTCCTCCCCCGCCACACATGCCCACCTGTGCCTTGCGCAGGCCTGCCTTGACGGGAGCGACAACACTGGCACGGTACAGCACCATAAGTCATCAGCTCTCTCCCCCGACCAGACACACCCCCCTTCCTTCCTGCTCTTTTCCCCTCCACCCACCTGTGCCTTACGCAGCCCTGCCTTGACAGGAGCAACAACACTGGCACGGTAGAGAGCCATGACGCGGCCCTCTGCTGCAAACGACGCCACTGTGCGCATGGCGCCCACTGCATCCGACGCTATGCGCGTCGCTGTCTCGTACGCTTGCTGCCAGAGCACAGAGAGAGAGGAGGGGGGGTGCCGTGGGGAATGTCGGGGTGGGTGGGGTTTGAGAATGTGTGTAGGCCTTGAGGTTTCGCGTGCCACTGCGCGCATGGCGCCTACTGCATCCGATGCTATGCGCGTCGCTGTCTCGTACGCTTGCTGCCAGGGGGGCACAGCACAGGGAGGGGTGCAAGGAAAGGTATGTGGGGGTGGGTGGGGGTTGAGAAGGTGTGCTGGCTTTGAGGTTTCTCGTGCATGTGGAAGATTGGGCCAGCAACTTCTGAGACGAGACATCTCAAAGCCCTGGAGGCTCCTCAATTGGAACATGGGTCGGGAGCAATGAGGGGCAGCGGCTCTACCCTCTGAAAAGACCCCTCTCCCCCCCAGCTCCCCCCCACGCAACCCGCCTCCTCCCCCTGCCCACCCCCCCACCCCCCTGCCAACCCCCCTGCCCACCCCCCTGCCCGCCTCCCTCTCCCCTCATCCCCCCCCAGCCCACCTTGGCATCGTCAGCAAAGCCCTGCAGGCTGCGCATCTGGAAGATGGAGCCGGCAGCGATGAGCGGCAGCTGGGCGAGCACGATGAAGGAGAGGATCCACGACGACGAGAACGCCAGGATGAGACCAGCTACGAGTGTTGCTGCGTTCTGCACGGCGAGGGACAGGCGGTCGCCCACTATGGAGTGCACGTGGGTGGCGTCTGAGGAGAGGCGCGAGCCGATGGCGCCACTGCGAGTGGAGGGAAAGGGAAGAGGAGGGGGTGGTATATAATTGGGGTGAAAAGGGTAATCAGGGACAGGCGGTCGCCCACTATGGAGTGCACGTGAGTGGCGTCGGATGAGAGTCGCGAGCCGATGGCGCCACTGCGGTTGGCAGGGGAAACGGGCCGGTGGGGCATGGGGGGAAGGAGAGGGTTTACAGAGGAACACGAATGGTGAGCGGGAACGAGGTGCGAGGAGAGACGGGGAGGGAAGAGAGCGAAGGACGAATGGACGAATTCACGGCTGGAAGGTTGAGCATTGAAGTTGAATGTCAGGGTGGGCGTGCGTGAGACTCACCTGGAGTTGTCCTCGCGGTCGAACCAGGCCATCTCCTGGCGCAGCACGGAGTGGAAGCACATGCGGCGGATGCGCCAGATGAGGCGCTGCCCCGCCACGCTGAAGAGGAAGGTCTGCAGCGTGCGGGAGACCCACGCGACCACGGCGAGGATGACAAACATGAGCGACCAGAAATCCGCGTCGCTGCGCATCTTGGCCTTGTCTGGAAAAGGGGGTGTGGCAGGGGGGGGATGAAGGAGGAGGGAGGGAGGGAGGGGAGGAGGGAGGGAGGAGGAGAGGGGGGGAGGGAGGGAGGGGGGGAGGGAGGGAGGTAGCGAGGGAATGAGTGGAAGCTAGAGGGGCAGGGAAGTGAGGAAGCATGTTTCAAATGCATACAACAGACGCACAGCTGGGTTGTAGCACAGCCCACCTGGGTTATAGAAGACGGTGATGATGCGGGAGAGGATGAGGGCGAAGAAGGGCAGGATGACGCCCTGCACGGCTGCTGCCACCGTGCCTGACAGCGCATACGGCCACTCGGGCTTGTTCAGCATCGCCAGCCGCAGGAACGGAGACCGTTTCTTCTTCTTCTTATCCTTCCTCTCCTTCTCCTTCTTTTTCTTCTCCTTCTTCTCCTTTTTCTCCTTTGCCTTCTCTCCTGTGCCCTCCGTCTCGCCCTGCTCTGGGTCTGTCCCTGTGCTGTCCCCCTTCCCAGCCTTCTCTGCCTCCTCTCGCTTTTCCCCCTCTCCCTCTCCCTCTGTCTCCTCCTCCTCCTCATCGTCATCATCCTCATCACCATCAGCACTGCTCCTGCAACTGGTCTCCTCCGAACTCCCTTCCTTCCCCGCCTTCCCCTCTTCCTCATCACTCACCTTCCCACCCTCCCCTTCACCCCCACCCTCCCCCCCTTCCTCCCTCCCACTCGCAGCCATCTCCTGCAGCTTCACCAGCTGCAGATACGCCCCGCCCTCCCTCATCAGCTCCTCATGCTTGCCCTCCTGCACCACCTTTCCTCTACTCAGCACCGCAATCCGGTCCGCGCCGCGTACGGTGGAGAGGCGGTGGGCGACGACAACGGTGGTGCGGCCGACCATGACGCGCTCCAAAGCCGCCTGCACCACCTTCTCGCTCTCCGCGTCCAAAGCCGACGTCGCCTCGTCCAGCAGCAACACCCGCGGGTCCTTGAGGATCGCCCGCGCGATCGCCACCCGCTGCTTCTGCCCGCCTGAGAGTTGGGTGCCGCGCTCCCCAACCAGCGTGTTGTAGCCCTGGGGTTATAGGGGGAGCATGGGGGAAAGGGGAAGGGAAGGGGAGACAAGAGGGGTCCTTGAGGATCGCCCGCGCGATCGCCACCCGCTGCTTCTGCCCTCCGGAGAGTTGGGTGCCGCGCTCGCCCACTAGAGTGTTGTAGCCCTGGGGGTAGGGGCAGGGGGGCACGGGGGGAAGGGAAAGGGGAAAGGGAAAGGGAAGGGGAAAGGGAAAGGGAAGGGGAAACGGAAAGGGAAGGGGAAAGGGAAAGGGAAGGGGAAAGGGAAAGGGAAGGGAAAGGGAAAGGGAAGGGGAAAGGGAAAGGGAAGGGGAAAGGGAAAGGGAAAGGGAAAGGGAGAAGAGAGGGGTTCTTGAGAACTGCCCGCGCGATCGCCACCTGCTGCTTCTGCCTGCCTGCCTGAGAGCACGCCCCCACGAGTGTGTGAAACAAGGAAAGAGAGAGGAGGGGAGACCGAACCAAACCAGCATATACATCCATTCACTGCATCTATACGCATCTAATCAATCACTCACTTCTGGCAGCGATTCAATGAACTCGTGAATATTCGCCGCCCGCGCAGCCGCCTTAACCTCCTCATCACTCACCCCCTTCTCCTCTCCCCCTCCCCCTCCCCACGCGTCCCCTCCGCCCTTCCCATACGCGATATTCTCCCTTATCGACACATTAAAGAGCGCGGGTTCCTGGCTGACGAGGCCCATGTGTTGGCGCAGCCAGCGCAGGTTGAGAGCGGCGATGCTGCGGCCGTCCAGCAGCACGGCTCCGCTCTGCGGGTCGTAGAATCGCTCCACCAGTGCCACCACCGTCGACTTGCCGCTGCCACTCTCCCCCACCAGCGCCACCGTCTCTCCCGCGCGGATCTTCAGCGAAAACCCGTTGAATATCGTCACGTCGGGCCGGGACGGGTAGGCGAAGACGATGTTTTGAAGCTCGAGCTCGCCTTTTACTTCGGAGTCCGGGGGGGTTTCGCCAGCGGGGCTGGAGCTGTCTATAGGGGGGATGCGCTGAATGACTTGGAAGATCTTGAAGGCCGCTGCTCGGCCCGAGGCGAATGCGGCAAAGGAGGGGGAGGCCTGACCGAGGGACCTGCACGGGGGAGATGAGGGGGGAGATGGGAGGGGAGAGAAAGAAGGGTAGACACAAGACAGGGGAGAGGGGAAGGGTTAACCACAAGATGGCACGGCACGTCACGACACAACCCCACGTCATGATGAGACGGGGTTTGATGACTTGGAAGACCTTGAAGGCGGCTGCTCGGCCCGAGGCGAACGCAGCGAAGGAGGGGGAGGCCTGGCCCAGGGACCTGCACGGGGGAGATGAGGGGGGAGAGAGAAGGGTCAACACGTCACGGCATGACATGGAGTGACATGGCACGACAAGACACCACATCACACCATCCGTCACAACACACTACCTGACACTAACGCACCCTTTCTCAGCACTCACATGCCGCCAATGATCACGCCGAAGAGCACGGAGAAGACCTTGCCGCCCGTGTAGCTGCTGTCGTTGACTCGAGTTACAGTCTCCTTGACATAACATTCCCCCCGCCATCCCCCCTTCCACTCCCTCCCTTGGGACTCACATGCCACCGATGATGACTCCAAAGAGCACGGAGAACACTTTGCCGCCCGTGTAGCTGCTGTCATTGACTCGACTACAGCCTCCCTGGCACAACACCCCCGCCCCCACTCTTCTTTGCAAGACTCACATGCCACCGATGATAACGCCGAAGAGCACGGAGAACACTTTGCCGCCCGTGTAGCTGCTGTCGGCGATGAGCTTTGACCCGTACCACAGCGCCAGCAGTTACCACAGCACAACACACCGCACCCTGGCATGATCCACATTCCCTTCGAGAAACTCACATGCCGCCGATGATCACGCCGAAGAGCACGGAGAAGACCTTGCCGCCCGTGTAGCTGCTGTCGGCGATGAGCTTCGACCCGTACCACAGCGCCAGCGCGTACGAGCAGAACATGACAAAGATGGTGAGCCCGTAGCCGAACCCTGCTGCCAGGCCCTGCTTCACGCCCTCCCGGAAGGCCGCGTGCAGGTGGGCGGCGTACGCTTGGACTGACTTGCGCTCCGCTGTGAAGGCCGCCACCTGTGCGGGATGAGGGGGCAGGTGGACGGGCAGGTGGACGGGCAGGTGGACGGGCAGGTGGACGGGCAGGTGGGGAAGAGGCAGATGAGTGAGTACCAATCAGGCGCACATGATGGCAACAGAATCAACAGCATTACACGGTGCCACGGTGGAGCACCGCAGTACGGTGCAGTACAGTGCCCTACGGTGCAGTACAGAGCAGTACTCACAGTGCGGTACGGTGCGGTACAGTGCAGTACTCACAGTGCGGATGGCCCCCACGCACTCCTCGACGATGGTGCCAGCAGCGGTGTACGCCTGCTGCCCCTTGCTGGTGGACTGCTGTACCACCACCGTGATCACCCCCCCCGCCACCGCCAGCAGCGGCAGCGTGGCCAGCATGACCAATGCTAGCTGCCAGCCCGATATGAACGCCACCACGAAGCCACCCAAGAACTGCGCCAGAAACTGCATGCACGTGGCCACCTGGTTAGGGGGAAAGGGGAGGAGGAGGAGGGGAGGTTGAGAAAGGTTGAGAGGATTTTACAGGGATCGGAGGTCAGATAGGAGTGAAACTGCGGCAGCAGCGGCAGCGTGGCGAGCATGACGAGCGCTAGCTGCCAGCCCGATATGAACGCCACCACGAAGCCACCCAAGAACTGCGCCACGAACTGCATGCATTGATCCACCTGGTAAGGGGAGAAAGGGGGAAGCAAGAGGGGGGTGGAGGGGTTCAGAAAGTAGATTCTTGGGTTGAGAGGGGTTGAGAGGATTTCACAGGGATAGGAGGAAAGATAGGACTAAAAAAGTGCCAGCTGCCAGCCCGATATGAACGCCACCACGACGCCACCCGAGAATTGCGCCAGGAACTGCACGCACGTGGCCACCTGGTGGAGGGAAGGAAGGGAGGTGGGGAGATTTGAAGATACTGTAGATATGGATGAGATCCCATGACCTCCTGTGTAAGCATGATGAGACAAGTGCCCCACCACCCACCACCCTAGGTCATACCCCCCCATTCCCCATGCTCCCCCTCGCTACCTGCCCTACCCATTACCCCGCCTTCCCCTCCCCCCTCCGCCTTTCCCCCCCTCCCCTCCCTCCTTCCCCATTTCCCCTCAATAGCAACCCTACCCCCATCCTCCATATTCTCCCATGATACCCTACACTACTTCCTCCCCCCGCGCACCTTCTCCCCCATGGCCTCCTGCACGAGCACGATATCCCCCGACATGTGCCCCACCACCTCGCCCGTGGACAGGCTCGTGTCGAAGAATCCCACGTCCTGCCGCAGCACCGATGCCAGGTACAGTGTTCGCAGCCGTGAGGCTTGGCGCTCGCCCGTGCTCATCCAACACGCCGTCTCTGATGAGGGGGACGGGGAGGAATGGAGGGGGACGGGGAGGGGGGAGGGGGAGGGGGAAGGGAAAGGGAAGGGGAAGGGGAAGGAGAAAAAGGGGGAGAGGGGGGAAAGGGGGGAAGGGGAAGGGAGGAGGGGGAGATGGAAGGTGGATGGGTGAACAAAGGGAACGGGGAATGGGAAGTGGAAGGGAAAGGGGAGGGAAAGAGGAGGGAGAAGCGGAAGGACACAAGGGCACGGGAAGACGAGGTGCGCACAAGAGAAACAACGACAGGGTGAGGAGGGACAGAACAGAGAACAGGGTGATGATGACACATTGACACCCATGAGTCAACCCCAAACTCGCCCACACTTCCCCATGCTTTCACATCCCCGCACACATGCATCGAAAACATATCTGAACTCGCACCACCCCCAGCGAGTGCTCACGTATATACGCCGTGACGCCAGCCGCTATCGCCAGGTAGATAAAGTTCAGTGATGCCTGCGGGAGGGGGAGGGGGGAAGGGGTGGAGGGAAGGGTGGGAGACAAAAAAATTCTCAAGCGCATTATATATTAAACAGGAAATAGTAAACGAAACGAAACAGTAGAGGCACCTCAGAAACACAGGAGACAAAAAAAAAAAAAAAAAAAAAAAAAAAAAAAAAGACAAGCAAGCAGAGCAACGGACGGAGCCCACCTTGGCGACCTGGTCGAGCATGGCGTCCATGGTGGTGGTGTTGGCGCCGAGCGCATGTCGCCCAGCAGCAAGTAATGAGGCGCAAACATATAGTATGAGTATACATGTGTATAAAAAAGTGAAACCCACCTTGGCGACCTGGTCGAGCATGGCGTCCATGGTGGTGTTGGCGCCGAACGCGTTCATCATGTCGCCGAACAGCAACTATTGCCACGCCTAAAACACACACACACACACAAAGTCGCGCCCACCTTGGCGACTTGGTCGAGCATGGCGTCCATGGTGGTGTTGGCGCCGAACGCGTTCATCATGTCGCCGAACAGCAACTATTGCCACGCCTAAAACACACACACACACACAAAGTCGCGCCCACCTTGGCGACTTGGTCGAGCATGGCGTCCATGGTGGTGTTGGCGCCGAACGCGTTCATCATGTCGCCGAACAGCAGCGCCATCATGGGCAGCGCGATGCCCTGCGCGATGGCGCCCGCCGATCCCACCACCATCAGCGCCACGTCCCACTTGTCCGCGTATCGGAACAGCTGCCAGTACGGCACGCTCCCCGCCTCCTCCGCGCCCTCCTTCGAATCCCCCTTCTCCCCCTTCTCCCCCTTCTCCTTCTCCGCTTTCTCCGATTTCTCCGCTTTCGCCGAGTCGGCCTCCTCCGCCGCCGTTGCCGCCGTCGCATTCTCCCCGCTTTCCTCCCCCGTGGTTACCGCCACTAGGTTCGCCTCCTCGCCTTCGCCCTTTCCCGCCAACCCTCCCTCCCCCTGCTCCTGCGCTCCCCCTTTCAAGAGCGGAGAGCTTTCGTCTGCCGCTGGCGCGTTTCCCGCCGCATCCTGCTCCGCCGGGAGTGCCGCAGACGCCGCGGACGCGCTCTCCGCCGGGGGAGGGGAAGGCGCGGGGACCGGCGGCGGCCCGCGCTCAGGATCGGGATCCACGCCCATGGGGAACTGCGGCGCCGTGCGGGGGCAGACGAGGGAGTATGGGAAAAAACAGGGAGGAACGGAAAGATGGAGCGGGAAGGGAGGGAAGGAGTGAGGGAGAGAGGCGGGGTGGGGGGAAGAGAGGGAGGAAAGGAGGAATGGCGGAAAGAGAGGAAAGTGAGCTGAATGAAGCATGATCGAAATTGCTAATGCGGTTCGACAGCCATGCCACACTAGCAAGGCAGGTAGAATGACGCCACGGAACAGCTAAAGTAGAATGCCTTTCGCACAAGCAGGACACGACGAAATTGAGGAAACGAAAACCGCCGAGCTGCAAGTGTAACGAAAGTAAACGAACGACAACACTAGCGTGGGTTCCGCCGCGCAGAAAATACGACGTACAGATTTGACTAGCTAGATTGCAGAGAACGTTCGAAGCGTAGAGAGCAGCGTTAACTCCATCATTACAATCCTATGGTTAAATAGCGACCCGTGGTATGCACAGTAGCACTCACCCAGAGCGAGGCCTTGTCCGAATGTACGAAGCGACGGAGAAGTACAGCTAAGTTCACCAGTGCGCCTCGACTTAACTTGGGCTTGTGAGTGTTTAGCACGGGAATGCGAAAGCGACTCCGTGGGAGAAGCTTGGGACAGGCTAAACAGCTAAGTTTCCCTGGTGTAGTGTCAGCTTTCTGACAATCTATGCTCGTTGAAATCTCCCTTCTAGCGGGTGGAAAATGGTTGCAATTGATTTGAGAATTGCACGCTCTGGTGGCTCTTCAAATAGATCGAGCAAGACGAGGGGAGGAAGAAGTGGGTGCGCGCAAAGAGGGAAGCCGTGGCAGCTTCGGGGTTTGGCTTGGAAGGGCCCCGAACCGGGATTTGCTATGGTCTGACCTGTTCCACGCCAAGCCACACCGTAGGTGTGTGCCATCATTTGAGAGTTTTGGGTTTAATACCAGGAGGACGTATCCAACAGCTTTGAAACCACAAAGGCGTGAACACACGAGTCTTGAGCGCGGTCCCGAAACAGAAGTGACAATACGGTATTACCTCTTCATAACTTACCGACGCGGTACACCAACCCGATCCGACCCTTGTTTCGACCATGGAGTTCCGGGGCTTCGTTTCACTACGGAAAATCAGCGAGTCAGATACAATAAACCCAGAAACCCGATATGTTTCTTGTGTGGCAAGTCAAGGAAAATGAGTATGTCGCGATCCGGCACTTTGCGTTGTGTACCAGCGCTGTTTTGGCACGCGCGAAACATGTCGGAGAACAGAAATTCTAGCGCCTATAGATCTGCCAAACCAGGCACGTACGGCGCTACCGAGCTGACGTGCCAAAGCCAGCTCACCATGTTCGTCACGGATCTTCGGAAATATCGAGCTTCCATGCCAGATACACAGGTTCGGCACTCGAGAATGGAGGCACAAAGCGCATGTTTTCGTGACCACCGCACCACTATTCAAGGTCCGTGCTTAGCCCTGTCAATAGGTCTGGAAAACGGTATGTTTCACTGGCCAGGCCCACAGGTCGTTCTTGCTGTCGGGCTTCGGGGACTTGATGTGAAATTACGTGGAAACGGCGACATCGTCAGCAATGAAAAAGGGCGGGGTGCAGTATGCTGAATTGACAGGATCACTTCTGACCGGGTTGCAGCCACATCGACCCTTTGGCTGCGTTCTGGTGGCACACAAGCCATTTGCGAGTGCCGCACAAGTACTGCAGGCTTTCTTTTCCCCAAAGTGAGGCGGATACATTCCGGGCTCTGGTCAAACCTCTGGTTATCCGTGCTTGCGATTCTAAATTGTACATACTTCTTAGCAATTGTGCCAGTTGCAAGGTTGGCTACAGTGTTGACTAGAGGTCCTGACCAAAGCCCGGAATGTACCCTGCGAAAGGGGCTGCAACCTTGTCGAAGAATCTTGATGTGCCCGCGTTTGGCCTCCCGCATGCTCGGAGCCTTCCAATCGTCCCGAGCCGATGCAATAAACCGGTGTTACAATCTGAAGTGTGACTTAGCGAAGAGGATCGTTCAGGGTTGATCGCAGGTAGTGTCGCAGCGGAAGTAGTGAACTCAGGTCAGAGTGAATGTAAATGACTGAGATGATAATAGCATGCATACATTGGGTTTATATAGAAATACAAAGGAATGCGAAACGACCTAGACTAGCCATGTACTCTAAGGGGTACATTCCCTTATTGCAGCGAAATTCAAACCGTGCGGCGCGGGAATCAGTTTCAAACCTGTTCCCGCTCTTTTCACTTCAAATGCTTCTGCCTGCATCGGTCTTGGTCAGACGGTTGCTGTGTCGCTTCGACTCTTCTGACTCCTCGACTTCGTACTCGGTAGAGTCGGCTCCTGCAGCATACAGGAATGCCTTCTCATAAAACTTCATATCGTAACACTCCCCTTCATTCCTGGACGCGAAGGGTGCTGACTCGCTTGACCACTCCGGTGAGGTCGGAGCAGTGCTTGAACTGCTGACGTGGCAGACGCTTGGTGAGGAAGTCGGCTGCCATCTCAGTGGTCGGGCAGTAAGCGAGGTCAACTTTACCCTTATCGATTTCGTCCTTGACGAAGAAGTACCGCAGTGCGATGTGCTTCGTGCGGTTCACGAACCCGGGCTTGTTCGCGATCTTGATCGCGCTCTGGTTGTCGCAGTGCAGGCGAAAGGTAGGCGAGGTTGGAATTTTTGCCTCCTGTAACAGCTCCTGCAGGTACAGACCTTCGCGAACTGCTGCTGTCGCGGCGATGTATTCAGCTTCGGCCGATGACAGGGCAACCAGTTCCTGCTTCTGCGAGTTCCAGGAGATGGGGCCAGTTGGCTCCAGGCGAAAAACGAAGCCGGTTCGGGACCGTCGATTTGCTGGGTCAGCGGCATGGTCAGCGTCCACGTAGCCGTTGAGGTTGAAGGATGTTGTTGGCTGCGTGGAGTAGGAGAGTCCAATGTCAGGCGTGGAGATGAAGTACTGCAGGGCGCGCTCCAGGTCCAGCTGGTTCTCGGCTACTGGTTTGCGGGAGTACTGTGCCAGTTGGCTGGCGATGTACGAAAGGTCGGGTCGGCATGTGACAGATGCGAACAGCAGGCAGCCCAGCTGCTGCTGGTACAGTTGGAGCCCCGCGGGGGACAAAGGTTTGTTGTCTGGTTTGTAGTTGGTGCTGGGGCTGCGGTAGGGAGTTGAGAGTGGTGCGCGTGAGATGTTGAACCGTTCTCCCAGCTGCTCTGCGTATTTTGAAGCTGACAGATGAATTGCTTCTGGCGCGTAGGTGATGTTCAGGCCCAGAAACTGGGTGACGTTGTGGTTGGTGGTAATGTCCACGCGCTTCGCCAAGTTTTCTTCGAACTGGGTAAGAAGCGTGTTGCAGGTGCCAGTGTAGAGCAGGTCGTCGACGTAGACGGTGAGGAGGATGTAGTCGCCGTTGAAGTGGAGGCGGTACATTCCCGGGTCGTGCGGCAGCTGCCTGAAGCCGATTTCCAGTAGAATTTTGTGCAGGTGCTGCTGCCAGAGACGAGGCGCCTGCTTAATCCCATAGAGGGATTTCTTCAACTGGCAGACCCTGGGATCTCCTTCTCCGTAGGTGTGTGGCTGCTCCACGAAAATGGTTGCGTCCACCAACGCATATAGGAATGCGTTCTTCACGTCGATCTGTCGCAGTGGCAGATGCTTAGCGGCCGCTATGGCGAGTAGGATCCTGACGGAGGTGTGACGGCTGACAGGAGCGAAAGTTTGGTCGAAGTCGATGCCGTGGCGTTGGTCGTAGCCTCGGACCACCCATCGTGCCTTGAAGCGCTCGATGGTTCCGTCAGCGTTAGTCTTGAGCCGAAAAACCCACTTCCCGCTGAGCACCCTCCTCCCCTTCACTGCTGCACGATCGACGAGAACCCAGGTGTCACGGGACTCCAGCGCTTTCAGTTCGGCGTCCATAGCTGCACGCCACTCTTTGGCGTGCGGGCCGGTGAGGGCTTGGCGCGGGTTCTTTGGTTCAACAGCGCGAGCCATGGCGGAGACGGAGGTGTGGAGCCCGAGAAGCTGCAGGCCGGAGACGTTCGCGGTTTCCGCAGTGTCAGTGATGGGGACCTCCACCACGTCATCATCGTCGCTGTCGTGTCCAGGTGAGGAAGTGCTGGGGGCGGTTTCGCGGCGGGATGGTCCAGGGGTAGGTGCGTCGTCGTCATCGTCCGAGCGAGGGCGAGGCGGAATGCCAGGATGATCGTCGGTGTCGTCGCGATCGAAGGCTGCTGCTGCTGCTTCATCCTCGGGAGATGCAAAGCTGCGGCCGCTGTTGACATAGCCGCGAGCTTGGTTGCGTTGCTCGTCCTCGATCCACTGCTTCAAGGTGAGTCTTTCGTAGAAGAGGATGTCACGCGCGGGAACAATCTCCTTGCTGTCGACGTCGAGAATGAGCCACCCCTTGTGCTCGTTGCTGAGCCCCAGATGAACTCCCCAGCGTGCGCGCTGAGCAAACTTGCCGATGTTTGCTGAAGTTGGCCGATACTGCACCATGCACCCCCAAACCCTCAACATGGAGGGATCTCCCCTTGAGCCGGTCCACTTCATGTGCGGGGAAAGGTTGTCCCTGTTGGCCGTGGTGGAGAGGAGGTTGTAAAGGCGCACCGCGTGGTTCATGGCGTAAGGCCAAAACTTCTTGGGGAGGCCGGACTGATTCATGAGGGCGCGCACTTTCGTCATGAGGGTGCGATTAACCCTCTCGGCGACTCCTTGCTGCTGATGAGCGTAGGGGAGAGAAATCTCGTGCTTGATCCCCTTCTCGGTGAGAATGCTCTCCAGCTCGTAACTGCGAAATTCTTTAGCACCATCACTCTGCCAAATTTTCAGCTTCCTCCCTGACTGTCGCTGTGCGTGTGCGAGCCAGATCCGGAAGACTTCTGGAGCCTTGGACCGTGCGTCGACGTTGGCAATCCAGACGTAGCGTGAGTAGGCGTCGATGAAGGTCAGCGTGTATTTTTCGCCGTTGAGTCCGTCGCAGGTGAGTACAATGAAGTCGCTGTACACCTTCTGTAATTTCTTGTAGCGGTTGGTGCTTGGCTCCAGTGAAGGATATGCGCAATGAGTGAGGGCTGCAGTGGGGCAGACGGTGCAGGTGAGTGGGTGTGGGGTGTTGTGGGGTTCGGTGCCGTCGGGGCGCAGAAGTGCTCCTGGGGGGAAGACCTTCGCGCGGAGGCAGTTGGCGAGAGTCTGGCGCGAGGGATGCCCGAGTCGCTGGTGCCAGAGGTCGTCTTCGGCGCGAATGCCGCTGCTGCGCATGTAGCGTGCGCGATGCTCTGCTGCTTCCTCCTCTGTTTCTTGTGGGATCTGGAGCGGTGGTTCCTCCTCTTCTCCTGGTTCTGTTTCGTCTTCCGCTCCTTCTGCTTCTTCTGTGGTTGTCTCCCCTTCTGCAGGTGCGGTCGAAAGATAGAGGGCGAGAAATTCGCGGTCGGGGATGACGGTGAGCGGAGTTGTTGTTCCTTCGATGAAGCGGGCGAATGGATCTGGACGGGAGATTGGACCAAGGGAGTCTCGGGCAGGTGTTGGAGGTACGTTCCCCTCCTCAAGCTCCGTCCAGGTACTGTCCCAGCGCCATGGTGACCGGGGGGGTGAGCGTGCTGGTGGTGGTCTTCCGAGGGGTATGGTGACGCGGGGTGGTTCCTCTCCGCGTTCGGTGCGCATCTCTTGTTCTGCTTCCTCCAGTTCTTCTTGGGTGAGATCTGCTTCGGCTGTTTCTTCCGTACCCCAGCCTCCTGTGGTAGCCATGCTGCTGCCGCTGGATCCCCATGCTCCGGTGGCTGATGCCCATGTGGCGCCTTCCCCGGGTTGATAGTCATCGTCTCCCCATCCACCTCGTCGTGCAGACTCCTCGCTCCAGCCTGCTGCGATGCGCTCTTCGTACAGTTTTTGTTTCTTCTCTGCCTTCACCTTATCTTGTTCCTCTTTGACGCTTAACTCCTCTGCCCCATCAGGGTCTTTCCAGGGTGGGTCGATTTCGCGGCGATAAACTTCGCGGGTGTACGGGCGCGGGCGTCCTTCCTCGTCTATGGTGGTGGCGTTGGCCTCGAGGATGAATCGGAGAGTTTCGGAACGTGGTGTGGGCCGCGGATCAGCTGGTGACCGAACTGCTTGTTTTCTTCTCCGAAGATGCGGTAAGTTGATACCGCGAGTTCTTCTTCGGTCATGCCAGTTGGTTCTTCCTCGGCGCTTTCTGCCTCTTGGATCGCCGCGTATTCCCTCTCCACTTGTTCCGTGCGGCTTGCAGCGGGTGTATGGCAGGTGGTGCAGAGCCCGTTGATGTCGGGGTTGTGCAGATTGATTTCGCGCGGATGTGGGCTGCGGCGAATCCACGGTCGCCCGTCAGGATGTTGCCACGATTCTTCGTTCATGAAGGCGAATTCGAGGGGGACCAGGTCCACGAGCTCATCCGACGAGGCTTCACAGCTTGGTACGTCGAAGTCCAGAACGTAGATCCCGTTGATTGAGCGGGCTCGACCGAGGTATTTAAACGACTCGGGAGGTGTGTCCGGAGGGGCGTACGTGAGGATGAGGTCGCGCGTGGCCAGGTCGGTGGTGAGTATGACGCCGCAGTCCCGAAGTTGTCCAGCCGAGAGTAGATTAAAGCGCAGGTCTGGGACGTAGAGCACGTCGTTGAACGAGATGTGAGTGTTGCTGTCTCGTGCTTGCAGAACGACAATGCCTTGGGAGATGGCGCGTAGCTGGTGGCTATTAGCAACGGTGACGAAGGTTGCGGGGGCTCGGTTGAGGTTTGACACGTAGCGAGTCGACCCCACCATGTGTTGTCCGCAGCAGCTGTCCAGGTACCAGGTGTTGTAGTTGTCTTTGTTGTTGTTGTTGCGGAGTAGTAACGCGAGTCGCGGGGTCACCAGCGTCGCCTTGTAACGTCTGTGAAAAGACGGGTCTTCATCTTCCTTCCATCCGACAGGTACGTAGAGTTGATTGTCGTGAGGCGGGCTTTCCCGCAGTGTGATTGGCTGATTCCAATCCTGCTCGTCTTCGTCGTGCAGGTAGTAGTGGTCTTCCGTAAGGGGGTTGTTCCACCCTTCTTCTGGTTGCGGCAGTGTTCCCTGAAGTTCGTCTTCTTCGTCTGGCTCAGCAGTGCGGCGGCGTCGCGTCGCCATGTTCGCGATTACGTTCCTGGGAGCTCCTCCTTGAGGTCCTTGTGACTGCTGTGGTTGTTGTTGTTGTGCAGGAGGACGGGAGACTGGTTGTTGGGGCTGAGAGTGACGAGCGTCTTGTCGGCTGACCCAGTTGTTGTGGTGAGTGGGATTCGGGTGCCGATAGTTGGATCGGGATTTGCATCGATCCGTTGAATGCCCGAAGGCTTTGCAAATTTTGCAGTAATGGCGCCTTGGTTGTCGTCGCTCTTCACGGTTGTCTGTGTAGAAGGCGAGTCGCTCTCGGCGTGGCGCGGAACTCGTTCTGCTCGAGTCCATGTCCTGCTGCTCAGTCAGCAGGGCGGCGCATAGCGCGGCTTCAGAGAGCTGTCCTCGTTGTCGGAGTAGCGCCTTGCAGGGCTTCCACTCAGGCCCAAGTCCCTGGAGGATGATGTTTACGAATATCTCCTCCGAGATCGAACTTCCGTTCTTGATTATTTGATCACGGATGTTCCGACAACGGTTGATGTAACTGTTTGCTTTCTCCCCGTGCCCCATCTTCGTCTCCATGAGTTGTTGCAGGAGACGGCTTGCAGTGACGGAATCCTTCGGCTGATATACCTCCACGAGGTGCTTCCAAGCTTCAAGAGCCGGAGCGGCGCTCTCTTTGTAGGAGCGGATGCCGAGCTGTTCTGCTGGCGACATGTTGCGCAGCAGGACGCTATACGCCATGAGCGACTCACTGTAGTATTGAGCGCGGGCGTCTTCGGTGTCTTCCACCGGTTTAGGATAGGAACCGTCGAAGTAGTGGTAGATCTGCGCTGTCTGTAGGAGGAGCTCCAGCTCAAAACTCCATGTATAAAAATCCTTGCCGTCAAACGCGGCAGTAGTCTTGATCTTTGACACACTTAGAAAGCGTGCTTGCGCAGAGTTGATGGTTTCGTCGCTTGGACGAGGGGCAGTTGTTGCAGATTTGTCTGAGTCGAGGGAGAAGCCGTGCGCGGCGGTATCGCGGCTTTTCGCAGCCGGTTGTCCAGGTTGAACTGGTTGGGAAGTGGTTCCCGCATCGCCTTTGCGCAGTTCTTGGAGTTCTTTCTCCATTGTTGACAGTCGAGCGAATAACTGCTCGAGCGCGGCAGTGCCGATCGTAGTTGTCGCTTCATTTGTCGCAATCGGGTTGGTTTGTCCTTCGGCCGTTAGATTTGTTTGGCCTCCGGATCCTCCGGCCATCTTGGTCTTGGAACGTGTGCCGCTCGCCAGATCTTGGTTTGGCGAATTTTACGGAGTTGACGTTGCGAAGAATCCCTGAGCAGCTCTCATACCATGTTACAATCTGAAGTGTGACTTAGCGAAGAGGATCGTTCAGGGTTGATCGCAGGTAGTGTCGCAGCGGAAGTAGTGAACTCAGGTCAGAGTGAATGTAAATGACTGAGATGATAATAGCATGCATACATTGGGTTTATATAGAAATACAAAGGAATGCGAAACGACCTAGACTAGCCATGTACTTGTCAGGAATACTAGGAGTGGGGCCTAGGCTTAGTAGCCTAGGCCCACACTAGGAGGTAGGTGGGTGTGCTCTAGAACTAGGAGTTAGGGTTTACGAAGGAGAATTGGAACGAAGAATGATGAGGGACTAGCAAGCAGCAGGACACACAAATAGCAAACCCTAAGGGGTTGTACTCACTATTGAGCACCCCACTGCAGGCTAGACAAATAACATTCTGACACACCCCCATAGCCAAAGTGGGGTGTAATCAGCAGAGGAAAAGCAAAACAAGCTCAGGGTGGATCACGATGTCACCACACATTCTGAGCACAAGTTCAAGAAGCAATAGTTTATAATTTAATACAAGCAAAGCTAGAGGCAGTCACAGAGGGTAGGTGAGGAGGAGGAGGGCTGGCGAGAGGAGAGAAGAGTGGAGTCGACGGCTGAAGCTGCAGACGACACGACGGCGGCCTCCGCTCAACCTCCCCCAACAGTCCCACACCCCTCGACACACACCCCTTGGTCCACCCTTAGCTCCACTCCCATATCACCCCCCCTAGCGCCAGTCCCCTCGGCTCCCACACATCCACCCCCCTCAGCGGCAGCTGCAGCAGTGGGAGACGAAGGAGGAGGAAGGGACGACGCACACGGAGCACCCCCATACCCGTCACCCCCACACTCTCCTGTCCAGGGAACGAGGGGGGGGGGGGGGGGGGGGAGGGGGGGAGGGGGCGGCGGAGCCGACCAAGGCGCACAAGGGCGCGGGCAGAGTAGAGTAGAGCGCACGAAGGCGCAGGCTGCAGCAGGGCGCACGAGGGCGCGGGCAGCAGCAGGGCGCACGAGGCACAAGGCACGAGGCACGAGGCACGAAGCACAAGGCACAAGGCACAGGGCACAGGGCGCAGGTAGGTAGGTAGGTAGGTAGAGCGCACGAGGGCGCGGGCTGCAGCAGGGCGCACGAGGGCGCGGGCAGCAGCAGGGCGCACGAGGCACAAGGCACGAGGCACGAGGCACGAAGCACAAGGCACAAGGCACAGGGCACAGGGCGCAGGTAGGTAGGTAGGTAGGTAGAGCGAACACAGGCACGGCACAGCACGGCACGGCACGGCACGGTACGGCACGGCACGGTACGGCACGGCATGGCACGGCACGGTACACAACACGAGACACGAAGCACGACTCGGACACGATTAGCAAGGGGACGTAGTCTCGAACAAAGGCGGGCAAACTCCAGGGGCGGCTGCTGCAGTGGCGGGCTGCTCCAGGGGCGGCTGCTGCAGTGGCGGGCGGCGCCAGGGGCGGCTGCTGCAGTGGCGGGCGGCTCCAGGGGCGGCTGCACCAGGGGCGGCTGCACCAGGGGCGGCTGCTGCAGGGGCGGCTTCAGAGGCTGTTGCTGCAGGTGCTGGCGGCTCCAGGGGCTGCTGCTGTAGTTGCCGGCGGCTCCAGGGGCTGCTGCTGCAGTTGCGGGCGGCTCCAGGGGCTGCTGCTGCAGTGGCGGGCGGCTCGAGGCGCGCCCTGGCCTGGCGCAGTCCGTACGGGCCGCGCGCGGGCCTGGCGCAGCCCGTACGAGCCGCGCGCGGGCCTGGCGCAGCCCGTACGGGCTGCGCGCGGGCCTGGCGCAGCCCGTACGGGCCGCGCGCGGGCCTGGCGCAGCCCGTACGGGCCGCGCGCGGGCCTGGCGCAGCCCGTACGGGCCGCGCGCAGGCTGTACGGGCCGCGCGCGGGCCGTACGCAGGTCGCGCAGGCCACGACGGGCGACGGGGGGCGACGCGCGGGTCCCCGTCGCCCGTCGCAGCACCTCCGGGGGGCGACGCGCGGAGTGACGGGGTAGAAAGCCGCCGTGCGCCTCGGGGCGCACGGCGGGCAGAAAACCGCCGCGCGCCTCGGGGCGTACAGCGGGCAGAAAACCGCCGCACGCTCCGAGCGCGCGGCGGGATGAAAAATTAGGGTTTCGCCGCCGCGCACCACGGGGCGCGCGGCGGACAGTACGGCAGCGGAAGCAGGTGGTGGGCCCATACAGGAAGGCGGCAGGAACGTGCCTGCTCTGAATACCATGTCAGAATACTAGGAGTGGGGCCTAGGCTTAGTAGCCTAGGCCCACACTAGGAGGTAGGTGGTGTTAAACTGTATTATGCTTGTAGGCTGTAGTGGGGTAGCCAATATGGGGTACAACCCCAACTAGGGTTTCATATTTGTACCCAAACTTCTGCTAGTTCATCCATTCTTGCCTAGTTATTCTGAGATGGTATTCAGAGCAGGAGGTCCCTAGGACCTACCGACCGTTTTTTTTTTTAAGGGCCCACCACCGCTCGCATGCGGTTACCACGCTACCCCGTGCCCTAGCCTCGTAGCGCCCTCGTGCGCCCTCGTTAGCGCCCTCGCGCGCCCCTCGTTAGCGCCCTCGCGCGCACCCTCGTTAGCGCCCTCGCGCGCCCCTCGTTAGCGCCCTCGCGCGCCCCTTGCTAGCGCCCTCGCGCGCCCCTCACTAGCGCCCTCGCGCGCCCCTCGCCGAGCCGCCCGCTCGCAGCCCGCCCGCCCGCTCGCTGCCCGCTTCGCGGCCCGCCCGCTACGCAGCCCGCCCGCCCGCTCGCTGCCCGCTTCGCGGCCCGCCCGCTTCGCAGCCCGCTCGCTCGCTGCCCGCTTCGCGGCCCGCCCGCTTCGCAGCCCGCTCGCCCGCTCGCTGCCCGCTTCGCGGCCCGCCCGCTTCGCAGCCCGCTCGCTCGCTGCCCGCTTCGCGGCCCGCCCGCTTCGCAGCCCGCCCGCCCGCTCGCTGCCCGCTTCGCGGCCCGCCCGCCTCGCAGCCCGCTCGCCCCGCTGCCCGCTTCGCGGCCCGCCCACTTCGCAGCCCGCCCGCCCGCTAGCTGCCCGCTTCGCGGCCCGCCCGCTTCGCAGCCCGCTCGCCCCGCTGCCCGCTTCGCGGCCCGCCCGCTTCGCTGCCCGCTCGCAGCGCCGCCCGCCCGCCCGCTACCTGCTTCGCAGCGCCGCCCGCTGCCTCACTGCCCGCTTGCTGCGTCGCCCGCCCGCCCCGCTGCCCGCTTCGCAGCCCGCCCGCCGCGCTTCTCGCCTGCTGCTCCCTGCCTGTGCACTGCCGCTTTCTCCTGCTGTGGCTGCTAGCTTCGCTCTAGCGCGTCCCCTCTGCTGCTGCTGCTGCTCTGCTGTGCCCTCACGCCTGAGCTATGGCCTCTATTCGCGTTCTTTCCTTCGATGCTGAGGGCCGTCCCGTGCAGTTCACTTCCTGGCTCGACGACCTGCAGTTGTATCTTATGAGCAATAGCACGGACCACATCTCCCTCTATGACTACGCGTCTGGTGCTGCCGCTGCTCCTGCTGCCACAGCCGAGCTTAGTGTTCGTTCCCACTGGCAGACTCGTGACGCAGCTGCTCGCCTAGCCATTCGCAGTCACCTGCCGCTAGCTGAGCTCGAGCATTTTGGCGACTGCAAATCCGCTAAGGCCCTGTACGATGCTGTCGTTGCTCGCTACTCCTCGCCTGCCACAGCCGAGCTTAGCCGCCTCATGCTGCCGTACCTGTTCCCCGATCTGTCCACCTTTACTACAGTCGCCGATCTTATCACCCACCTTCGCACTAGTGATGCTCGCCTGCGTGCCGCCCTTCCCACCGAGTTCTGCGCTAAGAACCCCCCTCCACTGTACTGGACACTCCACTTCATAGTCACCCGTCTCCCTGACACCCTCCGCTCAGTTCGAGACCACTTCCTTGCTCGCTGTCCCACTGAGCTCACAGTCGCCCTCCTAGAGGAGCACCTGCTCGCGGCCGAAAAGAGCATTGTAGCTGTCGGTGCTGCTCGTGGCGCTCCTCGCACCCCCATCTTTGAGGGGTGTTCTCCCTCTCCCCTCGCTCCCTCCTACGCTGCTGCTGCTGCTGTTGACTTCCTTGGTGCTGAGTCTGTTGGCGCTGCTTCTACTCCTGGTGGGAGGCGCCGCACCGGCAAGGGCAAGGGGGGCAAGGGTGGTGGTGGTGGCGCTGGGGGGGGAGGAGGTGGGGGAGGTGGGGGGGGAGGCGGTGCTGGAGGGAGCGGTGGCGGGAGCGCTGGTGGGAGTGGGGTCGGTGGTGGAGGCGGGGGCGGCGGAGGAAGCAGTGGCAGTAGTGGCGGCGGCGGCGGTGGCGGCGGTGGCGGTGGTGGCGGTGGTGGCGGTGGCGGTCGGAGCGGTGGTAGTGGTGGCGGCGGAGGTCGGAGTGGAGGCACTGGCTCGGGCCAGAGCTCCCAGCAGCAGCAGCGTCCCCAGACGACCCAGCAGCTTCGTGAGTGGCTTGCTCAGCGTGGGACGTCGGGGGGCAGTGGCCGCTGTTCTTATGTCATTCGCACAGGTGACCGCAAGGGACAGACGTGTGGGAGGTTCCACACCCCGTACCGCTGCTTCTCCCGCCTTGACGACGCTTGGCGTGAGGAGATGGGTGCGGATGTTGAGCGCCCCCGCTGGGCTGAGCTCATGAGGGCTGGTGTTGATGTCTTTGCTCTTGACTATGATGCTATTATTGCTGCCATGTATGCATTGACTGTTAGTGCCGAGGGAGACTGTTACTTGTGTGTGCCGCCTGACCCAGGTATAGAGCCCGCTGCCCTGGGTACTAGTGAGTCTGCTCTCTCTGGTATGGTGCCCCCTGTACTTGCTCCCCCCAGTGCTGTCCCGGCTGGTTTCGAGTCTGCTCTCTCAGGTACAGCACCCACAGAGACTGCTCTCTCAGGTACCGCACCGGCTGAGGCCTGTCACACCTTCACCCTTGACTCAGGTGCTTCCCGTTGCTTCTTTCGTGACAGTACTGAGCTCACACCGCTTCCTGCACCGGTCCCAGTCTCCTTGGCTGACCCCTCTGGGGGCCCAGTCCTTGCCCAGTCCACCACTGTCCTCCCTTGTCCGGCGGTTCCGTCTGGCTCGTTGTCGGGTTTCCACCTCCCCTCGTTCTCGACGAACCTGGTGAGCAACGCTGTCCTCCAGGATCAGTGGGTTGACACCTTTACCCCTGGCGGACAGCGTGTGGCGATCTGCACGCAGGACCGGCCGTCACCTGGCTACGTTTACCCGTCGGCCGGGGTCGAGTCTCTACACACTGACCACTGCGTCTCCTCAGGTCGCTGCTGTCGGTCAGGTGTCCGCGTCAGGTCTGGTAGCCCACGCCTGTGAGTGTCGTTCCCTGTCGCACCAGACTCTTCTCTGGCACCACCGCCTGGGTCACCCCTCCTTGCCACGCCTTCGTGGCATGCACCGTCGCCACCTTGTGTCTGGTCTTCCCAGGTCCCTCCCTCCCCTCCCTGCCTCGCCTGCGCCGCCTTGCCTTCCTTGCGTCGAGGGGCGGCAGCGCGCCGCTCCTCACTCCTCCTCGTTCCCCCCGACAGAGGCTCCTCTGCAGACCCTCCACCTGGACGTGTGGGGCCCAGCCCGCGTTCGTGGTCAGGGCGGTGAGCGGTACTTTTTGCTGGTTGTCGACGACTACTCGCGTTACACCACGGTCTTCCCCTTGCGCACCAAGGGTGAGGTCCCTGCTGTTCTGATCCCTTGGATCCGCACGGTTCGTCTCCAGCTCCGCCGCCGTTTCCGGACGGATCTTCCTGTCCTGCGTCTGCACTATGACAGAGGTGGTGAGTTTTCCTCCGATCTCTTGAGGACCTTCTGTCAGGCGGAGGGCATCGAGCAGACCTTCACGCTTCCGGACTCCCCACAGCAGAATGGGGTTGCTGAGCGCCGCATTGGCCTGGTCATGGAGGTCGCTCGTACCTCCTTGGTCCACGCGGCGGCTCCCCATTTTCTGTGGCCGTTTGCTGTCCGGTACGCCGCGCATCAGCTCAACCTCTGGCCCCGTGTCTCCTTGCCGGAGACCTCGCCCACACTGCGTTGGACGGGGGAGGTTGGCGATGCGTCGCGCTTCCGGGTGTGGGGTGCTCGTGCCCTTGTCCGCGATACGTCCGCGGACAAGCTCTCCTCCCGCACGCTTCCCTGTGTCTTCCTTGGCTTTGTCCCTGACGCGCCTGGCTGGCAGTTTTACCACCCCACCTCGCGCCGGGTCTTCGCCTCTCAGGATGTCACCTTTGACGAGTCGGTCCCTTTTTACCGTCTCTTCCCCTACCGCACTGCCCCCCTCCCTCCCCCGCCGCTTTTCCTTGCTCCTGGTCCCCCTCCGGTAGACCCCCTCCCCCCTCAAGGTCCTGCTCCTTCAGGTGTCTCTCAGGTAGACCCTCCTCCCGTCGCTGAGCCTGTCGAGGTCACAGGTGACTCAGGTGCTGCTGCGGGTGGTGCTGCTGGGAGTGCTGAGCCTGGGGGTGCTGAGCCTGGGGGTGCTGGGCCTGGGGGTGCTGGGGCTGCGGGTGCTGGGACTGAGGGTGCTGGAGCTGAGGGTACGGTGCCTGAGAGTACGGAGCCTGGGGGTGCTGAGCCTGGGGGTGCTGAGCCTGCGGGTGCGGGGCCTGGGAGTGCTGGGACTGCGGGTGCTGGAGCTGAGGGTACTGTGCCTGAGAGTTTGCCGCCTGGGGGTGCTGAGCCTGGGGGTGCTGCGACTGGGGGTGCTGAGCCTGCGGGTACTGAGCCTGCGGGTACTGAGCCTGGGGGTGCTGCTACTGAGCCTACGGAGCCTCGGGTTACTGCGTCTGGGGGTGCTCCGGTTCGGGGTGCTGAGCAGTCTCTCACACCGCAGCAGCTTCGTGACTGGTACGTCCGACGCTTTCGCCGTCCTAGTGGCTCGGCTGGAGTTGGGGGTGCTGGGGCTGCTCGTCCTGGGGGTGCTCGTACTGGGGGTACTGGAGCTGCCGGGACTGGTTGTTCTGGGAGCACTGCGACTGGAGCTGCTGGAGCTGAGGACTCTGGCGCTGGCGGTGCTAGCGGAGTTGGAGCTGCCGACTCTGGGGGTGGCGCTGCTGCTGGTGCTGCGGACCCGCCTGGTGGAGCTGCTGCTGGAGCTGAGGACCCGAGCGGTGGCGCTGCTGCTGGTGCTGGGGACCCGGACGTTGGAGCTCCTGCTGGTCCTGAGGACCCGGCCGCTGGAGTCTCTTCTGCTCCTGGAAACGCTGCGCGGCCGCGACCGTACTTCGTACCGCTCCTTCAGCAGGTTCTTGGGCAGGCTCCTCCTCCTTGTCCTCCTCCCTCCGTAGAGTGTCCTCCGCCTGTCCAGCCGCAGTCACAGTTACCGCCTGCCTCGCCTCTCCCTGCTCCCTCTCCTTACGCTGGTCCCACAGGAGGTCTTACAGAGCGTCGTGAGCCTGAGTCTCGTCCTGCGTCGCCTGTTCGTCCTACTCGCACTGGTAGTCGTGTCCGTCGTGAGCGTCCTCCTCCTGTCCCAGGCACTCACTACATGACTCTGCGTCCCTCTACTGCTCCTCGGCGTGTCCCTCTACCGTCTCCTCCTGCGTCCTCTTTGCCTGCCGTTCCGGACCCTGAGTCTGACCGGTATCGCGCTGAGCACCCTACAGTCACGCGTCTCCTCGCTACTGTTGTCACTGACCCTACCTTTGAGTCCTCGGCTGCGTCTGCTCTGGTCGCTGAGTTGGTTGACTTTGCTGCTGCCTGTCGTCTAGACTACGCTGCTAGCCTTGTTGCTGAGTCAGAGTCTGCGTCTGTCTGTCCTCCGTCCGTCGGGGGTGAGTGCGCTCTTGGCACGGACGTCCTTGAGGACAGGCACGAGGACTTTGACTCTCTTGCGGCTGCTGTACCTCATCTCGTGGCCTGGTTGCTTGCCCCTGAGGGAGACCCGGATGCACTAGACATCCCCACTCCGCGCACTTACGCAGAGGCGATCTCGGGTCCCTACTCCTCTCAGTGGCAGACAGCCATGGACGCAGAGATGGCATCCTGGAAGTCCACAGGCACCTACGTCGACGAGGTTCCCCCTCCTGGGGCGAACATCGTCGATGGCATGTGGATTTTCAGGGTGAAGCGGCCGCCAGGTTCTCCGCCTGTCTTCAAGGCTCGTTACGTTGCTAGAGGCTTCAGTCAGCGTCAGGGGGTCGACTTCTTCCAGACCTTCTCCCCCACCCCGAAGATGACCACTCTTCGGGTTCTGCTGCACGTTGCCGCTCAGCGTGACTACGAGCTTCACTCTCTTGACTTCAGCACAGCGTTCCTGCAGGGCAGCCTGCACGAGGAGATCTGGCTGCGCCGCCCACCTGGCTTTACTGGGTCGTTTCCTCCTGGTACCCAGTGGAGCCTCCGCCGGCCAGTCTACGGTCTCCGCCAGGCGCCACGCGAGTGGCACGACACACTGAGGACTACACTTGCGGCTCTTGGGTTCGCGCCGTCTACTGCTGACCCGTCGCTGTTTCTGCGCACAGACACGTCGCTGCCGCCGTTCTACATTCTCGTGTACGTCGACGACTTGGTCTTTGCTACTGCTGACACTGAGGCACTCGCTCGTGTGAAGTCGGAGCTGCAGAAGAGACACACCTGCACTGACCTGGGTGAGCTGCGTAGCTACCTTGGCTTGCAGATCACCCGGGACAGAGCTCGCCGCACCATCACCCTGACTCAGTCACACATGGTGCAGCAGGTCCTTCAGCGCTTCGGCTTCCAGTTCTCCTCACCACAGGCCACACCTCTGGCTACCAGCCACTCGCTCTCAGCTCCACCTCCGGACGAGTCCGTAGAGCCGAGTGGCCCGTACCCAGAGCTTGTGGGCTGCCTCATGTACCTGATGACTTGCACGCGACCTGACCTCGCGTACCCTCTTAGCATCCTTGCTCGTTACGTTGCGCCTGGGAGACACAGGCGAGAGCATTGGGAGGCTGCTAAGAGGGTGCTGCGCTACTTGTGCAGTACATCAGGCATGGGGCTGGTGCTTGGAGGACGCGACAGAGTTGTCCTCACTGGCCACTCGGACGCTTCTTGGGTGGACGACCTGGCTACGCAGCGGTCGTCACAGGGTTACACCTTCAGCCTTGGCTCAGGTTCTGTCTCGTGGCGGTCCACCCGCTCTTCCTCTGTTCTCGGCTCTAGTTGTGAGGCTGAGATCTACGCCACAGCCATGGCTGCACAGGAGTTACGCTGGCTCACCTACCTGCTGACTGACTTGGGAGAGCGGCCTAGTTCTCCTCCAGTTCTGTACGGTGACAACAAGGCGGCTCTTGCCTTGTGTCAGGAGCACAGACTGGAGCACAGGACGAAGCACATTGCTCTTCGCTACTTTCTTGCTCGAGAGCTTCAGCAGCGCGGTCAGCTTCGGCTTGTGTACGTGGACTCGAAGGCCAACACTGCTGATATCTTCACCAAGGCACTCCCGCCTAGTGATCATCAGCGGCACTGTACTTCTTTAGGCCTTGTGTCCACGTTTCCTCACTTGCTCACTGCTTGACATTCTTTGTACTGTACTTTATATATATCTTGTTACTTGCTTGCTAGGTTTTGATCACTGTGTTGTTTGTCTTGTACTATATCTAGCACTGCATGTGAACTGGCCTTGTGGCCTTTACTTGTGCTCGGAGTGTGGTGACGTTGTGATCCACCCTGGGCTTTGCTTTGCTTTGCTGGACTGGTCTTGTGACCCTTTGTTCTCCCCCACTTTGCCTATGGGGGTGTGTTAAACTGTATTATGCTTGTAGGCTGTAGTGGGGTAGCCAATATGGGGTACAACCCCAACTAGGGTTTCATATTTGTACCCAAACTTCTGCTAGTTCATCCATTCTTCCCTAGTTATTCTGAGAGGTGGGTGTGCTCTAGAACTAGGAGTTAGGGTTTACGAAGGAGAATTGGAACGAAGAATGATGAGGGACTAGCAAGCAGCAGGACACACAAATAGCAAACCCTAAGGGGTTGTACTCACTATTGAGCACCCCACTGCAGGCTAGACAAATAACATTCTGACAGTACTCTAAGGGGTACATTCCCTTATTGCAGCGAAATTCAAACCGTGCGGCGCGGGAATCAGTTTCAAACCTGTTCCCGCTCTTTTCACTTCAAATGCTTCTGCCTGCATCGGTCTTGGTCAGACGGTTGCTGTGTCGCTTCGACTCTTCTGACTCCTCGACTTCGTACTCGGTAGAGTCGGCTCCTGCAGCATACAGGAATGCCTTCTCATAAAACTTCATATCGTAACAACCAGCAATTGCAACACGTCATTAGGCGTGGGATTGTTTTTGTAGTGAGTATTTCATCTGCAAATTATTCAATAACGGGTCTTGAAAACTGCCCGTTTTGTGTGCCCCTTCATCTCCTATTGATAATCGCATACAATTGGCATAAGCTTGTGTGAATTTTGCCCAATAGAGATGTTTCCGAGTAATGTCTTGATGCACAACTTATGATATAAATCTCATAAGCGCGCAACAATCCCAGCAGGTTTGAACGTGGTCATCTTATCATCAATTTCCTTGCAGGTGATGTGGGAGTGTTTATCCTATATATGAGGCTAATGTGGTACTGCCATATGTTAGAAATTGTCAAATAAGCTGCGGTTTATTTTGAGATCTTATATGGAAGGCGTTGAAAATGGACACTCGAATGGCCCAAAGTGTCAAACATAATAGTTTAGGGGCCTAGGGTTTGACCTAGGCGAGAGTGACGAGAGGAAAAGTGCAAGCCAAAAGATGAGTTCAATAGTAGAAGGCATGCAAGATATAGGCAAGGAATTAGGCAAATTGTACACCACCTAGCAGGAAACTAAGATAACCATACTAGGCTATTTTATGCATTTATATGAATGTATACAAATACATTTCAACACAAACTGGTCTTCCCACGTGCTACAGGTGTCGCCTGGGAGGTATGGGTGCGCTGACCCACGAATGAGACATGCGCTTTTAGCCCAGTTCGATTCCTGCTGTCAGCAGATTTCCTGTGCCCTAGTGGTGGGCCCTCTTAGTGAGGGGAGTGTTGGAAATGGACACTGGAATGGCCCAAAGTGGACTTCCGAAGGGCTACAGGTGTCGTCCTGAGAGGGTACGGGTTTGGTTAGTGAACTGGACAGAAGACATGCCTCAGCGATAGAAATCGCAAGGAGAGAGTGGGGTGTGAATCTACCTACCAAACCAAGGACACTGCATGGCATGTCACAATAAGGTGTAAGGTTGATCTCCAACAACAAAAACTCCTGCAAGCAATCGTGCTGATATGGAATCGAGAAGGAAAGAGTGTGGCATGAGCCTTGTATCACAGATTCAACAAGAACTCATCTCTGCACTATTTTAATAAGGTTACACATGACGTGGATACCTAGCTAGATTGTTTTTATATATATTTTATAATGAAAGCTGAAATGTTTGGTGGTGCTGGTTGGAGTACGCGATACAGCTGACCACTCACTTTCTAGCGTCAGTCCTTTCAGCCAGCTCATCACAGATCTGCCAATGTTCTTCCGCACTGCCACATCGGCCAACTTCATTGATACTCAAAATATGCCAGGAGCATTTTGCATCGGCAATCACCCTCGATTTCTCATTGCTGATTGGTTGTTGATTTTCAATCACATCGCTGATTGGATCTCGCTCTTCTATCACGAGTTTCACGCTAAAAACACATCCGCAATGTGACAGAAACAGAACGCAGTTACCGAACTTAAATATGAATAATTGTGTCGAGGTGCTACCAAGAATAGACACAACTAAAGCATGGAATAGTCAATCCTTTACAAAACAAAATTGTATCGAGCTCAAATTTTGAAAAGATAATAGAATGCGATTGGGGAAAATAATGCAAATTGGGATTAGCTCAACGGAATGGGGTCGAGGACACCGTCAATCCTCCATCAATCGTGGACCTGCTGAACTCGGACATGGGACCTCAAATTTGATTTTGCGTGCCCTCACATCGGAGCACGATCTCGTAAAGAATAATAAAACAAATAAAAATTATTGGGAAATCGGAGGCATCCTGGGAAATGATCAACCCTAAACAATGGATGGCTTTCCATCTTTAGGGTTGATTTTCCCAAATTGTGTCATGGTTATATAAGGGTTTTAGTTTTTTAAATGTTTTGTCTTCAGGGGTATGTGCACGAAAGTAGCTGGTGGTGCCTTTGATTCAGAATTGTGCTTTTAATATGAGAAAAAAATAAACGTGAATACTATACCGAGAATTTGTCGGCTGAGTACGATTGCAAAGCGCTCCAGGCATAATCTGAGTATCAATGAAGTTGGCCGCTGCCACATCACCTTCCTCCTCAAGGGGTTCTCTCCCTAGTTGTGGCCCGTCCCTCTTGCGCCAATATCTCCAAAAGTATGGGGTCCAATCCATGCATAGCATCCCTAGGCATGTGACAATGTAGCAGCATCATTGGCTGGTGGAAGCGACATACATGGGAGCACTAGCCAAACACAACTGTGAAACGATCTTGTCAATTGGTTGCAAAGCGCGCTTTTCCAATCAGCCGCCCGCGCTTTTACACTAAACCTCGCGCCAGTCTCCCTAAAACTCATAAGCCAATCCGAGCCAAGATCGAACCTGTGTTTTCCTGAACCTTCGCAACGCAGTGCTCTTCTCCTCGGTGAGGCAAGTTCAGGGTGCTGGTTACTGAACTGGGCTATGCGAATACTGTACTGTGTACCACATTCGCTGCACATCAGTGCTGGAGGTTGCGTTTCAAGGGCAGGCGATGATGCGATGCGAGCGCGCGTTACTACATGCATCAATGTTCACAAAGGTGAATGGCGGTTCAAAGCGGTTCAAATTTAGAACCGCTCTAAAGCGCACAGCATCCAAATAAACCGTGTTAACGAACCTCGCGTGCCACCCAACATACCAAACCAGATTAGCAGCAAGCCCTGCTGCTCGCTTGCGACTTCCGCTGCCTGCCTTCAAGCTGAGTTTTGCTAGCAGCATTTCTCCCGCAGTGACCTTTAGGGCATATAAATAGTTACTATCGCTTTGTACGCACATCAGCCCATCCGTAAGAAAGCTTGTCCAACCTCCGTAAACTCACTCTTCTTGCTCGCTCCTCCCTGTGCGCGCGCAAGTCTTCCGCTCTTCCGTTGTCGTCCATGCGTCCCGCCGTTGCCTAATCCAAACTCCTCTCCAACCGAAAGAGCCGCTCGCGACAAGCGGTCCCCGCTTCAACACTGCGAAAATTTCTCTGTCGAAATCACGAAGCCCAAAACACTTTGCCTGATTTCAATCCTGACTGTTACATCCAATCAATCTCCAAGTCATCGCTGGCTGTTCCGTGACTGCGTTCGTTCCTGCGAACCGCGTGTCCTCCTTCCATCGCTGGCGTGTTGAGAAGTTTCGGAAGTCGACCTCCATCGGCAATCCCAATGGCGTCCTCCTGCCTCCGTACGCTTGTCAACGGGACTCCCGTTGCGCCAACGCTCTCTCCTACATCTACAACGAATCTCTGCCATGCCGATTCGAAAACTGTGGTTCCTCGCGGTGTTCCCATCGCTGCCTCCGTTTCCCGTGGTATCCCCGTTATCTCCGTCTCCGTCTCCGTCTCCGTCGCCGTCTCCCATGGCACCCTTCGCGCTTCGCCGTGCGCAAGGGTTTCCGGGCCGCAATCCTTGACTTCTCCTCATGTCGCCCGCGCCGCCCTCTCCTCCTGTTGCTCCTCCCGCTCGTCCTCCTACCCCTCCCTCTCTTTCTCCGACTCCCCCCGCTCCACGCGCGCCGTCTATTGCGCCGTCCCTTGCGCCGTCTCTTGCGCCGCTGCCTGCGCTCATTCCCCCCGGCCCGCCTGCCCCCCGCTACCCCTCGCGGACGAGCGCAAGCCGCCGTTTGCGAACTCAGCGACGTCTCCGGCGTCAGCGGCATGCACTGTAGCCGCGCTGTTACGGCCGCGTTACCCGCTCACATCTCGGCCTCTTCCCGCCTCTTCCACCTCCCCGCTCCTCGATCTCTCCTCAAGCTTCATTTCCTCGTCAGGCGCGCTGCGTGCCGCTGGCGCGCTCCTAGCAGCTTCCCCCCGGCCGCTCGCCGCGCTTGCCGCCCGCGCGTCCGCATCTGACGCCGGCAGTTCCGGCGACGGAGAGAGCTACAGCGGGGGAAGAAACAGCGGAGGGGCGAGGAGTGGGGGAAGGGGTAGCGGGGGAAGCCTGGGGGGCGCACAGGGGGGCTGCGAGTGGGTGGGGGAGGAAGGGGAGAGCAACGGAGACAAGGCGGAGGAGAAGGTGGGGGAGGGGAAGGGGGCGGTGGGGAAGGCTGGGGAGGGGGAGGCGGAAGAGATTGACGAGGCGGAGCGGGAGCGGCAGGAGGAGCTGCTGCGCGCGCTGGGGCTGGACTCGAGCATCCCCGAGACGGCGAACGAGTTCCTAGATAAGGTGTCGAGCCGCGCGTACGACATGCGGCGGCGGCTGGAGAGCACCTTGGAGTCCACGTCGTACGACGGTGAGCTTCCGCCGCCACCGCCGCCTTTTGAGAATTCGCGAAGGTCATTCCGGTGAGCCGCCGCGCCGCTGCTGCAGCCTCGTATAGTCCGTCCGCCTTTTCATAAGCTTTCAAAAGCAGCCCTTCAGCAGCCATCCAACCCCATCCACCTATTGGAGTGCGCCTTCCATCTCGCACACCATTGAGACCACCTCCCCCCCGCGCCCCGCATACCCGTGATTCTCCCCTCTCCCCTCCGCCCTCCACCCTCCGTTCTCTCCCCCGCCGCTTCCCCCTGCGCGCAGTGGTGGACTCGAACCCGTGGCGCGACCCGTCGAAGGCGCTGTTCGTGCTGGCGCAGGGGGACGCGCAGCTCTACACCATGCGCACGCGCACTCCGCGCAGGTGGGTGTGGGGGGGGGGATGGGAGAGAGTGGAAAGTGCTGTGGGAAAAGGGAGCGTAGTGGGAGCGATTGGGAGGTAACCTTGGAAAAGGAGGTAATGAGTTGGATGACTTGGGTGAACCACTCACAGGCTGGTTAGGCTGGTTAAGCTGGTTCTGCTGGTTCTGCTGGTTCTGCTGGTACTGTGGTGACAAGGCTTTTATTGCAATGGGGAAGGGGGATTTAAAGGGGCTGTACCTTTTTTTTGCTGCAGTTGTTTTTTTGTTATTTCTCAATGAACACCTACCGTTACGAACACCTCTCTCCCCCTTGTGGATTTGAAAACCTTGCTCCTCGCAGACAAACCACAGAGTTGCCCCTTATCCCTCCCCTGCATCCTTCCCTCATTTCGGCAACTTCCTGTTAGCTCCCAGGTGCTGTTTATGAGGCGCCTTGATTCTAGCTCCCCGTCCCAATCTGCCTTGCTTCTCTCTCTGTCCGTGCATGTCTGTTTTCCGTTTCTACTTTCTCCGACTTCCCATCTCACAGTGAGGTGGAGAGCGAGTTGGATAAGCTGTTCGGTGAGAGGAGAGGCAGGAAGGGAGGCATCTCAACTGGTCCTAGTGGGAAGAGCAGCAGCAGCGCTGGCAGCAGTGGCGGTGGTGGTGGCAGCAGCGGCACCCGCACTGCTTCGCCCACGCGTTCTCGCTTCTCGATGAAAGTGGAGGACGTGAGGGAGGGTGTCCTGGTACGGATCAGCCCCTCCGCTCCTCCTCCCGTTTGATTTCTAGCCAAATTTTGAGTTTGACTTCAAAAGTTCCCCTTCTTGAGTTACCTTATGAGATCCTCACCTCACCTTCCCTCACCACCCATGCCACCACACCATCCATGCCACCATCCCATGTCTGGTGGCAGGTGTTTGAGGATGAGCAGCAGGCAGCGCAGTACTGCAGCCTCTTGGAAGGGCAGGGCCACAACTGCCTTGGAGTGGCGCAGTTTAAAGCCAAGGATGTGAGTTGCTCTGCCTGGCGAGTGTCGAGTCATGATGTGTTGTGCTTGTATTGTGACCGTCGTCAAGGATGCGAGTTCTGTCATACAGGGCACGCAAGTTGGGCTGTACTGAGGATGAAGAAACACGTGCTACGTTGAATGGTAGTCACCCTTTTATTCGTGTGACTAATCCATTGCCCTGCATATGCTAAACCTGGCTAGTAATAGAGTGTGCTCATACGTCCTCTGTGAAGCCCCCTCATACCCTCTTCTTTCCACCCTATCTTTGCCCAGCTGTTCAAGGTTTGTCAGTCATCCAAGGCCCTTGCTGTTCTGTTCCGTAGCGGTGTGGTTCCCCCCCAGCCCGACCGCCTGCAGCAGCACCTGGGAGCCAAAAAGAGGTCCTTGGAGGATGACGTGTGATGGAGTAAGGGGGTGATGGGAGGGAGGGTATTGCAAGGCGGACAGGAAGGGAGCGGGCGTGGGTGAATGTTTTGTGTTGATGTGTGGGTGGATGGCTCCGTTCCGGTCCAAAGCTGGGGTCGCAATTGCAAGCAGCTTCTGAGTATCACTGGGTGGGTAAGAATGCATTGGCGGCTGTATATATGTTGGTTTGGTGTGACGTGTCGAAGGGATGCTCGAGTAGTCCAAATTGCCAATGGTTATGCCAAAAGATGTTTCAATGCGACCTATGTCGTGTCAACTGTCATGTCAATTGTCCGGTTGTTGGAGTGGGCTGCGTAGGAATGCATGAGCAATCAGTGATAGAATGGTAATATTAATTATATGTAAGCCTTTCCCTTTGAGTATGTACATATTAGTTCAATTGCTTCCTTGGGCGACTAGATGTGTAAAACCCTGTTGTATACGCTGCATCCAGTTCAACTGCATAATATCTGGCCCCAGCAGGCTGGCCACTTCGTGGGGCCGAGCTGGAGTGGGCCACGATTGACGGGACCACTCGCATCGCCACGATTCACCTCTAGCCATTGACCATGCCAGTCATCGTCAGCAAGGTGCATAAGCAGACGTGGTGCCAAACACGTCATAAGCTCATCATCCCAAGCTGGACGGCATCGAAGGATCACGCACGGGTGACACAATAAACATCCTACCCAGCTGGACTTGGCCCATCTCGCCTCAAATCCAGCATCCGAGTCGCGAATGGGAAAATGAACGAACACTTTCGCGTCGCCATCACACTCACTGCAGAACGAATCTTTGGAATCTCCGGGCTTGCCGCGCTGATTGTGCGGAAATTAGGGGCCTGGGCAAATTCGGGTTCCCGTTGGCGGGCGCTCCCCCGCAGGCGGATTGGTTTCCCACCACCCACAGCCACAATGACCAGCTGTGGCGGGGGGTGGCCAGCACCCAGTTCGGCGACCAGGCGCAGCCCCACTAGACAACTAGGCCCATGAGGAGTAACTTTTCCGCAAGGGCCGTTCCGCCAATTATCCTTCCTGCCCTCGGAGACCCCCATGACCCCCCCTCCAGCCGTCATTCTCAAGGAGTCGAGTCGAGTCGAGTCGGTGAGCAGCAGCAAGCTGAGGTGATCAGAAAATCATATAACTAGCGGCTGCTCACACACCTCGATTCATCCGACAGCAAACGCTTCTCCTCCTGTCCCGTTGCCGCTACTTCGCCTGCGTAATTCCGTCAACTCCTCGCCATCCGTATTGCAAGCTCCGACCTCCATTCCACATCGCCAATCCTCTTCCACTGTCCACTGCCACCATCTCAACAATACACGGCTTCGGGGCTGACGCTGCTGCTTTCGACTTCAGTCAAAGTCTTCGCTTCCTAACAGAGCGACGCGTTACCGTTGGATCCAAGTCACGATGGCTACCACTTCATCGTCACCGTTGCTGGCGACAGCCGCTAAGAAGGCCGCGGATCTTTGCCCTCGGATGCTGGAGAAGCTCGTCAGAAGGTATGTTGAGCGAATTCGTAATGATGTTCGGAAATGCTGACTGGACGAATGCTAGCTCTTTGGCACTCATCGCTATTCTCGACTTATGATCCCTCGCTTTCGTTGCTCTACTTTCGAGCGATTTAACCCGTCTCGCTGGCCGCTAACATAGTTCTCACTCCTGATTCCCGTTTATCCAATGTACGTGTGTCAAGCAGGTATCGCTCCACCCCCGTCGCTCTCGAGAGGGCTTTCCACACGGAAGTAATGTCCTCGACAAAATCCACCTCGACAACGCCGACCATCACTTCCGAAATGCGCCACCCATTCGCTGGCGTGACTCTCTGGAAACCCGACCCCGTGTCGGGCAACTGGGTGCCCGAAGCGGCTATTCTCGCTTCTTCCTCATCCCTGCGCTCCACTGTCGCCGGCCACAGCGATAGCGCCTCGGAGACGCGGTTCCGATCCATTCCGCGCGCCTCGATGGACGAGCGTGCGTGGTGGTCGTCTGAGGAGTTCTCTATGGAGCGCAAGTACCGGTCGTCTTGATATTTTACTCTTTATTTCGTTAGAGGGTGTACAGAAAGTAGATGATCCTGGCAATCCATGTATAGATCACAGTTGCGTGGTAAAGGTGGCCATCCATGTTTCTATCGCAACCTATAACTTGTACCCGCCGTACTTATGACGTATCTTGCGTGCTATACTTGGCACCAGCTACACTTGGCAGCTAAAAACCAGCTATCCCTGGCACCATAGTGGTGTGGACACACTCACGCACGCATACACCCACACACACACACCCACACACAGCCACACACACACACACACACACACACACACAGCCACCCACCCACACACACACACACACACACACACACACACACACACGAATTGTACATTTATTTGTGTGCACATTTGGCAAAGCAAAGCTTAAAGCCGGCAGCCCAAATTGCACAAGTTTTAAAAGGTTGACGCGAGGGGGTTTTTGTGGTGAGGGTTTTGGCGAAAGATTCCGATTTCGCTTTTTTCGTTTTTTTCGCCAAACCCAGCCCGCCCTCGTATTTCGCCCTGGGGGTTGGTTCAGTTCCCAAAAGTCCCAAATTGCAGGCACGCTTTTCTTCAAACCTTGAAAACACTAGTTCGTCAAGTTTTAAAAGCTTGACCCGCGCGGCCCGCAATTTGGGACTCGGGCTTTAACACCGACAATGAGGACCCTGGATGTGTGGCATGGACAGTGAAGTATTGGTAAAGGGCGTACGGTAGTCTTAGGGTACATTCCGCTGTGGACATGCGTCCCAATCGATGTGTCCCAATCGATTCTACCGCACTGCATCTTATTACACCGAATTACACCCTAGTTTCAAAATTTTCGCTTCTCTGGTTTAGTGCGGTTCGGAGCGGTACACCCGATTGGGACACATCGATTGAGACGCATGTCCACTGCTGATATAACCAAAGGATCAGTGGATAGGATAGGATGTGTTAAGCCTAAGAGGAGACAGTGAAGTCTCTGAGATGACCTTGTTGAATAATAATTGAAAGGGAACAAGATGATTGAGAGATAGAAGTACAAGGAATTAAATAGCGACTGACTAGCCATGTACTCTGAGGGGTACATTCCCTTATTAACTGTATTACATAGCTACAGCAACCGCGACTATTACTATCATTGACAGTTACCATGTTGCAGTCAGTTAACTGTCGCGCGGTTACCGGATCGTCAAGGGTCACGACCGTTGACTTCCTCAAACGGTTGACCTTCGGGTGACCCTCGACATTCCGCGTGCTCTATATGAGCTCATGCGGTACTGGTACAGTGGTACAGCTTCGGGAATGCCTTTATAACCTTTCGGTTATTCCAACACTCCCCTTCATTCCTGAAGGTGGGCCACGTGGGATTTCTTGGTGATCCCGCAGAGGTCGGCGCAGTGCTGGTACTGCTGACGTGGCAGTTTCTTCGTCAGGAAATCGGCTGCCATGTCACCGGTCGGGCAGTACGTCAGCTTGACTCTCCCCTTGTCGATTTCGTCCTTCACGAAGAAGTAGCGAAGGCCGATGTGCTTGGTGCGGTTGACGAAGACGGGCTTGTTTGCGATCTTTATCGCGCTCTGATTGTCGCAGAGTAACGTGAAGTGCCCGTTCATCGTCACCTTCGCTTCTTGCAGGAGCTCCATCAGGTACAACCCTTCGCGAACAGCTGCGCTGGCTGCGATGAATTCTGCTTCGGCTGACGAAAGAGCGATGAGTTCCTGCTTCTGGGAGTTCCAGGAGATGAGTCCCGCAGGTTGAAGTTGAAAAATGAATCCTGTGCGGGAGCGTCTGTTGTCAACATCTCCTGCGTGATCAGCATCCACGTAGCCATGGAGTTGCAGAGTAGCGGTGAGGTTAGCTTCGTAGGTGAGGCCGACGTCGGGAGTGGAGATGAAGTACTGCAGTGCTCGGCGTAGATCGAGCAGATTCTCCCCTTCAGGTCGCTTCAGGTACTGTGCGAGCTGGCTAGCGACGTAGGAGAGATCGGGCCGGCACGTGACGGCGGCGAACAGGAGGCAGCCCAGCTGCTGCTGATAGAGACGATGGTCGTCGGGAGAGAGCGGCGTGGTGTCGGGCTCGTGGTTAGGAGGAGGAGTGCGGTAGGGGGTAGTGAGGTTGATAGGGGCGACGGCGAACCGCTTTGCGAGTGTTTCGGCGTACTTGGCGGCGGAGAGGTGAATGGAGGAGGCGGACTGAGTGACGTTGAGGCCGAGGAACTGAGTGACGTTGTGGTTGACAGTCACTTCCAGCTTTTCTTTGATGTCGGCTTCAAATTGGTCCAGCAGCTCCGTGTCGTCGCCGGTGTAGAGGAGGTCGTCGACGTAGGCGACGAGGAGGATGAATTTTCCCCGCGGCTCCCTTCTGTACATTCCGAGGTCGTGCGGCAGCTGAGTGAAGCCGAGCTCCAGGAGAACGGAGTGCAGGTACTGCTGCCACAGACGAGGGGCTTGCTTGATTCCGTAGAGGGATTTTTGGAGGAGGCACACGGCACCGTCGCTTTCTTCGAATGCGTGCGGCTGCTCGACGAAGATGATGGCATCGACGGGGGCGTACAGGAAGGCGCTTCCAACGTCGATTTGCCGGAGTGGTCGCTGTTTGACGGCGGCGATGCAGATGAGGATGCGCACCGAGGTGTGGCGGCCGACTGGAGCGTAGGTGAGCGTGAAGTCCACCAGGTGAGTTTGCTCGAATCCCCGCACCACCCAGCGCGCCTTGTACTTGTCAATCGAGCCATTGGCGAGAGTCTTAATGCGGAAAACCCATTTGCCGCTGAGAATTTTTCTCCCCTTTGCCGATGACCGTGGGACCAGCTTCCAGGTGCCGCGCTTCTTCAGCGACGCGATTTCGGCGGCCATGGCTGCTCTCCATTTGTCGCTGTCGGGGCCAGACAGGGCTTGGCGGACGGTGGTGGGTTCCTTGGGCGAGGTGTGGCGAACTGCAACGGCGAGGCCGAGAACCCGAAGACCGGTTTCGTTGGTCTTTTCGTAGTGAAGACGGTCGTAGTCGTGGAAGCTGGTAACCTCGACCACGTCGTCATCGCTGTCGTTGCCGAGGCGGAGGGTGTCCTGCGACGTGTTGGGTTGTGGTAACTCAGCATCAGGCGATCGGCGTGCTTCGCTGTTGTAGTTGTGAGCTTCGCGTGTTATATCATCCGGATCGGGTTGGTGTACGGGCACGAATGTCGGAGTTCCGAATTGGCTCGTAAGGGGGATGTTCGGAGCAGAATTCATTTGGGTGACATCAGGTGCGTCTGCATCCTCAGCCAGATCAGCTTCGTCGTGTGACGTGGCGAAGCTGCGGTGGCCCCCGAAGAGCCTCTCGGGTAGCTTGTCAGCTTCCTGGTGCTCCTTGAAAAGGGGCAGAGTCAGCTTCTCGTAGAAGATGCAGTCACGTGATTTCGTCACCTCGTGCGTCGCGTAGTCCAGCACGATCCACGCCTTGAATTCCTTTTCGATTCCGAGGTGGATGCCCCAACTTGCCCGGTCAGCAAATTTTCCGGTCCGCGCAGTGTGGGGTCTGTACTGTACCATACAACCGAACACCCGAAGTAGGCGTGTGTCCGCTTTTCTGCCCGTCCAAGCCCGGTAAGGAGAATTGTTGTCCTTGAGGCTTCGCGAAGACAGCAAGTTGTGCAGCCGAACAGCGTGATTCATCGCAAATGGCCAATATCTGGTTGGGATGGCCGACTGCTTCATCAGAGCCCTCATCCGCGTGGCGAGGCTCCTGTTTGTCCGTTCTGCTACGCCTTGCTGTTGGTGAGCGTAGGGAAGGGACACCAAGTGTTCAATTCCCTTCTGCTTGAAGAGTTCCTTGAACTCGTCCGAGAAGAACTCCAGGGCCCCATCCGTTTGCCAGGCCTTGAGTTTTAGCCCAGACTGTCGCTCAGCCCGCTTCATCCATGCGATAAAGCATTCAAAGGCCAGTGACCTGCAGTCGGTGTTGATGGCCCAAACGTAGCGCGTAGAGGCGTCGATGAAGGTGAGCGTGTAGAGTTCTCCATCGAGCCCTTCCTGGCTGAGCACCAAGAAATCGCTGTAGACCTTATCCAGTGGTTTGTAGCGTTCGTATCCCGGAGGTAGGTCGGGGAACGGTTTGTGATTGAGTGATGCAGTTGGGCAGACCATGCACGGTGGATTGGGAGAGTCCACGGTGAGGGAACCGTCTCGGGGAAGAAGAAGCGCGTCGTCGTCGAAGACTCCAGCCTTTAGCGAATTTTTGGGAGTGGCGTGAGATGGATGTCCAAGTCGTTGGTGCCATGTTGCTGGGTCCGCACGGTAGCCGACTGTTTTTTGATAATATTTTTGCCGTGCTGCTTCGTCGTTTGCCTCCCCTTCAGGTCCTGCGTCGGCGGCGTTATCCGTGTCGGCGGCGAGCGCGCGAATTGCCTTCCTTTCCAGAAGCGCGCGGGGAATACCGATGATGTCGTCGGTATCGCCAGCTTCGACTTGGTCACCGGTCACGAGCAGGCATCGATTGGGCCAGTTCTGAGCGGGGAGTCCCGACATGGGAATCCGGTAGTAGCTGTATTCGGCGCCAATGACCTCAACTTCTTGGGGTCCTTGTACTGGCGGCTCCGGTTCTTCGGTCGGTTCAGGTAATTCTGCTGGTTCTCCCATGAACTCGTAGGTCTCCTCTTCCTTTGATTCCTCTGGTTGTGGTGGTGGTGTGTCAGGGGCGTACTGATCCGGAAGAGGAGGACCTCCCCAGCAGGTGCCGCGAGTTGCCCAGTACGGGTCGACGATGGCGACTTCCGCGGGAGGAAGGCCGGCTGCTACGACGTGCTCTCGTTCCGTTTCGCCCGATGTGCCCCAGCCTCCTCCGGCGCCCCACGTGTCTCCGGTTGTCCTTGCTTCTCCGACTGCTGCGTCTTTGACTTCTGCGCCACCTTCCTCGGCTGGGGCAGGGGGAGTTCCCCAGCCAGTTGCAGCAATTTCTTCCGTTGTGGCCGCTTCCTCTGGAGTCAGGACTTCGCCCCAAGATCCAAGCGCGGGTCCGGAAGTGTCCCAGCCTGTCCAGCGCGTTTCCGCCGGCGTGTTTTCCTCGGCAGGTTGTGTTGCAGGGCCTGACGTGCCACTGTCTTCCTCCATTGTGGCAGGTCCGGTCTCAGCAGGATTCGAGGTCGAGGCGGTCGGGACAGTGCGCAAGCGCAGAAGGCCGTCAGAGGCGGGTCGCTCGAGGTCCATCTCGTCGGGATGTGACCACGTTGGCGCCTCCGTGGGAGTCGTTTTTAGGAGCAGCGTGCGGTGGGAGTCCTCGGTTGTGCCTTGAGCGGAGAACTGCAGCACGAAGACTCCGTCGTCATCGACCGCCTTTCCGATGTAAGTCTCGTTATGGAAGAGTTCGAAGGTCTTTTCTTTGCGGTTGCTGCGAATGTCGATTCCGCACCGCATGAGTTGAGCTGACGAGAGCAGGTTGTACTGGAGATCTGGTGCGACGAGGACATCTCCGATGTGAATAGTGAACTTGGTGTCGTTGGCCTCGAGGTAGATTTCGCCAATCTCATATGCCTTCATCTTTCCGTTGTTGGCGGCGGTGATTTCGCAGGGTCGACGCATGCGCCGGGAGTTGTGATAAACTTTGGCGATCCCACCATGTGTTGCCCGCAGCAACTGTCGAGGTACCAGGTATCCAAATCCTCGTGGCGCTGACGAGCGAGATTGGCGATCTTGGGCGTGATGATGCGATCGAAGTCGCCGGTGTATGGCGAGAGAGCGAAATATCGGTTTGAGGAGATGCTTGGCGGTGATTCCGGAGTGGGAGGGGGGAGTTCGAAGTCGGAAGGAATGTCAGGAGGGCGAGTGGACCAGGTGAGAACCGTTGGATCATTATCTGCATCAGGCGCAACGGGGTTAGGATTGTTGGAAGGGAACGAAACTCGGTCCCGATCCCAGTAGCGGAGCGCTCTGCTGCGGCGAGCCATGCAGCTTATGATTGTTCCCTTCCCTTTGTCTTTTGCCATGATGACCGCAGGGGACTGAGAAGTACTGGCGACCGAAGGGGGTGATGTTAGAATCTAGCAGCAGGAATGGATGAACTAACAGGATGCAGGAGTACAAGTAGTAAACCCTAACTAGGTTGTTCGAGGCGGGTCGCTCGAGGTCCATCTCGTCGGGATGTGACCACGTTGGCGCCTCCGTGGGAGTCGTTTTTAGGAGCAGCGTGCGGTGGGAGTCCTCGGTTGTGCCTTGAGCGGAGAACTGCAGCACGAAGACTCCGTCGTCATCGACCGCCTTTCCGATGTAAGTCTCGTTATGGAAGAGTTCGAAGGTCTTTTCTTTGCGGTTGCTGCGAATGTCGATTCCGCACCGCATGAGTTGAGCTGACGAGAGCAGGTTGTACTGGAGATCTGGTGCGACGAGGACATCTCCGATGTGAATAGTGAACTTGGTGTCGTTGGCCTCGAGGTAGATTTCGCCAATCTCATATGCCTTCATCTTTCCGTTGTTGGCGGCGGTGATTTCGCAGGGTCGACGCATGCGCCGGGAGTTGTGATAAACTTTGGCGATCCCACCATGTGTTGCCCGCAGCAACTGACGAGGTACCAGGTATCCAAATCCTCGTGGCGCTGACGAGCGAGATTGGCGATCTTGGGCGTGATGATGCGATCGAAGTCGCCGGTGTATGGCGAGAGAGCGAAATATCGGTTTGAGGAGATACTTGGCGGTGATTCCGGAGTGGGAGGGGGGAGTTCGAAGTCGGAAGGAATGTCAGGAGGGCGAGTGGACCAGGTGAGAACCGTTGGATCATTATCTGCATCAGGCGCAACGGGGTTAGGATTGTTGGAAGGGAACGAAACTCGGTCCCGATCCCAGTAGCGGAGCGCTCTGCTGCGGCGAGCCATGCAGCTTATGATTGTTCCCTTCCCTTTGTCTTTTGCCATGATGACCGCAGGGGACTGAGAAGTACTGGCGACCGAAGGGGGTGATGTTAGAATCTAGCAGCAGGAATGGATGAACTAACAGGATGCAGGAGTACAAGTAGTAAACCCTAACTAGGTTGTACCCCATATGGGCTACCCCACTACAGCCTAGACAATATGCAGCACATATAGTTTGACACACCCCCATAGGCAAAGTGGGGGAGAACAAGGGGTCACACGACCAGTCAAGAGAAGCAAAACAAGCTCAGGGTGGATCACAACGTCACCACGCATTCTGAGCACAAGCAAAGGGCCACTGGGCCAGTTCACATGCAGAGATATATATGCAGCAATAACAGTACAGTGATGGCTACCTAGCAAGAGCCAGCATGCATATATATATATATATGTACAGATCACAGTACAAGCAGAGACTACAGCAAGTGTGGAAACGTAGGCACAAGGCCTAACAGAGTACAAAAGCGCTGATGATCACCAGACGGAAGTGCCTTGGTGAATATGTCAGCAGTGTTGGCCCGAGTGGCCACGTGGCGAAGACGAAGCTGGCCTCGCTGCTGCAACTCTCGAGCCAGGAAGTACCGCAGAGCAATGTGCTTCGTTCTGTGCTCCAGTCTGTGCTCCTCACACAAGGCAATGGCGGCCTTGTTGTCAACGTACAGCACTGGAGGAGAACGAGGCTGCTCTCCCAAGTCAGTCAGCAGGTAGGTGAGCCAGCGTAACTCCTGTGCAGCCATGGCGGTGGCGTAGATCTCAGCCTCACAACTGGAGCCGAGAACTGAAGTCGAGCGTGTAGAACGCCACGAAACTGAACCAGAGCCAAGGCTGAAGGTGTAACCCTGTGACGACCGCTGAGTAGCCAGGTCGTCAACCCAAGAAGCGTCTGAGTGCCCAGTGAGGACAACTGGGCTCGTCCCTCCAAGCACTAGCCCCATGCCTGATGTGCTGCACAAGTAACGCAGTACCCTCTTAGCAGCAGCCATGTGCTCAGGTCGGTGCCGACCAGGAGCCACGTAGCGAGCCAGGAGACCAAGAGGGTACGCGAGGTCAGGTCGAGTGCAAGTCATCAGGTACATGAGGCAGCCGACTAGCTCTGGGTAAGGACCACTCGGCTCTACGGACTCGTCCGAAGGTGGAGCTGAGAGCGTGTGACCTGTAGCCAGAGGAGTGGCCTGTGCTGAAGACCAGGTGAAGCCGAAGCGCTGAAGGACCTGCTGCACCATGTGTGACTGAGTCAAGGTGATGGTGCGACGTGCTCTGTCTCGGGTGATCTGCAAGCCAAGGTAGCTGCGCAGCTCACCCAAGTCTGTGCACGTGTGTCTCTTCTGCAGCTCCGACTTCACGTGGGCGAGAGCCTCAGTGTCAGCAGTGGCAAAAACCAAGTCGTCGACATACACGAGGATGTAGAACGGCGGCAGGGAAGTGTCGGTGCGCAGAAACAGCGACGGGTCAGCAGTAGAAGGCGCAAACCCAAGAGCCGCAAGCGTAGTCCTCAGTGTGTCGTGCCACTCACGTGGCGCCTGGCGGAGACCGTAGACCGGCCGCCGGAGGCTCCACTGGGTACCAGGAGGGAACGACCCAGTGAAGCCCGGGGGGCGGCGCAGCCAGATCTCCTCGTGCAGGCTACCCTGCAGGAAAGCTGTGCTGAAGTCAAGAGAGTGAAGCTCGTAGTCACGGTGAGCAGCAACGTGCAGCAGCACCCGAAGAGTGGTCATCTTCGGAGTGGGGGAGAAGGTCTGGAAGAAGTCAACTCCCTCTCGCTGACTGAAGCCTCGAGCCACGTAACGCGCCTTGAAGACAGGCGGAGAACCCGGCGGCCGCTTCACCCTGAAAATCCACATGCCACTGACGATGTTCGCCCCAGGTGGGGGAACCTCGTCAACGTAGGTGCCTGTGGACTTCCAGGAAGCCATCTCTGCGTCCATGGCTGCCTGCCACTGAGAGGAGTAGGGACCCTCTATCGCCTCTGCGTAAGAGCGCGGAGTCGGGATGTCTGGTGCATCCGGATCTCCCTCAGGGGCAAGTAGCGAGGACACAAGATGAGGTAAAGCAGCAGCAAGGCACTGGAACTCCTCCTGCCTGTCCTCAAGGACGTCCGTGCTAAGAGCACACTCACCCCCGACGGACGGAGGACAGACAGACTCAGACTCAGTAACAAGACTGGCAGTGAAGTCTAGACGACAGGCAGCAGCAAAGTCAACAAGCTCAGCGACAAGAGCAGACGCAGCAGCAGACTCAAACGACGGGTCAGTGACAACTGTGGCTAGTAGACGCGTGACAGTAGGGTGCTGAGCACGAAACCGGTCAGACGCAGGGTCCGGAACGTCAGGCAAAGAGGACGCAGGAGGAGACGGCAGAGGAACAGGCTGCGGAACAGAGGAAGGACGACGGACTACGAGGTGCGCGCTGGGGACAGCCGGCGGACGCGAACGAGGAACACGAGGACCGGTACGACCAGGACGAGCAGGCGAGACAGGACGCGACGCAGGCTCACGACGCACAGCAGGACTACCAGTCAGCTCAGCGTAAGGAGAAGGAGCAGGCAGCGGCGAGCCAGTCTGTAACGGAAGACCAGTAGACGACGGAAGAGTAAGAACCTGACGAAGAACAGAGGCAGACGGCGGCAGAGACGACGGAGACGGCGGAGCGAAGAACAGTCGTGTCGGCGCAGCTGCACCAGAACCAGCAGCTCCAGCAGCTCCAGTGCCTCCAGCAGCTCCAGTACCTCCAGCAGCTCCAGTACCTCCAGCAGCTCCAGAAGCTCCAGGCCCAGAGCCGACACCTCGAGTCCCAGGGTCTCCAACCTCTGTGTCTCTAGCAGCAGCACCCCCAGAACCAGCACCTCCAGTCCCAGGGTCTCCAACCGCAGGGTCTCCAGCAGTAGCACCCCCAGAACCAGCACCTCCAGCTCCAGGGTCTCCAACCTCAGCGTCTCCAGCAGCAGCACCCCCAGAGCCAGCACCTCCAGTCCCAGGGTCTCCAGCCTCAGTGTCTCCAGCACGAGCAACTCCAGAACCTCCAGAACCAGCAACTCCAGCACCTCCAGTAGACAAAGGACCAGCACGACTCCGAGCTCCAGCAGCGCGACGCTGACGGCGACCGTACCAGTCCTGCAGCTGCTGTGGGGTGAGAGGCACACGGGGACGAAGGCGGCCACTCCAAGGAGACCGCGCAACAGCAGACTCAGAACCCTCAGCGCCCGCACCCCCAACGGCTCCAGAACCTCCGGTGTCAGTACCCTCAGCACCAGTACCTCCAGCGACTCCAGAACCTCCAGCGCGAGCACCCTCAACAGCTCCAGGACCTCCAGCTCCAGCGCCACCAGGACTAGGCCCTCCAGCAGCTCCTGAACCTCCAGCGCCAGCACCCTCAGTAGCTCCAGAACCTCCAGCGTCAGTACCGCCAAGCTCAGCACCCCCAGACCCCTCACACGCAGGCTCAGCACCACCAGGCTCTACACCCTCAAGCTCCGCACCCTCAGGCTCAGTACCCCCAGACTCAGCACCCCCAGGCTCCGCACCCCCAGGCTCAGCACCCCGAGCAGGACCACTCGCAGGAGGACCTGAGTCACCAGTGACCTCAACCGGCGCAGTCAAGGGAGGAGGGTCTACCTGAGAAACACCTGAAGGAGCAGGACCGGGAGCGGGGAGGGGGTCTACCTGGGGAGCACCTGGAGCAAGGAAGAGCGGCGGGGGGGGGAGCGAGGCAGTGCGGTAGGGGAAGAGACGGTAAAAGGGAACCGACTCGTCGAACGTGACGTCCTGAGACGCAAAGACACGGCGCGAGGTGGGGTGGTAAAACTGCCAACCAGGCGCGTCAGGGACAAAGCCAAGGAAGACACAGGGAACAGCGCGGGCGGAGAGCTTGTCCGCGGTGGTATCGCGGACAAAGGCACGAGCACCCCAGACCCGGAAACGCGACGCATCGCCAACCTTCCCCGTCCACAGCAGTGTGGGCGAGGTCTCCGGCAAGGAGACACGGGGCCAGAGGTTGAGCTGATGCGCGGCGTACCGGACCGCAAACGGCCACAGAAAATGGGGGGCAGCCGCATGGATCATGGAGGTACGAGCGACCTCCATGACTAAGCCAATGCGGCGCTCAGCAACCCCATTCTGCTGCGGAGAGGCCGGAAGCGTGAACGACTGGGTGATGCCGTGCTCCGCACAGTAGGCTGCCAAGAGGTCGGAGGAGAACTCACCACCTCTGTCAGAGTGCAGACGCAGGACAGGAAAGTCCGACCGGAACCGCTCGCGGAGCTGGAGACGAACAGCGCGGATCCAGGGGATCAAAACAGCAGGGACGTCCCCCTTGCTCTGCAAGGGGAAGACCGTGGTGTAACGCGTGTAGTCGTCGACGACCAGCAGGAAGTACCGCTCGCGGCCCTGTCCCTGGACGTGGGCTGGGCCCCACACGTCCAGATGGAGCGTCTGCAGTGGAGCCTCTGTGGGAGGAAACGAGGAGGAGTGAGGAGCGGCGCGCTGCCGCCCCTCGACGCAAGGAATGCAGGGCGGCGCAGGCGAGGGAGGGAGGGCAGGCAGGGACCTGGGAAGACCAGAGACCAGGGAGCGAGAGTGCATGCTACGCAGGCGAGGCAAGGAGGGGTGACCAAGGCGGTGGTGCCACAGGAGAGTGTCGTGCGACAAAGCGCGACACTCGCAGGGGGCCGCCAGCTGACCAGACGCAGACGCAAACGCAGACGCAGCTACCTGAGGGGACTCAGTGGTCAGTGTGTACAGACTCGAGCCAGGTGCACGGGTGAACGTGGCCAAGTGCCGGCCCGTCCTAGCACACGTACAGTGAGTCACTCGCTGACTCGCAGGAGTGAACTGGTCAACCCCCCCATCCTGGAGGTCAGCTCCACTCACCAAGTTCGTAGAGAACGAGGGGAGGTAAAGACCTGACAGCGAGCCAGACGGGACGGCCGGACACGGCAGAACCGTGGAATAGTGGGCAAGGACTGGACCCCCAGAGGGGTCCGCCAGGGAGACCGGGACTGGCCGACGGAGCGGCGTAAGTGCGGTGCAGTCGCGAAAGAAGGAGCGGGAAGCTCCTGAGTCAAGGGTGAAGGTGTGCGAGACCGCAGTGGGCGCAGTACCAGAGAGAGCAGACACAGCAGCACCTGATGCCACGGCCTCACCAGTACCTAGAGCAGTAGACGTACTAGCACCGAGAGCAGCAGCCTCACCAGCACCTAGAGCAGGAGACGCACTAGCACCTAGGGCAGCAGCCTCACCAGGGTCAGGCGGTACGCACAGGCAACAGGCACGGTCAGCACTAGTAGACAATGCATACATGGCAGTGAGAATAGCATCATAGTCAAGCGCAAAGATATCTACCCTCTGTCTATGCAGCTCCAGCCAGGTGGGGAGCTCAGCCTCGTCGCCAAACACTGTGCGCCAGTCGTCGCTCAGACGGGCGAAGCAGCGGGACTGTGTGTGACCAAGCGTCCCACAAGGCTGACCAGTCCTAGCACCTGTGCGAATGACGTACGGGCAGCGGACTGTACGCGTAGACCTGCTACACTGAGCGTACCACTCCTGGAGCTGCCGGGGCGTAAGTGTCTCACGTGGACGTCCCTGCAGCTGCAGCTGGCCACTGCCAGACGCTCCCAACTGACCAGCTCCAGGGCGACAGCTACGACGGCTACCGCGACAACCCCAGCTAGTATACCACTCACTAAGCTGCTGAGGCGTCAGAGGCTCGCGTGAATGTCGCTGGAGCTGCATCTGGCCACCTGCCAGTAGCAGTAGCGCAGGAAAGGCAGGCGCGGCAGGCAGGCAAGCAAGCAGGCAGGCAGGCAGGCAGGCAGGCCGGCAGGTAGGCAGGCAGCCAGGCAGGCAGACAGGCAGGCAGGTAGGCAGGCAGGCAGGCAGGCAAGTAGACACGCAGGCAGACAGGCAGGCAGGCAGGCAGGCCAGCAGGCAGGCAGGCAGCCAGGCCGGCAGGCAGGCAGGCAGACAGGCAGGCCGTCAGGCAGGCAGGCAGGCGCTCACCAAAGGCTGGGAGAGCAGGGCCGGCGCTCGAGTAGGCGCACGACAGCGGCGACGTCGGGGCCGCAAAACCGGCTGCAGAGCAGGGCCGAAACAGCTGGAGGGCGCTGCCGCGTCAGCGGCAGTAGCAGGGTGGGGCCGCGTCAGCGGCAGGTCGGGGTCGCGGCAGCTGCAGGGCGGGGCCGCATCAGCGGCAGGTCGGGGCCATGGCAGCTGCTGGGCGGGGCCGCATCAGCGGCAGGTCGGGGCCGAGGCAAAGGGCCGCGCGCGGCCGCGCTAGGGAGTAGCGGGCCGCGCGCGGCTCGGCGCGGGCTGTTGCGGGCCGCGCGCGGGCCGTGCGAGGCAGGAGCAGGCCTCGCGCGGCTCGGCACGAGCTGCTGCGGGCCGCGCGCGGGCTGCGCGAGGCCGTAGCAGGCCGCGCGCGGCTCGACGCGGGCTGCGCGGGCTCGGCGCGGGCTGCGCGCGGCAGCTGCGAGCTGCGCGCGGCTCGGTGCGGGCTGCGCGCGGTTGCAGCGGGCTGTGCGCGGCTCGGTGCAGGCTGCGCGCGGCTGCAGCGGGCTGCGCGCGGCTCGGTGCGGGCTGCGCGTGGCTGCAGCGGGCTGCGCGCGACTCGGGGCGGGCTGCGCGATCTCGGTGCGGGCAGCGCGCGGTAGCAGCGTGTGTGCGGGCCCGACAGGCGTGTAGAGGCGGCGCGCGGGCCTTACGGGCCTCTAGGGGCAGCGCGCAGGCAAGGCAAGGCAAGGCAAGGCATACAAGGCAAGGCAAGGCTACGTGGGGTAGCGCGGTAACCGCAGCGGTAGGTGGGCCCGAAAAAAAAACGGTCCTACGGACCTTAGTGCTCTGATACCATGTTAGAATCTAGCAGCAGGAATGGATGAACTAACAGGATGCAGGAGTACAAGTAGTAAACCCTAACTAGGTTGTACCCCATATGGGCTACCCCACTACAGCCTAGACAATATGCAGCACATATAGTTTGACAGGTGACACAGTGGAGGTTGCGGCAGACGGCTTTGGCTGAGCCGAAGGTTGCTGGCTGGAGGCGTTGGCGTTGGGCCGTTCGTCAGCAGCCTGACGCTTGTAGCACTGGTCGATGGAGTGGCCAGACTTTTTGCAATATTTGCAGAAAGCTCCCTTCTTTCCGCGTTGCTCCCCTTGAGACCCTCCTGTGTAGAAGGCTAATTTCTCCCGCTTGACATTTTTCTCGTTGTACAGGTCGATCTCCTTCTGCTCCGAAAGAAGCGTGGCGCACAGAGCCGACTCCGATATGCTTGCTCGGGCGCGAAGGAGTGACTGACATTGGCGCCAGTCGGGACCAAGTCCAGAGATGACCATTGAGATGAACATGTCATCGGGAACGGAGCCGCCACACTTTTTGACTTGATCGCGCAGATTGCGGCACCGATTGACATATGGTCCCGCTTTCTCCCCTTGCTTCATTTTGACTGAAGTCAGTTGACTGAGCAGGCGACTCATTGTAACTGGATCTGTTGCCATGTATGAGTTGCGCAGGTGTTCCCAGGATGCGTGCGCGGGAGCCCACTCCGTCTTGTACGGTCGAATGCCGAGCTGCTCTTCAGGTGAGAGGTTGCGAAGGAGAGTGGTGTACGCGAGAAGAGACTCGTGGTAGTATTGATGCTTCTCCTGGATGGTGCCTTCCGAGGGAAAAGGCAGACTTCCGTCGTAGTACATCCAGATCTGAGCGGTTGTCGCGAGAAGCTCGAATTCGAAACTCCACGTGTAGAAATCCTTTCCGTCGAAAAGGATTGAGGTCTTCAATTTTGAGGTTAATACAAATTTGGTTTGCATTGAAGCGTTGTCTGACTGCGACCGCTGTGGGTTGTCTTGTGCAGGAGCTGACCCTTGACGATTGTCAAAGGTGAAGGATCTCTCGGAGTTGACGCGGCGGTCTTCTCCAGGGAGAGGAAGTCCAGCAACGCCACGTGCATAGCTTGAGCCATCAATGCTCATAGCCTGATGGCTTTCGAGAGCGTTGATGCGTGCAACTAGCTGCTCAACGACAGCGGCGCTGACGGAGGTCACCGCTGATGGCGCGTTAGTAGTTGCTGGTGGTGGGCCCGGTGAGTCTGCAGTAGCTTTCCCTTCAGGAGCCATAGTGTTGCAGACTTTAGGATATAATGAATGATTTTATAAAGAGGTTGTTCTAGGAAGAACGAGGGCTTTGACAGATCCTATAATCCACTCTAGCTCTCATACCATGCTGATATAACCAAAGGATCAGTGGATAGGATAGGATGTGTTAAGCCTAAGAGGAGACAGTGAAGTCTCTGAGATGACCTTGTTGAATAATAATTGAAAGGGAACAAGATGATTGAGAGATAGAAGTACAAGGAATTAAATAGCGACTGACTAGCCATGTACTCTGAGGGGTACATTCCCTTATTAACTGTATTACATAGCTACAGCAACCGCGACTATTACTATCCTTGACAGTTACCGTGTTGCAGTCAGTTAACTGTCGCGCGGTTACCGGATCGTCAAGGGTCACGACCGTTGACTTCCTCAAACGGTTGACCTTCGGGTGACCCTCGACATTCCGCGTGCTCTATATGAGCTCATGCGGTACTGGTACAGTGGTACAGCTTCGGGAATGCCTTTATAACCTTTCGGTTATTCCAACATCCACAGCGGAATGTACCCTTATTCCATGTGTCGCATTATCGCAGAGAACACAACTTATGTGATGCCAATGAAGCATATTGGCCCCATTAGTCAGATCAAAGATAGCTTCACTGACAGAACAACCGTTTTGTTGTGCGCCCCAATGTACTTTCTATTACCACTAACACTTCCGTCCACTACCTTAACCAACTGACCAACTCAACCCAAGTCATAACGGGTTGATCCGTGCCAGACACGAAACAACCTATCAATCCGACAATCATCTGTCTACAACGCGCTGGATGAACCCAACACATAGGAATTGGTGGTTTATTGAAGGGGTTGACCAAAGACATGCTTGATAGCATTTTGTTAAGTTGCTTTGAATGATGGTTACCTTTTTATCATTATTTTATTAAATCAGCGAAGTGCACCAGCCTTTCCTGGTGTTGACGCCATGTTGACGCGCTAAATTGCTAGGTCCTTTAGGTCAGAGTAACGTTGGGAAACTGCGGTAAAATGTCGGCCATTGAAGGTTACATGCTGTTACTAAGAGTTGACAAGGTCAGCTCTTCACGGTGACCCTTACGTTGACGGAAAGTCGTTGCCGCAAACATGCTGCTGGACAAGAGCTTTGCAGTCAAGCGTTCTCGAAGAGGTGGATCCCACGGGCGGCCCGTTACGTTCAACAGAGGGTAATTCGTTTTCAATATCAGGCAAATGCCGGAGCAGGGAAACTGAGATGGTGATTTGTGGGTGTAAATATATCTCAGTCATGTGAATCTGATGAAGGCGAATTGAGGGAGTGGAGAGTGGGAGATCGACCAGTTCGACGGGGCGTGGGAAAATTGGGCGTAGTTTCAAGAGGTTGTTAGCACGATTTGTAAGTACCTCAACCAAGTGCGTGCTGGACGTCGAAGCCCCGTGTACACATTCTGAGACCTGACATCTGACCAAGTTACTGAATCAATAATTTGTGCTGCTGGTCAGAGTGTCGGTGGTGGAGTTTTGTCGAGTGGCTGTAATTTTGGCGGCGTTACAAGCATTGGCATTGCTGGTGTGCCTGTCTCCGTTTGAGTGTGCCGCGATGTCCAACAAGCCTTATTTTGGCTCCATGCTCACAAGAAGCACCCTCCGACTTTCATTCGGGTCGTTTTCTCTCGATCAGGCAGCCACCGCCGACAACTTCACTCGTGCTTCTTCGGAAATGGAACGGTTTTTGTTCCTAAACTTCCATAGTTAAATTGATTTCGTGGAACATAGCGGAATAACCTGCTGAATAAACCGACATGAAGAGCAAATCGTGAGTGGGTTTTTTACCAGTGAATACGTGTTGGGCAGGCTAAGTGGATACTAGTAGTTTCAAGTTGCGGACTAAATTGCGCCAGAAACTTCGCGTGGTTCCCTGCCCGACTCCTTCCCGCATCCGAGCTTGTTTGATTGGATCCGCGAGTGACTGCAAACTGCAGAATACGCGCCAATTAGCTCCCGCGCACGCGCACAGTCACGCGCGATTCCCCGCCCGCGCCATCACCTCCCCTCCCCTCCTTGTCACCCCCCTGCCATGCTCCCGCCTACAGTGCCCGCTCGCCCATGCTGCGCACTCGCTGGCCTTTGCGCGGCTCTTCGCACATTGCAACGGCTCCAATGTCCACCGCCCATCCTCTGCCTGTCGCACATGGCCTGCCTGCCTTCCCTGCCAGCAGAATTTCCCCGCATTCCCTTCCCTCCCCGCATTTTCATGCCACCCGCTGCCCGCAAACTAACTTGGCGCATGGTGCAAGCAGCGAAAACCAGCGATGAGCTTCCTTGCGTGGGATGACAGGGTTCCGTTTCTCGTTTTTCTGTTTCTTGGATCTCTCCCTTGCACCCGCGCCGCATCTTCTCTTTGCAAGACAGTCGTTTCCGTCTTTTGTTGCGCTGGATTCGCGAACAAACAAATGAATGAAGCCCAACCCATCCCCCGCCCCACAACGCTTCCCGTCCGCCTCGATGGTCCCACGCGACACGGCGGAATGATCTGGTCTGGACGCAAGGAGGGGGGACAAAATCTGCTCATCGAGATGTTCCCAGCGGCGCATCTTGGGCGCATGCGCGCATGGACGCTTGAGCGCAGAGGGTGTGCCGCAATGGTAGCGGCGCCGGGAGCGGGGGGGAGGTGGTGAAGGTGGCCCAAGAGTCAAGACACCCACAGCTAGGATCCCTGCTCCTAGTACTACTGTAGCGTTCTGCGTCCTGCGATAAAAATAGTTCATCCCGCTCCTGTTGCGAGGCGAGGGGACCCCGCCCGAAGTCACGAAATGCTTAGCCGCAGAACGACAGAGGAGAGGGGAGCGCGAGAGAAAGTGCGTGTGAGAGAGAGGGGGAAACGGAAAGGGGAAGCGCGAGAGGGGGGAGAGCTGTCCCCATCCGATGATTGCGAGGATCGGATCTTGGACGAGAGCCCACGGGCTACCTCGACAAGTCGCCCTGCTCCCTGCCGTGCTTGCTCTGCCCACTTCGCGTATCGATTCCCCAGCACTCATCGCCGACAGCGCGGAAATGCTTATTACCCGTAGCATAAAGACAAGCTCTCAGGCTTCGTTCAAAATTCGTTCTCGTTCCATGACCTCTCGCCAGTGTCCCGAATCGAGCATAGAACTAGCTCACGAATTTATTAGAGGTAGCAGTCGTAGTTGTGGTGTCGGCTAATTCGTGTCCGTGCTAGTTGTAGTCTCAGCATCGTGCCGCGTGGCTCTCGCCTACTTATAATTTCTCGCCGTAATCTGCGGCAACCGGACAGCGATTATCCGTTCGTCAGCCGTTCGTTACAGTCCCTGTGTTTCCCTGTGCGATACTAATACATGAATCTTAGGGGCACACCCGGCGGAATCCGCACGCGATTTGGGAATTCGCTGTGAAACTAAGCTGAAAAGCGGAGCATTTGCGGCGACGAGCCGCAACTCGCCGCAGCTCGCGGCGACACCTCGGATGGACACGACCATGGCGGTATTGGAGCAGCGACCTGGGGAGATACTTATCGGCTCATCTCAAGGAGCTATTGGCTCATCTGAAGGCGATCCGGCCGGAGAACCCTGGTCCGTCTGCGGTCCGACTCAGCATCATGCGGTGACTCATATTGCTGATGCCCATGCCGGACAGCCGGCGGCGCCCACGCCGTCGGCGGCGGCGGCGGCGGCACCAGGCCAAGAACTGCAGCAAGCTGACGCCAGCGCCGCCGCGGTCTTGTCGGCTGTAGACTACAATCTTAACTGTAATAACGACAATAATAACAACAATAACTACGCGTTTTTTCCCGCCGGGGAATTGCTGCCGCCGTCGACGCATCCTACGGAGCAGCAGCCGGCGTACGCTGGGGACGGCGCGCATCACCAAACCGTCGACGTCGCCATTGGCGGGGACTCAGTTATGGCGCGAGTCGAAGCAGGCGAAGCAGCGACTTATTACAGCAACCCGAACAGCTCTTTCGAGCACCAGCAGCAGCAGCTGCAGCAGCAGCATCAGCAATTCGTATCTGATTCCGTGCCCTGCGGAAGTGGTGGTGGCGGCGGCGGTGGCGGTGATGGTACCATGGTTGGCGGGGGTGGACTCGCGGCAGCGGCTGCGGAAGCACAGGGTGGCGGAATGGCGGGCGCTGACGCGCGGATGTTGGCGGCGATGCCAGCGGGAGTGACGGGTGCTGCTGCTGGGGGCGGAAACTACTTTGAGCATCAGCAGGCGGCCCTGCTGCGGCAGCAGCAGCAGCGGCGGAACGAGCAGCAGGCGCAGCACGCGCAGCAGCAAGCGGAGCAGCAGGCGCAGCAGCATCTGGCGGCGCAGCAGCAGGCCGCGCAGCAGCGGTACGAGCAACAGCAGCTGAAGGCGTATCAGGAACAGCAGCAGGTGGAAGCTTATCAGGAGCAGCAGAGAGGATCGTCATGGAATTCCGCTGCTGCTGCTGCTACCGCAGCTAGTACCGCCGCTGGTGCTGCTGCTGCTGGTGGTGGTGCTGGTGCCGCGACTGCCAGTGTAAGGGAGCGAGCCGCGAGTGCTCTCGGCAACCTCTTACCTCTCCTCGCCTCTTCCATACTCGCCAAGAAGCAGCAGCAGCAGCAGCAGCAGCAGCAGCAGCAGCAGCAGCAGCAGCAGCAGCAGCAGCAGCAGCAGCAGCAGCAGCAGCAGCAGCAGCAGCAGCAGCAGCAGCAGCAGCAGCAGCAGCAGCAGCCGACTCAGGAACATCTTGCTCCGTTGCCGCCGGCGCCGCCCCGGGCGCCAGCGCAATTGGCGGCGGCGAGTCAGGGGATGCTTCCTGCAGTGGATAATCATCCAATCCCAGGGCAGCCCACGGCTTCCGCGGCGCGATTCGCGGCGCAAGGTCCGCCGCCGAACAATCTGCAGCAGCGCGAGCAACCGCCGTCGCAATCTTCGGCGCCGGCGACGGTGGCGCCGGGGGAGGACGAACAGGCGGCTTTATTTATGAGCCTCCGGCGAGATCTCGGTCTAGACTCTACTACTACTACTACTATGGTGGCTGCTGCTGATACGAGTGCCGCAACCCCCGTGGCGCCTACCCCTCCGAGCAGCAGCAGCAGCAGCCGCGCGTCGCCGCCTCCGCTGCGCGCTTCGGCGGCAGTGCCAGCTCCGGTCCCGCCGGGTGCGGCGGCGCGGAACGGCTTTTATGAGGGGACGAACGTCCGACCGCCGAGGCAGCAGCTGCAGACGGCGCAGCAGCAGCAGCTACTGCAGCAGAAGAGAAACTTTGCTGCTAGCGCTTTCGACGCCGCGACTGCCGGCGCCGATAGCGGCACGGTCGCGGCGCTGCACCTGCTGCTGGCAGCGCTCGTGGCCACAACCAACGGCGGCGGCGGCAGCGGGGGCAGCAACAGCAGCGCGGCATCGGGAATGCTTCCGCCAACCAAGAGGATCAGGCTCGGGGCAAACCACGTCGGGGGATCTTCCGCTGCCGCTGCTGCAGCCGCTGCTGGTGCCGGTGGCGCCGGTGGTGCCGGTGCAGCTGGTTCCGCGCGTGGTGGTGCGCGCGGCGCGGGCCTTATTCGTCCCGCTCCCACTGTAATCACAACGGCGGAGGGTCTGCTTCCCGCCGCCGCCGGCGCTGGCGCAAGCGCAGGCGGCAGCGACTACTATTATACCGACGGGTATAATAACGAGGGTGAGCTTGTGGGGGGGGGAGTGTTCGGCGCGCCGAGCGAATTCATGGCGGCGCTCCCGCACACGCCGACGTCGCATCTGCCGCCGCTGCAGAGCCCCACGTCGCCCGTCGGCGCGCTCGCCGCCGCATCATGCGCGCTCCCGTCGTCGCCCATGTCGCCCGTGTCGCCCACGTCGCCCGCGTCGCAGACCGTCGTGCATCACCCCATCATCCACGGCTTCTCGCCGCTTTCCGCCCCGATTTCCGCGGCAGGCGCAGCGCAGTACCTTCCCGCGGGCTTCGCGCGCGCTTTCCCGCAGCACTCTCCGCCGCCGCCCCACTGCGTCTCGATCCCCCTCCCCATCTCCCCGCGCGCCCCGTTCCCCACGTCGCCGATGTCCTCCGTCCCGCGCCCGCCGTTCGCCGCGGGCATCGCGTCTTCTGCGCCCGGCGCGCCCGGATCTTGCGCGTTCACTCAGCGCACGCCGCAATACAAGGGCGTGCGGCAACGGCGCTGGGGGAAGTGGGTGTCGGAGATCCGCGAGCCGCGCAAGCGCTCGCGCATCTGGCTGGGGTCGTACGACACGGCGGAAGACGCGGCGCGCGCGTACGACACCGCCGCGCGCATGCTCCGCGGGCGGCGCGCGAGTCTCAACTTCCCGAACAGCTTCGCGACGGTTCCGCTGCCGTCCGCGACGGCGGAAGCGCTGCTGCGCGCGAGTAAGGAGGCTGCGCGCGTGCTGGGACTGAAACCTGACGAGATCGTCTGGGAGGCCGCGGAGGCGGCCGCGGCGGGGCTCGTGATTCGCCCCAGCGCGGCGGCCACGGCGGCGGCGCTGGAGGCGGGGGGAGGCGGGGTGGCGGGCGCGGGGGAAGGCGGAATCGCGGCTGGGGCTGTCCCCGCTCCTGGCGGGGTGGCTGACGGAATGGCTGGCGGAATGCCTGGCGGAATGCCTGGCGGAATGCCTGGGGGAATGGCCGCGCCTGTGGAGGCTGGCGGAGCAGCAGTGGGGGCAGCAGCGCCAGTACTGGTGGGTGCAGCTAAGGCGGAAGAGACACAGTTAGAGACAGGGGCAGAGGAACAGGCACAGGCAGTGGCACAGGCAGGGGCAGGGGCAGGGGCAGGGGCAGGGGCAGGGGCAGGGGCAGCAGGAGAGGGAGAGGCAGTGACAGTAGGTGGAGTTTCAATGGCTCCAGGCACCTTTGATGTGGTGATTCGCCTGCCTTGTGTTACCCATACTGCTGTCGACGCTGCTGTGACTTCCCCTGGCTTGGATGTTACTGCTGCCGCTAATGCTGGTGCTAATGTCTGGTGCTGCTGGTGGTGCTGCTGCTGCTGGTGATGCTGTTGATGCTGCTGGTGCAGGAATCCCTATTGGAGATGTAGCCAATGCTGCTGCTTCCCTGCCCGGTGTTGCTGTGGCTCCCCTGCTCAAAGCTGCGACTCCTGTGCCCGGTCCTGCTATTCCCTCTCCCGGGGATCAACTGCTTGAGTGGAGTAACGCCAGTGCTTTCCAGGCTCCCTTCCCTGCTGTTGCCGCCAATTCACTGCCTGGTGCTATGGAGGCGCTTTCCACTGCTGCTGTAGCTGGTACAGATGGTGACGCTGCAGCATACTATGCTCAGCAACAGCAGCAGCAGGAGATGGTGATGCAGCAGCAGCAGCAGCAATTGTGCAAGCAAGAAAGCCAAGAATTATTTGTGCAGCAGGAACAGCAGTTTCAGCAGCAGCAGCAGCAGCAGCAGCAGCAGCAGCTTTTTCAGGAGGCACATGAGCAGCAAGAGACAGCATACACTGGCAACATCAGCATGACCATAGATCCCACCAGTGCAACCACCAACGGCAACAGCAGTGGCAACACCAACACCAACATCAACAGCAACACTTTTGGCAACAGCAACAGCAATGGCAACCCTATGGCGGGAGCGTATCAAAGAGTGCGCAGCAGGAGTGCAAGCAGTGACACCACTAGTGGCCGCACGACGAGCAGCAACGGCAGCGGGTGGTGCAGCGGCAGCAGGAGTGAGAGCCAGAGCAGTGCCAGTGCCGGTGTCAACGCCAGTGCCACCCTCAGTGCTGGTGCTGCTGGTGCTGCTGGTGCTGCTGGTGCTGCTGGTGCTGCTGGTGCTGCTGCTGGTGCTGCTGGTGGTGGTGCTGCTGCTGGTGGTGCTGCTGCTGGTGGTGCTGCTGCTGGTGGTGCTGCTGCTGGTACCGCTTCAGAGTGGTCCCATTTCTCACAGGCTAACACTGGCAGCGGCCGCGGGTTGAACGTAGTTGCAGAGAACCCGGGAAGATTGATGCAGGGAGGAGGCGGGTGCAAGGAGGAAGAGCTCACTCATCTGTTTCCAGAGCTTCATTTGGACACCTGCGGTAGCGGTGTGGGGGCTTTTGAGTCGACTCACAAGTCAAAAGAGGAGGGGGAGAAGGAGAGAGAGGGTGGGGAAGAGGGAGAGGCGGATGGGAAAGACGAAGTGGAGGTGAAGGGTGGAGGAATGGAGATCATTCGGGATGTGAAAGTGGATCTGCCTTCGCAGGATAGTATGTGCCGAAGCGCTGGTGGTGCTGCTGCTGGTGCTATTGATGCTGGTGCTGCTGCTGGTGGTACTGCAGAAGCAGCACCACCACCTGCCATTGAAACAGTGCCAGCAGCAGCACCACCAGAAGCAGCAGCAAGGGAGGCACGGCAACCCTGACAGCTGGTGGTGTTGGCGCTGCCAGTGCTACCCCTGCTGCCGCAGCTGCCCCTGCTGCACCTGCTGCCCCTGCTGCCCCTACTGCCACTGCTCCCACCGTGGGCATGAACAATCGCAACATAAGGGAGGCATCTCAGAGCCCGCGAATCAGCAGCGGTGCAGCAGGCGTGGCAGGCATGGCAGGAGTGGCAGGCATGTCTCCCAGGAGGAGCTTCAGCCCTTTCATGCGCAACTTCAGTATTGGTCCCACCATGGGCATGGGCGTGGGCATGGGCATGGGGAGCAGCATGGGCATGGGCATGGGCATTGGAGCAGCGACGGGCATGGGCATGGGCACGGTTGCGGGCTTGGGTATGGGGATGGGTGAAGTGCGGTACCCAGGGGTGGAGCAGGGTGGTCCTTTGGTGATGGAGCTGATGGGGGATGACATGGGCATGGGGGACACGTGGCAGCAGGAGGCGGAGGCAATGTGGAACATGAACATCTGAGATGGGGCGTCTGAGGTGGAGCGTCTGAGATAAACCAGTTTTGAGGCGCCTCAAAACGGAGCATCTGCGATGGAACATCTGAGACGGACGTATGCTGGCGTTGTGGGCATGGTAAGGCCTGAGCTGCCTCAACCTCAAGGCATTGGAGTGTGCTGTGGTCATCTTTTAGCGAGTCAACTGCACTCGAGGCAACTGCACCCGAACCAACTGCATCCGAGGCAACTGCATCCGAGGCAACTGCATCCGAGGCAACTGCATCCGAGGCAACTGCATCCGAGGCAACTATGTGCAAGGCAACTGCATTGATCAGCTGAGCCATGTCATGCCAAGAGAGGGAGATTTACAGTACACGATCAGCTCTGACTCTCCTGAGGTTTGGTTCCATCCATCCACTCACTCACTCACTCATTCACTCACTCACTCACTCGTCCACACAGTCACCAAAAGCATTCAACCATGCAAATCATTCAAACTTGTTTCCCTCCTCACTCATTGCCTCGTCCCATTCGTGTCGCACACCGGGTTCACCTTCCGCATTCACCCACTCGCTCACTCTCTCTCTCGCACTCCTCACTCACTCACTCACTCACTCACTCACACACACCGGGTCTCTCGCGCTCATTCCCGTACTCCCCCGTACTCATTCACAAACTCATTCACGCACTCACCCGCATTCACACACCCACTCACTCACACACGCACCCTCACACTCACTCTTCCACTGACGGGGGCCTGCCATCATGTGCCGAGTGGATCGCCCTTCAAACAAGCCAAGGCAAAGCACGGTTGAGAGAAGGCATCAAGTCCGCCTCGCATCGCCTTGCTCTCACTGTGCGTCGTTGCTGCATATCTGCACGAATCTTCTGAGATCTTCTGAGATCTGCTAGAGTGTGCTACTGCCGCTGTTTGGAGGCGATCCCCGGATCAGATGATGCCAGGCCGGCCGTTGATAGGATCTTATGAGATCTTATGAGATCAGATCTGCTAGAATCCCGTTTGCTCGCTTGCTAGCTAGCCACTCTCTTTCTGTTTCTGCTCCCCTATCCTCACCTCCTTCCCTCCCTTTCCACATTCCTCGTTCTCTCCTCTCCCTCGACCCCTCAGTTTTTCGTGATAGATAAATAGGTCCTTCCCTAATCTAGTTGCTGGTGGGCTGGTTATATGCTCTTTGTACAGGACTCATTATTGGTGGGCTGAATTTTTATTTTACCATGTTATTTTCAACAAACGATGGTACCGGTAGCATGTTATTGGACATTGCTGTGGGGTAACCAACCAAACGCTGTTTATTACACTGCAGAACAAATCTTCACACAATGCTTAGGGTATGATATGCTTTCAGAGAGGACACTTGCCCCCAACCAGCTTGCCAAGGTTTGGCCACACGGGAAATTCAATATTGTGCAGACAATTTGGTTATTGAGTCCCGTAACTGGAAGCACGTGCTTGCGCAAACAACAAAGCATGGTACCAATTTTTGTTCAAGTACCGGTAAATATAATATTGTTCAGCGTAGCTTCATGCAGTGAGCAATCAACCATCCAACCCACAATCAGCACTGGTCCTGTCATTTGTTCAGGTGAGGCCATCAAGGAAGGTGACAAGGTCAGCAGAGGAGATGAGACCCACCACAGCCCTATCCTCCTCTGTGTACTCTGAATCGACCAGTGACTGCAGCTGCGCGTGTGCTTCCAGGATGTTCGACCTGCAGGCACGAGGGAAGGCAGGGCAAACGCAAGGCAGGGATAGGGTTTGTAAGGCACTTCCTTAATAATTCACCACGGCCCTATCCTCCTCTGACTACTCTGAATCAACAAGGGACTGCAGCTGCGCATGTGCCTCTCGCGCTCCAGTGCTGTGAGGTTTACATTAGAAGGAACATTTCTCTGATAGAGAGCTACAGCCCACGAGTTCTCATGGGCTCTAGAGGTGTAGGTTCAATTACACAATCTGGACAGTTGGAGTGCGGTTGACCAGTCTAGAGAGAGTGAGAGAGAGAAGATATGGAGGGAGAGAGCGAGGAGAGGACAAGGTAAACTGGATGAAAGAGTGGGGAAACTAGGGAAAGACGAGAGCGAGAGCGACCAAAAGCAAAGAAGGGAGGTGCGAGTGGCGGCGTGTGGAAAGGTAAGAGGAAAGGTAGGAAGGGTACTTGATGGGCCGGAAGAGGATGGCGCGAGTGGCGGCATGTGGCAGGTAGAGAGCCATGTTGGCCACCACCTCTGGGAGCGACACCTTGAGAGCCTCGTCCACCTGAGAAAGACAGGCACAATGAGCAGCAGCGTGAGGAGCGAGCAGCAGCGTGAGGAGCGAGCAGCAGCGTGAGGGAGAGGCAGGCAGAGAAGAGAGCCATGTTGGCCACCACCTCTGGCAGCGACACCTTGAGAGCCTCGTCCACCTGAGAAGGTGCGGAGCAGGGGAGGGGAGGTGGTGGATGGAAGGGAGAGAGTTGTGAGGAGCGAACAGCAGGGTCGTATGGTAGGTAGAGGGCCATGTTGGCCACCACCTCTGGCAGCGACACCTTGAGAGCCTCGTCCACCTGAGAGTGGGGAGACGGAAGGATGAGGGAAAGAGGGGCAAGCGAGGCGGAGTGAGCAACACGTGAGGCGCGAACAGCAGCAGCGTGCGGCGGGTAGAGAGCCATATTGGCCACCACGTCTAGGAGCGACACCTTGAGGGAGAGCACCTCATTTACCTGAGTTGGGGGAGTGGGGGGGAGGTAGTGGATGGAAAGAAAGATAAAGGGGCAGGGCGAGCAGCAGTAGGAGACATTTGTCCTGATTCAACTGCTTCACCTGCTTAATCTGCTTCAACCACTTCTCCCTCCCTTGGCCATGCTCTCACCAGCCTCCTTGCCTAAGGCAGCTCCTCTGGCACGGCTAACATTTTTTTTTTTTTTTATCACAAGTTTAAACAACCAAGTCAACTCACCTGTTTCACCACTTGCGCCAGCTTCTCTGGTGAGGCAAACGCTTGCTCCCTCAACAGGCGTTGCCCTGCATGCGCCCCCTCCTCCTCCTGCTGCTGCTGCATCCCCCCCCCGGGCCTTGAGAGCGAGAGCTGACCCTGCACACACGCACTGCTGTGACCTGATGGCACAGGGAAAGGCAACAGAGAAGAGGTTTCAAGATTTCTATGAGTGGTTTACTTTTGAGTCAATTCGAAAATAGAGAAGGCAGTTTTCTTTTGTCGTGCTTAAGAAGGGAAATGATTGGTTGCACACGGAGGGGGGGAAGGAGTGAGGGAGGGAGGGAGGGAGGGAGTGAGTGAGGGAGTGAAGGAGGGAGTGAAGGAGGGAGAGCAAGCAAGGAGGCACCTTGGTGATAAAGGAGAGGATGGGCTCGACAGTGAGCTTGGTGACGGACATAATCAGCTGCTCGCACGTGGACTTGAGTAGCTTCTCCAGCTCCTGGTCAGGCATAAGGGGGCAGTGAAAGGTCACAGAGAGGGTAGGACAGGGGAAGGGCGAGGAAAGAGGCGAGGGGAGAAGAGAAGAGAGCACATTATGAGTTGCTCACACGTGGACTTGAGTAGCTTCTCCAGCTCCTGGTGGGGCACACGGGCAGTGCACACACAGAGATTGGAGGGGAGGGGAGGAGAAGAAAGTTGAGTTACTGAGCGTTTAAGACAGGTGGTTGGCAGACTGATGACATAGTGCAATGCGACATTATATGAGAATAGGGTACACGGGGAAGGAACGAGAGAGGGGGAAATCAGCGGAGGGAAGAAAAAGGGGAGATACGGCACCCTTTTGGCGTCGATGTGGCTCTCGGTGACCCGGGGGAGAAGCGCAGGAAGGAGTCGCCACTTGACATACTCGCAATACCATATCAATACGACACATGACTCAACACATCCTCACTAGCAAGCCATACCTTTTTGGCGTCGATGTGGCTCTCGGTGACCCGGGGGGAGAAGCGCAGGAAAGAGTCGCCTGAGGTGAGGCTGAGGAAGGACGCCTGGCCTCTCAGCACTCGCCGCAGGTGATCCTGGCGCAGGGGGGGAGAGGGGGGAAAGGGGGGAACGGGGGGAGAAAGAAGGATGGGGACGGGGGACAGAGGAGGGGGTGCAGACGAGGGCGTTTGAGACTTCTCAGACAGCGAGGCTGAGGAAGGACGCCTGGCCTCTCTCTCTCAGCACTCGCCGCAGGTGATCCTGGCACAGGGGGGGAGAGGGGTGCGGGAGGAGAGAGGGAGTATGTGGGATGAGACGGAAGTGGAGTAGGCGTTTGAGACGGCTCAGGTAGTGAGGGTGTGGAACAATGCCTGGCCTCTCAGCACTCGCCGCAGGTGATCCTGGCAAAGAGAGGAAGCGAGGGGGAGGGCGGAAGGGGGGTCATGGGGTGGGTGAAAGAAGAGGTGAGGGGGGGAGGGGAGGGACGGAACTGGAGAAGGCTTTTGAGACCTTGACTCACAGAACTCATGGTCAGGTGATCCTGGAGCATGGGGAAGGGAGGAGGGGGTGCGGGGGAAGAGAAGTGGGTGGAGAAAATGGGAAGAGGGGGAGGGGACGGTAGGCGAGGAGAGGGCACCGGAGGCTGATGTGAGAAGATGAGATAGAGGCGGAGGAGAGAGAAGGAAAAAAAAGGGTGGGAGGAGAGCACAGGGGTGGAAAAGCGAAGCGGCAAGGAAACAGGAGGGTCGCAGGGAAAAGAGGGTGGCGAGGAAAGGAGTGGTAAGAAACCGAGGGAGGGCGATGGGGAAGGAGCGTACCAGTGTGTGTGCAAAGTCTAGTTCCTTCACAGTGACTGCAAAATCCACATCAAAAGGGCGATCTGCATAGGTACAGACACGCACACACACACATAGACACACAGAGGCACACACAGGGACAGACTGGGACAGGAACACACAGTTTTGCCATGGGATAAGTGCAGGCACGTGAATGCACACCTGCATGACTGTTTGTGGACGCCCATGCGCAACAGTGTCTGGTTGGTAGTATGTGTTTGTGTGTGTCTGGCTGCGTAGCGTATACTCTCTGTGAGTGTTCTTATTCACACACGTGTGTCCCCACCCTACCCACCCTCCCAGGAAAACCCTCCCTTCTTCCCGCACCCTGTCCACACCCTCTGCTCCCCAAGAAAGGCCGCACGCATGCTTCAATAAGAACAGCTGCCAATCCATGGGGCTTGCTTCAACTGCATGTGCGCGCATCTTTACACGTGTTTGAAACCGCACCTTTCGCCTCACGGCCTTTCCCCCTCCCATTCCTTCACCCCACCCCACACACACCTGCTCTCTGGGAATGGGCAGATGCTTGATGAGGAACAGCTGCCCATCGGGATGGCTCGCCTTGCACGCATGCGTGTGTGCATATGCATGCGCATGCATGTGCATGTGCATGTGCATGTGCATGTGCATGTGTGTGTGCATGTGTGCATGTGTGTGTGCATGTGTGCATGTGTGTGTGCATGTGTGTGTGCATGTGCATCTGCATAGCCCCCCCTTCATTCCCACCCACACACACGCACCTGCTCTCGCAGAATGAGCAGATGCTTGATGAGGAACAGCTGCCCGTCCATGCGACTCACCCTACGCACATCTGCGTGCAGCCATTTGCGTGTGCGTGTGCGCTTCCATATACCTGTACTCCCACCCTCCTACACACGCACCTGCTCTCGCAGAATGAGCAGGTGCTTGATGAGGAACAGCTGCCCATCCATGGGGCTTGCCTTGCGTGCCACCACCTTGCTGGCTCGCTGTTCACAGAGCCGGGGGGGGGAGGCGAGTGAGGGAGAGGGAGAAATAGAGAGAGGGAGGGCGGGGGGAAAAGCGAGAGGGAGCGGGGACGTTTGTTTGAATGAGAGAATGTAACGATGATTAGGCATGTGAGAATGGAGTGCAAGCGCTGTGACAGTTGCTCGTGTGATGACAGCTGAGATAAAAATCAGAAGAATATAATGTCACCTAAGAGACTAGGTACGTGTGTGATGATAGTTGGTTGGTGGTATGATGATAAATCAGCAACTCCAATTGGTGGTAACCCGATTTCAGTGTTACCTGAATAGAGTCAGAGCACACTGCCACTGCTTCCTGTAATATCAGCACAAACGAAAGGAAACACGTGAAAAAAAGGTCACATAAATCAGGGAAGCAAGAAAGCACACAGATGCAGTTAGAAACGCGTACAAAAAAAAAAGACCCAAAGACCTCTATCTGTATCAAAAACGACAGGTAACATGACAGAAACGCTTACACCAAGACCACGTGACTCTCCAAGGACCCGATTTGCTTTTTCTCACCGCACCCGCTCTCCTCTCCCTCACCTGCGCCAGCCCTGTGAAGCTATCTCCACTGCATCCACTCCACTCCGCGTTAGAGCGGAACAGCTACCCCCCAGGCTCACGTACACATGGCACACCAGTGGTCTCCCTAGAAAAAGATCTGCATTTGCCTCACGTCGCCCTCACCTCATTGCCCCCTCACTCTCCTCCCCCCCTCACCTGCGCCAGCCCTGTGAAGGTATCCGCATCAACAGAGTGGTAGAACTCACACACCACTGGTCGCTCCAGAGGGATAACCGCACTTGCCATACTTCACCCTCATCCTCTCCTCTCACTCTCTCACTCTACCCCTGTGAAGATATCAGCATCCACGCAGTGGTAGAGCTTGGAGAGGCACGCAAGTGTGCTCTCTCTCTGGAGGGGGATCCGCATTTGCCACACCTCATTCATACCCTTACTCTCACCATCGCCCTCTCCCCTCCCTCCCCTCACCTGCTCCAGCCGTGAAGATATCAGCATCAACACAGCGGTAGAGCTTGGACAGGCATGCGAGTGTGCTCTCCAGAGAAGGGATTCGCCTTGCCGCACCTCATAACTCTCAACCCATTCTCACCTCACCCTCACTCTCACCCTGCACCCTCTCGCCTCACCCTCACCTGCGCAAGCCCTGTGAAGATATCAGCATCCACGCAGCGGTAGAGCTTGGACAGGCACGCGAGTGTGCTCTCCAGAGGGGGGTACCACCCTGCGTACGAGTCCCCTCCTTGCTCCTCCTCCGCTCCTGCTGCCTGCGAGTCACCATCCTGGGAGGGAAGGGAAAGAAACACCGCAGTTTGTTGTGATTGTAGGGTACCACCCTGCGTACGAGTCCCCCCCTTGCTCCTCCGCTCCTGCTGCTGCTGGTCACCGTCCTGGGAGGGAAGGTAAAAACAAAAAGAAAAAGGAATTTCGTAAAAACACCCAAACTCGCTCACAGGGAATTAGTAGAACTCGAAGGTGTATTGAGGGAAAGGAGTACCTTTCACGATGGGAAGGGAGGGGTAAGGAAGGCAGCGGTTGCGATTGTTGGGTGGAGGGAGAGGGAGAGGAGAAACGTGGGAAGGAAGTGAATAGAAAGAGAGGAAAGCAATATGTATTACGGGAAAGGAGTGGCACGGACACCCGATACCCCATGCCCACACCCCATGCCCCACACCCCATGCCCACACCCCACACACCATACCACACGACCCCACCCCACACAACCCACACCTGTGCAGCAGCAGCGGCGGCAGCAGCAGCAGACTTAGCAGCAGCGCGCTGCAGCTTGCCTGGGTAGTCCAGGTCGTCACTGGTGGGCACGTAGTTGGAGATCTGGAAGGAAGGGGGGTGAGGGGGAAAAGCGAACAATACAGATGGTTTGAGTACGGTTAAAATGGACAACAGCTGGTCCTCATGGTGGATAGGTGGTTGGGCTTAGCAGCGGCTCGCTGCAGATTGCCTGGATAGTCCAGGTCGTCACTGGTGGGCACGTAGTTGGAGGTCTAGAGGGCCGACGGGGGAAAGGGCGGAAGAGTTTGAAAACGAGATGGAGATGAACAAAAAGTTCGTTGTTGCTGCTGGGCATGTAATTGGAGAAGCAAAGGAAGAGGGGGTGGGGGAGGGGGTGGGGGGGGGGCGAAGAGCAGGGGGAAGTGCTTCTGCGAGGGCAATGGTGGGGAGGGGAGCAAAGTGCCGCAGCAGCAGCACCCACTCCCTGTCCGTGGCCTCAAACAAACCCACCTCATCGCGCATGTACGTGTGCGCTCGGAAAATCAGCCTCTGCCTGAGATCCGCGAGTATCCGCGCAATGGTGGGGCGCAGCGCTGCCACCCACTCCCCCCTCCGCGGCAAGTGGTGGTGCAGCAGGTCGGCGTGCACGATGTCTACGAGCTCACACAGCACGTCCACGTCCGCACTGTGGATGAAGCGTGGCCTCAGCGCGTCGTATAGGACCGTGCAGCTGTAGG